>SJYV01011804.1:19219-67348 GCA_006410875.1 Neotragus pygmaeus
TTTTTTTTTTTAACTTTATTTTACTTTACAATACTCTATTGGCTTTGCCATACATCGACATGAATCCACAACAGGTGTACAGTGAGCATCTCTATCTGTCCATATTATCCTTCCATGTGGCTTCTGCGGCATAGAGGCCCAGGTAGCTGAACTTCTGTATGTTGACTAAGGTCTCCAAGGCATGGGAGGTGGGAGAGGAGGAGACAAGGAGGGAAGGAGGTGAAGAAGGAAGGAGAGAGGAAGAGAGATAAGGAGAAAGAAAATGGTAGAAGCTGTGTTGCCTTTCCTATCCTAGCCTCCTAAATCATGCAACATCACTTGTATCACTTTCTGTTGACTGAAACTGAGACACCGAAGCAAGGCCAAATTCAAGAGATGGGAATTAGATTGAAGGAGTGTCAAAGAATTTTCACACATGTTTTAAAACTACCACAGACCCTTACAATATTTACAGTGTGCCCTGAACAGCTTTTCTGGGGGATAACAAGTAAATATTTTTTTTTCATGGGTCTCATAAAAGGACACTATGTGTGATGTAAAAATTGATGGCCTCACAAATGTCTGCACACACACACAAAATGATGATAAAATTCATAGAGAAATTTATTATAGCATTTCTGGGTGCTAGTACCAAAGTACATTTTTGGGGAAAAAAATTGTACAAGTTTCTAAAGCCTTTATTCCAAAGTCTCTAATGGACTAAAAAGAATCCAATCAAAAACTTAAAGACTATAGAAAAATTAATGGACTATCCTTCAGCTGATATTCTATGAATATTATATTTTATGATAAAACATTTAAAAGACTAAGGCAGAAAAGAGATCATGATTATATTTCTTGACAAGAACCAGAAGTAAAAATAATCTTTGTGGCCAGTTCATGGCAGGTTTTTAGGTTTTTAAGTTAGTATGTGTTGAGTTCTTAGATGAAATCAATAAATTGTGCTTCTCCTCATGTAATTTCAGACAGAAATCAACACAGACCATTTTTAATGTCTGGAAGATAAATACATATCAACTTGAACATGATTATTTTCAAATTTCAGTGGAACAGCCTTTTAGCAGATGTCCATTTGCTACTCTTCAGCTCCCATCCTTGCACATAAAAACGTTATAGTAATTGCTTTTCATCATTGATATTTCTTTGCAGATGTTTGAATCTGATGTGAAATATATTTTTTAAATTTAGAGTAAGATTTGTGAATAAAATGAGTAAGATAAAGTGTGGAAGTTAATCAACTTAGTTCTTAGACGATCTGTTCTTAATTCATGTTTTTCTAAGAAGGCAGTAAAATTTTTTGTGGATGATTTTTGTCTCCTTTATATTGTCTTCATTAATATAAATATTTTTTCTCTTAAGAATTGGGAACAGGATCACTCAATCACTTATACATTTAGCAGTTAGTATACACAGGAGCAGTCTACTCTTTTCTTTGCAATTAAGTAATATAGGACACAGACTGTGAAANTGGATGATTTTTGTCTCCTTTATATTGTCTTCATTAATATAAATATTTTTTCTCTTAAGAATTGGGAACAGGATCACTCAATCACTTATACATTTAGCAGTTAGTATACACAGGAGCAGTCTACTCTTTTCTTTGCAATTAAGTAATATAGGACACAGACTGTGAAATGAATGAGTGAATAAAAGTTAATTACATGGCATACTTAATAGAAAGCCAGGTTCAACAGCTTTTTAATGGTTCTTTCATTTAAGTATCCCTACTAAATTATTGTGTTTTTTCCCCTAGTGCTACCTAGTAAAACAGGAAATTACAAAGAACTTCTGAATGCTGTCAAAAAACCTAACCTATTTCTATCTCAGACATAATGTCAGTAGATCTACATGGAAATTGAATATAGCATCTATGCTAAAAAGGAGCTATGGGAGTATTTGGAGGCTGGACTGTTTGGAGTTTTTCATTTTTAAAGATAGCTTCTCATATATTCTTAATGCCTAGAAAGACTGCTGTCCTTGTGTGAAGCTATACTCCTGAAGTGAAAGTTGCTGATCAAGGCCAAATATAAAAAATTACGTATAGCTCCTTATTTTCTGTTCATTCAACCTACTAAAAACAGCATGGTTTACATGTTTGAATAGCTCTGTACAGAAAAGAAAACCTGATCTTTTTTTATTCTTAATTGTTTACCCCAGGAATACAATTTTTAACAAGAACTTTTCCCTTCCAAGTCCTATTCTTTGCCTTCATTATGATGTATAGCCATAAATGGGCAGATAAGAGTTAAATTTTTTCAACTGTTCCTTTTGCTTTCTTTCTCTTAAGAAGACAATCTTTTGTTGAATGATATATGAAAGACTCTAGCGCAGTGTAGGAGAAGAATAGAAAAAGAACATTTCTCCGAATTGGTTAACTGTATAGCAGTTCTACTATGAAGTAATAATTATAACATAGAGATGGGATAAAAAGTGAAACATCCAACAACCATGTTTGGTTTCCCACAGAGACAGAAACATAAATGTGATAACTGCAGCCAGCGGGCCCTGTGACACAAGGCGGATGGTGCCCTGAAACATCTTCTGCAGGCCTCCTTTGGCAAAGATTCTGCCAAACTGGAACCTCCAGAGGCCTTCTAACATCCCAGCGATCTTTTCCCCTGAGATTGGATATTGATTCTAAATTATTTGGGGAAAAATAAAAATACATAAATCCTGATCCCTACCTATGCGATTTTATCTGCCTGAGGAACTACAGATGTTGTCACCAGAAGCCTCTTCTCAATTTTTGCTTAAATAAAGTGGATTCTAGAAGCACTGGGGAGAAAGAGAAACAGTTCTGTTTCTGTCTTCATCAGCCCAAACCTGGCTTCGGGCTGATGAAGGCTGACTGTTCAAATAAAGCATTGTTCCATGTGAGATCACAAAGTGAGGGGAGAAAAGTTTTAGAAAGAAGGCAGAATTTAAAATAATCGTTTGAACTGTTACTTTGTCACACACAAGACTCAATTAGGTAAACTTGCCACCAAGTGACAAGGTGAGCTGGATGCGCCCTTAAAGCCACAGAGTGTCAGGGGCCAGCGTGAGGAATCCCACCCATGACAAGGTCATGCGCAAGGAAGCCTGACAAAATGCAAAGACGTGATCAGGTTTCAGGGGTTCACCCTGGAATTTCCTGAGCATCCACCTCCCAAAAATAAGAATCTGCCGGCCTTTGTACTCTGCTTTTCCACTCTTCTAATATTCTCTGGAAAAAGTCNCCAGTAATGGCCAAAATGCTCCAATATTCTTGCCTGGAGAGCCCCGCTGATAGAGAAGCCTGGCAGGCCACAGTGCACAGGGTCACAAAGAGTTGGATATAACCAAAGCAACCCCGTGTGCATAGCGGCAAGACTTTTTTTTGCTTGTGGCAGCTCTGCCCACGTGAGGGTTTACCATGAAGGTGGTGCAGCTGCTTGGTTTGCAGGGACTTGGCAGCGCCAAGTGTGCAGGTTCACAAACTGCCTTCGCTGCAGGAGTTATGGCCCTATCAGAGCCTTTTGTCAAGCCTATGGTAGCTGGTGATCAGAAGGCCCCTTTGGCTAGTCTTTCTCTGTAGCTCCACCCATTCAGACACTTAGAGGGCTCCCTTGCCTAGGTTCCTTCTCTGTAGTTCAGTGCGTCAGGTACATAGAGGCTGGGGTCCTACTCTGTAGATCGGTGAGTCAGGCACTTAAACAGTCACCCTGGGTGGCGTCCTACTCTAGTTCGGGTGTGTCAGGGGCTTGGTGGGCCATTCTCTCTATTGTTCATCTGCCGATGCTGGCTGTGGGGGAGAGAGGCTATGATGATGGCTCTACCCCCTACACGTGACTCAGTAGTATTGCCTTGCTTGTGGCTGCCTGGCTTTCCTTCACAGGCGTTTCCCACCATGATCTCCTCCCTCACATCCCCTCAGTCCATCTGTCTGCAATCAACAGCATTCCTCTCCCTAGGATTGCTCCACAATCCCTAAGTTCCAGCTCTCAGCCGCTCCACCTTCTAGGAAACCTGCGTCCTTGTCCAGAATGCATATGGCTGCGGCAAGGACTGTCTGATTCTCATTGCATTTAGGCTGCCACAGATCAGCTGGTTTACTCTCATAAATGTTTCTCCTCTGACTCAGACAGTTGCCTTAGTGTGTGGATTGGACCCCTGCTTCAGTTCCCCCACCTGCTGCGGGCAGGTCCAGTCCTACTAACATGCCTGTTTTTCTTCCTAGTTCCTTCATCCCACTGAGTTTTTGTGTGGTTCTGTATATTCCTTTCTGGTGATCTGGTACTCCTGTCTGCTCTCAGCTTATGTTCTGCACACACTTCTGTGTCTGAAGGTGTATTCCTGATGTATCTGTGGAGAGAGATGTACTCCATATCCACCTACTCCTCCTATCTTGTTCTCTCTTATTGCATTCTTATAATCAAAGACAATCCTTGAAATTCAAAAAATTCTATGACTTTTCATACTTAAATATTAATAAAAAGTTTCACACTGTTAAGCTTGTTTTTGATAGGTTATAAGATTAACATCATTAATGTAAGATCATTTTAATCAGGGGTTAGCAAACCATGGCTCTCAAGTCAAATCCAGTCAGTCACCTGTTTTTATAAATAAAATTTTATTGGAACACAGGTACGTTCCTTTATTTATGTATTGTCTACAGCTGCTTTCACAGTGTACCACCAGTGTTGATTATTTCAGCAGAGACAGTGTGTCCTGCAAAGCCTAGAATGTTGGCTAGCTGACTCTTCACAGAAAATGGTGGTAACCCCTGATTTCAGTAATTAGCATTAACCTTCATTATTTGCTTTGCTCAGATACAGATTGAGAGGCACTTGAACACTTGTAGAAGTGTTAAATCATACTTTTAATTTACTGAGGAGGTAACTACTTAAATCCATCCAGTAAAGTGAGCAGTTTTCTTATAACGTGAATATAATCACACTAATGAATCTAATATGCAAACAAAGTTGTTGTTGTTGTTTTTTAACCTGTTAGATATATAGATAGAAGACAGAATAGGATAGATAGACGGTTAAATAAGGGGTTAATTTTTCTTTCTATACTTTCTATCTGATTGGATTTAATCCTTCCAAAGCATTTTTTTCTCTTTTTATTGAGGACCAACCCTGACTTTAACTGTGTATGGAAGTGTTTGGCACCCTAAGCTTTACAAGAGACTCTGCAGTATAACCCATCCTTGATCTTTAAGACTATAGGCGAGGAGGCCGGGGAACCACCTGGTCAAGGAACCTTTTCCCAAAATAAGTTTGAGGATTCCTTCAACTTGATTTTCTCTAGTTGGAGTTCTTTACCTCCCCTCCCTGTTTTCCTTTCTTGTTTTGTTTTTATATTTATTAAGAATATATCCTGTTTTATATTTAATATCTGGGTAATATTTTATCTCAGGCGGTGGTATATATCATTTGTTGTCTTTCTCATTAATTCTTTAATCTTTGCAACCATGTTTTTTGTTTTTTTTTCAGTTTTCCTCTTTGCTTTTTCTTCTGTTTTGTATTAGGGCTGGTATTTTATTTTTTTAATGAAAATTCTGAATCGTATAATGGCTTTCCATTGTATATACACACTTATTTGCCTCCCTAGACAAACTTTGACATAATGGCTTTTAGAAAGGGAAATTGCTTATAGTTTTCCTTATAGAAAATGCTAATAGTCTATAAGATTTCTAGAATTTAAATAAGAATAATACAAACTATAGTTATAGTACATTGTAACATAATTTATTTTTAACCTTTACCTTGGTCAAGATTTTTATTGGCTGCCTAGCCTTTCTCATTTGCCTCTGGATCTTTCTTACAGTGTATCTGGGGTATAAGGATTCAGATCATTTATTAGATGAGTAAAGGCTAAAGGACTAGAGAAGAGAAAATCTTGAAACCTTGAGGCTGATGATATTTGTGTTTTAACTTGAGAATTATATAATTATAAATGGAATTAGGTTTTCCATTTTTTTGCAAAGTCTCATGAGTCTGGTCCATTATTTTGAGCAATGTTTAACAGTATTTTTGAGAAGTTTTTTAAAAATTAGATTTAAATAGTTATGTATGATTTTAAATTTAAGTTATTGCACAATTTATTGTCTGCTATTGTCTATTTTGTCTGCTAGTGAATATACTGTACTTTAATATAAGCTAGAACAAAGCTATAAAAAACATCCATTTTTGGAAAGTTTCACTTGTTCTGCAGCAGGGCCTTTCCTGGCCACTTGTCATTGTAGGAAATCCCCTTCTTGGCACTTAGGTTAATAGACTATCATTGTGCTGCCACAGTGCAGTGTAGCACAAGAAATACTGATTTCCAATCTAGCCTTTTATTGGAAGACTGTGAAGAAGCTTTTCTGAAAAACCCCGAAGGCAAACCACGATTAATTTATCATCGTTTGGAGGATGGGAAAGTCAGTTCTAACTCTGTCCAGCAACTGATTGATCAAGTTTCTAACCTGAACAAGACCAGCAAAGCCAAGGTAAAATTCATAGGTTGTTTTTAAGAACATGCTTGGGAGAGCAGTGTGCTGGGACAAAAGCCATGAGGTGGGAGTGAGCCTGGCATGTTTGAGGAAAGGAAGGAAGCTTGTGTGGCTGGAGCAGAGTGAGTGAGGGGATGTGAGTAGGAGAAGTCACAGGGAGCCAATCCTGAAAAACCTTGGTTTCTCTTACTTAGAGCGAGGTGGGGAGCCGGTGAAGGACTTTAACCAAAGAAGAAGAAATGCTGTTGTGACAAGCCTGTCTTGGGCTGCTGTGTTGAGAACTGACTGTGGTTTGAAGGGAGGGTAGTGGATGGGGACAGAGCTGGAGAGCTCCTGCTGTTATCCAGACGAGAGTTGCTGGTGACTCAAACCAAAGGATGTGATGAGAAGTGATAGGATTCTGGATAAATTTTGACAGAGTCAATAGACTTCCTAAGAGATTAGCTGTGGACTATGAAAGAATGAGACACGAATAGTAATATATACCTAAAAAGTGTATGATATGAAAGTGAACAATTCAGAATCATTACTGTGCATTTTTCTCAAGCACAGAGTCCTTCTATCTATTATTGGCCAAGGATCAGTGTAAGGAAGAGCCTTTTCCTGGTAACCCTTTCTGAGGGCTTCGGGAAAAGCCAAAAACTGATGAGTAGGAGAAGGATTTGATCATCCCTAGATGCAAAGCAAAATTTTTAGAATAGAGATTATAGGCTTTGCATTACTGCATGTTGAGATAACTTGATAAATGTTTATAGTTAATGATAAGAATGCAATTAAACAACTCTAGGGTTTTCACAAAGTTTCTGTTTCTTTATGTCCAGCCAGAAAATAAGATCAAATGTGAATACAAACTTTTTTCTTGAGGTCAGCATAATACAGTGAAGAGTACATTTTTATTATAGTTAATCTCCAGAGCCATTTCATCCTATTTTAATTTATTTTAGTATCAGCCTACGTTACTAGATGCTACAAGGGAAGTTACTTATTCTCTAGATACTGCTTTTAAAAATTAGTATACCACAGGTTGAATTTTTTTATATAGGAGTCACAATCTCTCTACTATGATTATAAATTTAAATGTAGGCTAAACTTCTTTGCTTTGTTTTGTAGAATTGTAGTTTTACTGGCATAAAGATGGATTTTGAATGTTATATATATATTGAATGGTAAAGAAATACATAAGATGAATTAGCTGTTTAATTCATGTGTGTGTGACTGTGTGTTTAAGAAAAAAAAAAATGCCATTCAGGACATCAAGAGAAGGGACATTCAGCAGAGTGATTAAAACAATAAAGGCTGGTATTTGGCTTTGCCTAGCTTTGGAATGTTCATAACCCAAAAGGTGAAGTGATTAGCAAGATATCTACAAGTTTTTACCTGAAACAAAACTATGAGAATTCAGCCACTGGAGTTTTCCTAAAAAAAAGACTATTCCTTTCACCTGGGGCCAAGCCCCCCAGCCAAACAGGGAAGGAGATGAGAGTGGCAGTTGGGGTACCTTGTGCTCTGCACCCCCACCTGCTCCCCAGGTGAAGGCCCCCTCAGCCCTGGCACATGGCCCCCTCCCCCCACTACTCCTCTGGATCATTCTATAAATAACCGATAGATTTGCTGAGCACCTAGGCCCCAGATCCACAGAGAAAAGCAGAGGAAGCCCCATTAACTCCCACTAAAGAAAGGCTGGTTCCCCCTGACCACAACCAGGGACCCCAACCCTTCCACGTTTTCTCGGGTTATCCTGATTACCCTTCCAGAACACATAGGCAGAAAGCAAGCAATATTCAGAGAGGGCTTTTTTTTATATGAGCCTACGTGTTGAGGTTGCAGGACAAGAAGAAAGAAACAAAAATTATTTCCCCCAAGGCTGTGAAATAAAAAGAATCAAACCAAATTTAGGAATATTTTCCACAGTCTCCGCTCCACATGATAAAATCTGCTTCTGTTTGCAGGCAGAGATGGAGACTCCATGGCCTCGCAGCACACCCAGGGGTGTAGACGCTGCTACCAGGCCCCAGCACATACCATCCCACCTATCCAGGTCCTTTGTCGATTCCTGCTCTCTCCTGTCACAATGGTCAGCTGTGTGCATCAGTCCAGACAAGGTGGACTTTCAGTGGTGATACCAGGTCCTGGACAGACTTTTGGCATCACCAATACCAGTCACTTTTCCAGACGGACACACATGAACCAAAAAAAAAAAAAACATACTTTTTGTTTTATTTGCAACATTGTTCACACAAAATCCCTTGCGTGACCTTAGACGAGGTATTTAACTTGCCTCAGTTTCCTTTTCTAGAAAATTAAGAGAATAACAGTGTCTTCCTTATAGGGTTGTGAGGCTAAGTGAGCTATACACATAGAGCACTTAGAACAGTTCCTGACACATAAGCCTGTAAAAATGTTCAGTACCACCTCCTCCTCCTGTTAGTATTGCTTTTTCTTGTTGTTAAACTTCTTTTTTCCCCCCCGCCTAGATCATTGATCACTTGGGAGATCCTGCAGAAGGAGTCTATAAAACCTATATTTATGTAGAAAAGATTATTAAACAGGTAAATATGCATTCCCTGTAAGATTTCATCTCAAATATCTTGACTGATTTCAATAAAATTGAGTTTTCCAGAGAAAATCACTTGTTTGCTTTTTTGAAAACAATACCTGGGTTGTGTGCCCTTGTTTCTGGCAAGAGTCCATCCTGTAGTATTGTTGTGACTTTCCCAGTACCGTGTATCTGTATCTCTGAGCTCACAAACAATTTGATTCTTTAATACCCATCAGGTATGAAATGGATTACAAAAGTGGTAGGTAAAAAGCAAGTATTTGAGGGATAATGTTCATCCTGTTCAGTAGAGAGATTCCTCAGGTTCTGTGTGTACCTTGAGTTTTTGTAAATAGAAAAATTCAGGACGGATTTTACTATCCTCCTAACCATAGAGAGGAGTGAAAACATACCTGTGTGTGTCTGAGGTCATGGATCACAGAGACATCTCAAACTAAAAGTTTCTATGGTGTCTCAGTATTATCTTGGAACTTTTTATGAGTTAAATATTTTGCTCGATACTTACCTGTCTTTGTTTTTAATGTTAAAAATCATTTACAATTATGTATCAGCAAAAATGCTAATAATGATAATAAAAAGTATTCTCTATCTTCAAGTAAAATGGGCACAAGAAGATGTTTAGCCTGTGTTTATTCTTACCTGCTGACCCCTCCCTCAGGGTACTGGGAACCCTATTTGAGAACTAAGGGTTTAGATTACTTTTTAAAAATTAACTCGTGTTAAGATATGGAGATATGTTATTACAGAAAAAGAGTGAGCCCTGAAATAAGATGAATTAAACAGAATAAATGGTAATAAATGAAAATGGACATACTCACCAACTTTACCACTTGTAGGACAATGTATTTTCAGTGATTAATATAAAGAGTAGATATCACATCAGAGATATTTAACATCAAAAAACTCTATCTTAGTAATCAGTCTTTAAAATTGTTCACTAGCCAGATGCAACCCTATTGCGTAATATTTTCCAGAAACCAGATCCCCTCTAACTTTAATGAATGAGAGAGGTCTTTGTTTTTATTATTTTAATATTTCTTTGTGTTGTTCTGTTAGTCACTCAGTTGTGTCCAACTCTTTGCGATCCCATGTACTGTAACCCACCAGCTTCCTCTGTCGATGGATTTCTCCAGGCATGGATACTGGGATGGGTTGCCATTCCCTTCTTCAGGAGGTCTTCCTGATCCAGGGATTGAACCTGGGTCTCCTGCATTGCAGGCAGATTCTTTACTGTCTGAGCCACCAGGGAAGCCCTAATATTTCTTTACTTTTATTTTTAAACTATTGCTTAATTTTATAGTTATAAATTGATCCCTGGAGGTACCATAAAAGGCCATAGGTTTGAATTTGCCCTCCAGGGTAGATGAGGGCCGCCTTAGGCCTGTGTGCCGACTATACTGTACAAGGTCTTCACTTCCTTCATTCACTTTTGTGTGCTTGCTCTTGGTGTTCAGGACATCCTGGGCTTTGAAAACACAGACCTGGACACCAAGGATTTGGGCAGTGAAGATTCTATTCCAGAAGAAGATGATTTTGGTGATGTTCTGTGGGACATACATGATGAACAAGAGCAAATGGAAGCTTTTCAGCAAGCTTCAAATTCAGCCCATGAGTTGGGATTCGAGAAAGTAAGCATTTGGTTTACAGTTCCAACAAAAATCAGTTGTACTTAAAAGCTGTAACATAATTGTGATTTAATCTAATTATAGTAAAGGTTAAGGACTGTGTTAGTAACTTCCTCATGGCTTGATTATCCATGTTGAGACATGTGCTTAGGTTTGTATCATGTGAAAAGTGAGATTCAAGTATACTTATGAACATCAAACATGTTTAGTTAGATTGTGCTTGTGTGCAAAGTCATTTCAGTCATGTCTGACTGTTTGTGACCCTATTTGCCGTAGCCCACCAGGCGCCTCTGTTCATGGGATTCTTCAGGCAAGAATACTGGAGTGGGTTGCCATGCCTTCCTCCAGGGGATCTTCCCAACCCAGGGGTTGAACCCATGTCTCATGTCTCCTGCATTGGCAGCAGGTTCTTTACCACTAGTGCCACCTGAGAAGCCCTCGTTACAGATTAGGATTTATCAACTATATGTTTATTATGCTACCATCTGCATTTCTCTAAGATAATATACCTAGGAAACCTGATAAAAATAGTAAGGCTATCTATTCTTCCAGTTCCTAGAGGAATCAAAATATCAAACATCCAGAAAACAAAGCAGAGTAGTTAATGCAATAGGCAGATCTGTCCTTCAGCATCTTTAAATATCTAAGCAAATAAACAAGACTAGAAGTGTACAAAGAATCTATCTTCAAGTTTAAAAAGCACTTAATATTTAAACATTAATGAAAGAATATCTTAAAGAATATTACAGTAACTGTCACTAACAGCTATGTTTTTATAGAACTTTTAATGGCTTTTATAATTTAGACTGTCAGTTTTATATCTTGGTTCCACTGTTTCCCCACTATGGCTTTTGATCAAGGCACTTAGCTCTAAGCTTTGACTTTCTTGTGTATAAAATGAGGATGACTAATAGAACCTACCTCATATGGTTGTTGGGGGGACTAAACCAGATCTTGCACATAAAGCACTTGACACGGTACCCATCACATGCTAATGTTAAACTGTTATTTCATAAGGAAGGCAAGATATCACTATTTTGTAATTGAAGAACCTAAGGTTCAGATTATAGTTTGCCTATGAGCCTACAGAGTGGAGATTGCAGATGTAAGATTTTAACTTAGGTCTTCTGGCTATAAATCCTGTGCTTTCTTCTGTGGCAAGGAGTCTTAATTTGGGAAACACAGGTCTATAGAAAGACTCTGTGTACGTGCTCAGTAGTATCTGACTCTTTGCTACCCTATCGACTGTAGCCTGCCAGGTTCCTCTGTCCATGGGATTCTCCAGGCAAGAATACTGGAGAGGGTTGCCATTTCCTCCTCCAGGGGATCTTCCTGATCCACAGATTGAACCCAGGTCTCCTGAGTCTCCTGCATTGGCAGGCAGATTCTTTACCACTTTAAGCCACCTGGACTTTAGGTGGGGCCATGAACTAAATTGTTAGGTCATGCAACCTAACAATTTACGAGGTTTATGAGGTCATAAATCAAATAAGCCTTTTGTTTCTTGAGAAGCATCATTTCTATCAGAAATGTTTGAATTCCTGGGAAATATGATACGACAAACAGAAAAACTGATTGAAAACTATACTAAGTAATTATTTATTGTAATTGCTAGAAATCTCTGCTACTCTAAAGCTCACACAAACTACTTAATACACATTCTTTTGATTCCTCATCAGTTATCATTTATATCACTGGTACACTTAAAACATCCTAACCCGCAAGATGACTTTGGAAACTCCTTTATAACAACTGAGATATTGCAGTTTTCTGAGCAAGTTCCTTTTCAGCTCTGAACCAAGTTTTCCTATCTGGGAAGGCCTCGGAAATAAGAGTTCTTGGGCTTTGCATAGAATTCACTCAATTTCAAAAAGATCTTAGATGGCATGTCATAACTTGATTCTCTGTAGCAAGTTCGGTGACTCCAAGGCTTCAGATAAGGCCTTCTCATTGTTTCTCAGAAATCCCTGGAAACTGAGATGGTCTTCAGAACAGGTATTCTTCTGACCAGGAGATATAGGATGCCTGCTGATGATTCCCTCAAGGTCTTCTGTGGTTCTTTCCAAGGTTCAGGAGCTCAGGGTAATACAGTAGCCTCCCTGCAACATTCTGCAGAACATCTGAATGGTGCAAAGCCCCACAGTGATCTGAAAGGCTGCCCCTCATCCATTAATTTACATTAATACTGTAGCAGAAGAAATTGGGGCCCATTCTTAGTTTACTCCTTTGGACATATTTAACCAATCATAAAAATAAGCAATTATGAGGGTACTACTGATTAAAAGTAGATTTCATTTTTTCTTGCAGCTTTTCTCCACTGATTTCAGAGGATAATCAGAAATTGACTCTATTAAGTATTTGAAGAGGCATGCTCTTTCTCACAATTTACAATTTAAGTTTATTTTTATTTCTAGTACTACCAGCGCCTTAATGATCTTGTGGCAGCACCAGCACCAATTCCACCCCTTCTTGTATCTGGAGGACCAGGCTCTGGAAAGTCCCTTCTTTTATCAAAGTGGTATGATGCATTGCAATTAAACAGTTATTGTTGTTATCAGTTGAACTACTGAACTCATTCAACAAAATGAATTATTACATGTCTACCTTCCTGCAGGGCCTGTATTGAATATTAAAAAAGCCAAAAGAGTAAAATAACAGACTCATGCCCTGAGAAATATACAACTTGAATGTTAGAGAGAAGATACAGATGAGAAAGGAATAGCATTTGTGATTGTGTACATAAATTATGTTGTTGTTTAGTCTTTAAGTCTGACTCTTTTGCGACCTCATGGATTGTAGCCTGTCAGGCTCCTCTGTCCATGGGATTTCCCAGGCAAGAATAGTGGAGTGGGTTGTCATTCCCTTCTCCAGGGGATCTTCCCAACTCAGATCGAACTTACATCTCTTGAGTCTCCTGCACTGGCTGACTGGTTCTTTACCACTGAGCCACCAGGGAAGCCCACATAAATTATATAGGTCAGAGCTAAGGGAGTGGTCAATATCAATATCAATAACCTCAGATATGCAGATTACACCACTCTTATGGCAGAAAGCTAAGAGGAACTAAAGAGCCTCTTGATGAAAGTGAAAGAGGGAATGAAAAATCTGGCTTAAAACTCAACATTCAGATAATTAAGATCATGGCATCTGGTCCCATCACTTCATGGAAAATAGATGGAGAAACGATGGAAACAGTGACAGACTTTATTTTCTTGGCCTCTAAAGTCACTGCAGATGGTGACTGCAGCCACAAAATTAAAAGATGCTTACTCCTTGGAAGAAAAGCTATGACCAACCTAGACAGCATATTAAAAAGCAGAGACATTACTTTGTCGACAAAGGTCTGTCTAGTCAAAGTTATGGTTTTTCCAGTAGTCATGTATGGATATGAGATTTGGACCATAAAGAAAGCTGAGCACTGAAAAATTGATGCTTTTGAACTGTGGTGTTGGAGAAGACTTTGAGAGTCTCTTGGACAGCAAGGAGATCAAACCAGTCAATCCTAAAGGATATCAATCCTGAATATTCATTGCGAGGACTGATACTGAAGCTGAAGCTCCAATACTTTGGCCACCTGATTCGAAGAGGTGACTCATTGGAAAAGACCCTGATGCTGGGAAAGTTTGAAGGCAGGAGGAGAAGGGGATGACAAAGGATAAGATGGATGGCATCAACAACTCAATGGACATGAGCCTGAGCAAGCTCTGAGAGTTGGTGATTGACAGGGAAGCCTGACGTGCTGCAGTCCGTGGTGTCACAGAGTTGGACTGAGCAGTTGAACTGAACTGAAGGGAGTGGTCAGTGTGACAGGGAATTAGGTGAATTATAGAGGCATGTACCTTTATTTTCAGTTACTGGGCTCATCTTTAAAGATTAATTGGAATTTTAAATATTTAAAATAAGACAGACTATTTAGAGTGAGATAAATCATAAAGAATATAACAATAAAGGATAATCTTTACTATGAATATAAAACTAGTTCTTTAAATTATGGACTAAGGTTCCCTTAAGCTGATAAACTGTTATTTTAGTTTATCATGTTATTTAAAAACAAGAGGTAAGACCATTTTCTTTCATTCATAGTTATTATTTACATATGTTATTTCCTTTTTATTGCCCTTTTATTCAAAGTTATATGTCAAAATATTGTTTTTGTACTTACCATAGAAACTTCTTTCTTCCTAGATTAATGTTCATTTTACTAATACTTTAACCTCAAATGTATAGTATCTTGATTAACATTAGTCACACCAATTTGTAAGTAAAATGAAGCTATAATTTTTAATGGTTTATTTAAAAGAATCTAAAAGTGGAGTAAAAATGGAAATTTCCCACATTAATTCAAAATTAACTGATCGTGTGATTACTAACAGGTAGCAATTGATGCTTAATGCATTGTGAATTCTTTTCTGTTGACAGTAAAGGAGGTTTATCATTCTTACAAAAGGTCTTTTTCTTTCAGGATCCAATTACAACAGAAGAATTCCCCTAACACACTAATTCTTTCTCATTTTGTGGGGAGGCCCATGTCAACCAGCTCAGAGGCTTCCTTGATTATTAAACGACTGACTCTAAAGGTAGAATATACCATTTTTGGAGCTAGTTACTACAATTTTTTTTAGATTCAGAAGTTGTCTGGCCTGAGGACCTGATGATAAACTAATTTTCAGTATTACCCATTTATTTTGGTTTTGCCTAAGGTTAAAAGTATATTTAATGCTATATGGGTCCTTCTGGTGACAATTTTGGTTTAAAATGCAGAGATAGAAATATTTCTCACCAGCTGTGTGATAAAGTATAGCTACTTTAATTTGTATGTGTTCTCACCTTGTAGTTGATGCAGCATTCTTGGTCAGTATCTGCTCTGACATTGGATCCTGCTAAGCTTTTGGAAGAATTTCCACGTTGGCTGGAAAAACTCTCTGCCCGTCATCAAGGCAGCATCATCATCATTATTGATTCTATAGATCAAATTCAGGTATGTTTTCACGTTGATACACTCAGAAAGAGACAAAAATATCAGTAATGACAGATGTTTAAATCATGTTTGTGGGGGAAAAAAAAGTTGATTTTGTTTATTTCTGCTTAATTTATAGAGAGGAAGCATGTGGATAATACAGAAACACACACACACAAATATATATGCCAGTAGACACTAGTATCTTGTTGGTAAGGACCAACTATATTTTCACAATTAGCAAATATTGTTCATTTTGACATAGTTTTAGGGCTTTGACATTTCCTTACATGCCCAGATTTCAGATCAGTGATGGTAGTGTTTTACCACTTGTTCTTCTAATATTCTGAGATAAATAATCCCCAAATAAGATTTTACCCTTAATGAAAAATATAATGAGAATTTCATTTTATTTGGAAAGCTTTTGAAATATTTTAAATTAATAGATGGAATTTTGTTTTTATATATTTAAGCAAGTTGAAAAACACATGAAATGGCTGATAGATCCACTGCCTGTGAATGTAAGAGTAATCGTTTCTGTGAATGTAGAAACATGCCCTCCAGCATGGAGGTAAGCTGCTAACATTAGTTATTTCTGGCTACATGAAATATTTTAAGTAGAAAGAAAGGTGTTTGATACGTGATTATTTCTCATATTTTTCATGTAAGTGGGAGTAAGGATAGGGAGAAGTGGACAAATTCAGGAAAAGGATGCAATCTATAGCATTTTGTGGGAAGTTAGATCTGAGGTGTGAGGGAGAAGATTAGGATGGCCCCCAGGTTTCTGGCTTGAGAAATAAAGTAAACTGTGGTTCCATGAACTAAGATGGGAAACACAGAGGACAGGCAGGTTTGTGAAGGAAAGGTCATGAGTTTTGTTTTCAGACATGGTTTGTTTGAGTTGTCAATTATAGCTCCAATTGGTGATTTCTGTCTGGTAGGCAGTTAAATTTAGGGGTGAGGAAAACAAGGGAAGAGCTGGACCGGGAAAAATAAGACTAGCCATCTGTGATCCTGAAATGCAAGTCCAATACTTAGATGCAGGATGCAGGATACTTGGGGCTGGTGCACGGGGATGATCCAGAGAGACATTGTGGGGTGGGAGGTGGGAGGGGGATTCAGGATTGGGAGCTCGTGTACACCTGTGGTGGATTCATGTTGATGTATGGCAAAGCCAATAGAGTATTGTAAAGTAAAATAAAGTAAAAAAAAAAAAAAGTCCAATACTTAAAAAGGGATGCAGTGGCTGAGTTCTGTGAAGTGGTGTTTCTCAATCTATTTTTGTCTCCCTACCCCAGGAGCCTTTTTAGTAATGTTCTTCCTAATCACTTCCCTACCAAGAAATTTTAATATCACACATATACCATATATAAATTCACGAACATAAATAGATATATGTGTATTTGTTGTTCAGCTGCTAAGTCACGTCTGATTCTTTGCAACCCCATGGACTGCAACACGCCAGGCTTCCCTGTTCTTCACTATCTCCTGGAGTTTGCTCAAACTCACACCCATTGAGTCAGTGATACCATCGAACCATCTCATCCTCTGTCTCCCCCTTCTCTTCTTGCCTTCAATCTTTTCCAGCATCAGGGTCTTTTCCAGTGAGTTGGCACTTTCCATCAGGTAGCCTAAGTATTGGAGCTTCAGCTTCAGTCCTTCCAATGAATATTCAGGGTTTATTTCCTTTGGGATTGACTGGTTTGATCTCCTTGCTGTCCAAGGACTCTCAAGAGTCTTCTCTGGCACCACAATTCGAAAGTATCAATTCTTTAGCACTCAGCTTTCTTGCACAGATTAAAAATATACTCAGTGCAATTGGGTCCTTTTGGTGATAATTTTGGTTTAAAATGCAGAGATAGAAATATTTCTCACCAGCTGTGAGAAACATGACTCATACCCAAACATGACTATTGGAAAAAGCATAGCTTTGACTATATGGACCTTTGCTGGCAACGTGATGTTTCTGCTTTTTAATATGTGGTCTAGGTTTGTCATAGTTTTTCTTCCAGGGAGCAAGTGTGATTTCGTGGCTGCAGTCACTGTCCACAGTGATTTTGGAGCCCAAGAAAATAAAACCTGTCACTGTTTCCACTTTTTCCCCAGCTGTTTGCCATGAAGTGATGGGCCCAGATGCTATGATCTTGGTTTTTTGAATGTTGAGTTTTAAGCCAGCTTTATCACTCTTTCTCCTTCCTCAAGATATTCTTTAGTTTCTCTTTGCTTTCTGCATTAGTGTGGTGTCATCTGTATATCTGAGGTTATTGATATTTCTCCCAGCGATCTTGATTCCAGCTTGTGAGTCATGCAGCCTGGCATTTTGCATGATGTACTCTGCATATAAGTTAAATAAGGTGGGTGACAATATACAGACTTGATGTACTCCTTTCCCAATTTTTAACCAATCTGTTGTCCCATGTCCAGTTCTAACTGTTGCTTCTTGACCTGCATACAGGTTTCTCAGGAGACAGATAAGGTGGTCTGGTATTCCCATCTCTTTAAACATTTTCCACAGTTTGTTGTGATCCACACAGTCAATGGCTTTAGCCTAGTCAATGAAACAGAAACAGATGTTATTTTGGAACTCTCTTGCTTTTTCTATGAGCCAATGGATGTTGGATATTTGATCTCTGATTCCTCTGCCCTTTCTAAAGCCAGCTTGTACATCTGGAATTTCTTGGTCCCATACTGTTGAAGCCTAGCTTGAAGGATTTTGAGCATAATCTTGCTGGCATGTGAAATGAGCATAATTGTACAATAGGTTGAACATTCTTTGGCATTGCCTTTCTTTGGGATTGGAGTGAAAACTGACATTTTTCAGTCTTGTGGCCACTGCTGAGTTTTCCAAATTTGCTGGCATACTGAGTGCAGCACCTTAACAGCAGCATCCTTTAGGATTTTAAATAGCTAAGCTGGAATTCCATCACATTCACTAGCTTGCTGGAGAGGGGAAATCTTACACTTTTTATTTATAAAGCACAGATTTGTGGTTTATAAAAAGTGTAAGATTTCCCTTCTCCAACAAAGAATTTCATCGCTTCATTGAGAATGGATGTTATAGGGTATTAAATTTGACTGAATTACAAGTAATGTTTGGTCAAAGACTATGTCTGGCACTATTCCTCATAGGTACCAATACTGATGTTATTTTACTGATCGTGTAGAACATAGAACTAGAAATGTTTTGCCAGTTTACTGTCAATATATACGCTTTTATCTTATAACAGTGTTTGTTGTGATTAATTGCTAAAAGTGATGACATGCATGTTATAACATGTATAAAGGAAATAATATTACTTACTATGTTTAACAGAGATTAATTTTATGAAGGTAGTATAAAAAATTAATTCTTATAATGGACTTTGATTTGTATTATGGGAAGCTTTATTGTTTCATTAGAAAAGAATTTTGTTTTTTCTTTTTCTTTAAATAAAAGGCTGTGGCCTACACTTCATCTTGACCCTTTAAATCCAAAAGATGCAAAATCTCTTATAATTGCAGAATGCCACTCTGTAGACATTAAATTAAGTAAAGAGCAGGTAAGTATTTTTAATTTTGCTGCTCTCTTTTACTCTCTATAGCATTCTTTATTTAAAAAAAAATACCTTATGTGAGACTTAAAATTCAAAATAGGAACTCTATGTGGTTCCAAGGGAAATTGGAATTTAGTTATTACTTTGTTAAATGTATTTACCCTTAAAATAATAAGATATAGAACAAGCAATAAAAAAGACTTTGGTCTTAAGGCTTACTTTATTATATTAAGCAGTATTTTAAAAGTGAAAAAGCTTTTGTATGTTGACAGCACTTGTAGTTTACCACAGCATGGCAGTGGTGCCACTGATGAGGTGGCAGGAACTGTGTTATTTCTCCAGGGACATTTGCTGATGGCTCAGTTGTAAAGGCCACTTAATTCCAGGGTGGTTTTGTATTTTTGTTTTGTTTTGTTTTGTTTTTTTGGTTAACTGGTACAGGAGAAGAAGCTAGAACGACACTGTCGTTCTGCTACAACCTGCAATGCTCTTTACGTCACTCTTTTCGGCAAAATGATTGCACGGTAAGTGGTAGTTATTTTCTGTCACCTTCAGCAATTTTGTGTTTGCTGCAAAATGCTTCCTCACTGTGTGAAACAGAACTGATCATTATGGCAATCTCTCTAAGATTCTGGTGTTCTAACTGTGATGCTATGACTTGACTGTGATGCTGTAACTTGATATCCATGATAATGTGACGACTGAAGATTGCTGGCCCTTGAATATCAGAACTTGTTGGAAATATTTGTCTGGTTTTCATCACACTAACCTTTTCTCAACTTGGGGCTGCAAAAGAAGGCAATCTTTGTTCTAAATTGTCACCTTGAGGGCCGTAGTTTTGGGAAAGTGAAGAGGCAAATGAGGCATAAAAAACGTTATTTCAGGTGTCTTTCAATATCAGTAGATAGGTGTATTGGTAGGAATTTTTAATTGTCTCTGTTCCCACATCCTGATAAACATTTCATCTTACAGCAGAGACTTCTATTTTAGACATTCTATTTGGAATGTGCCTTTATATAAACAGTAGAGAGTTTTACTACCTTTACTTCTTCAGGACAGCCTCACCTTACTTTGTTTGTAACCAGAGGTAAAAAAAAAAAAAAAAAAAAAAAGACTTAACACTTGTTTTGGTATTCATCAGAGTAGGTTGTAATCCTAGCACAATTCGTATTGGGGAAACTGAAACTAGTACTGTTGTCTCTCAATTCCACATTTTTACCTGAAGCACCAAATTTGAAATGAAAAAAGTCTTTCAAAACTTTGAATTGCCTGTGATATTTTCACTGACCCCTCCCCTGTCCCCAGAGTTGTAGCAGTGAATCTGAGAACAACAGTGGCTTGCATGAGTACAATTCAAAAGTGTTAAGTCATGCATTTCGTATTTTTTGAAGTAATCTCTTTTAAGAGGGACTATGGACCATTTTTTGTTTTTTTCACCATTCTTTATATATTAAAAAAAGAAGCTACTGGTAAATATTATATAATGTTTTAAAATAAACCCTATCTACTGTTTTCTTTAAGCTGATGTTTTCCAAATTCTGGTTCTGTTTGTTTAAATTTAGTTTGCGTGGCTAACTAATAATACTTATTTGTAATTATTTTCTTGCTTCCTGTATGTAGGTGGCGTGCATCTCGATGTACCATGTCTTATTTTTATGTTCCATAGTGTGCAGTAATTACTTGATACGTAGTTAATTCCCAGCATATGTTTATTGCATTGAATTAAATGGTATACTAAAATAACTCTGATGATTCTAGCAGGCCCATAAAACTAGCGTTTTCCTGGGCCATGCTTTATCGAATTCCTGTTGTCACCAGTTGAACAGTATAAAAAAAGATAAGGTAGAGTAATGTTTTTATTTATCCCCAATTATTCAGTTGTTGGCATACTGTAAGAAATTAAATCTGTTCTCAATTCCAGCAGTGCTGGGAGAGCAGGCAATTTAGATAAAGTCCTTCTTCAGTGTTTCCAGTGTCAAGACACTGTTTCATTATACAGACTTGTTCTGCGATCTATCCAGGAGTCCATGGCAAACGATACAGATAAAGAACTAATGAAACAGGTAAAATGTAATAAACTTACAAAGGGAAGATTATTTTGCCATGTTTGGATTTGTGTGTGAATTGAAGTAAATGGTAAATCCCTGTAATGTTAAATATGTTTCAAGCATATACTATACCCACTGCCATAGCGTGCTTATGACCAGAAGTGATATCTCAGGGAATCTTCATTTTCCTGATTATCATGGAGATTTTTCATCTTTTCATGCTTCTTGGCTATTCTTGTTTCATCTTCAGTGAATTGTTGGATCAGGTCCTTTACCCATTTTTAAACTGAGTTGACTTTTTCTTGTTGATCCGTTAGTTTTTAAACGTTCTGCATATTGAATACAAATTCTTTGTTATAGAGTTTACAAATTAATGTCTTCCCTGTTCTTGTGTTTTAACCTTATGACATCGTTATACAGAGTTTTGTTTTAATAAAGTGAGATTTATCCACAGTTTCTTTTCTGGTTTATGCCTGTTTATCTTATTTTTTTAAATCCTTTGCTGTCATAAAAATGATTTGATATTTTTCCCTTCAAAATATTTTATGATTTTGTTCTTCATGTGTAAGTCCTTAATGCACATTACATATTTTTATTTATTGTGTGAGGAAGGAATCTACTTTTTTTTTTTTTTTTCCACGCTGCACAGCTTGCAGGATCTTAGTTCCCTGACCAGGAATTGAATCTGGGATACTGCAGGGAATTCCCAGGAGCCTAATTCTTAATCTTTTAAAATATAGCTACTTAATTGTTCATTTTACTTTATATATCTTTTCTACTGATTTGGAATGCCACCTCTCAGGTATCAAGCTCATATATAAACATGAGTCTGTTTCTAGGCTCTTCTGTTCCAATTTACTATTCCTTATCAATACCACTGTCTTAACTATTAGAACTTGAAAGTAAGCTTTGATATTTCATTGGGCAAACCCCCTCTTAATATTTTTAATAGTTGTCTTGGCTCATTTTCCGTGTGTATCTTTAGAGTCGGCTCTGCAAGTGCCACGGAAATTCAATATGCGATTTTAATTGGAATTGCACTGAATTTAGAGGTGAATTTGGGGGAAATTATCTTATATCTTCTCCTTCATGATAAAGCTAGATAGTCCTCCATTTATTTAGTCATCTTCTTGAATGATTTTCAAATAACATTTTATCTTCTGTCACATGAAAGTTTTGAGCATGTTTTGTTAAAATTTGTTTCTAACGACTCTGTAGTAGTTAAAATAACTTGTAAAACTTTTTTTTTGTTGCTGGTTATTCAACTTTGTTTTTGGAAATTCACTAACAACATTGCTGAGCCCTTATAGTTTTAACCTGGATCCATTTTTGTGTTTATTTCTCAGCTTGGAGGGTTCCTGTAGGTTGGACTTTTCTTTCTACCTCTAAGCCCACAAGCTTCCTTCCTTGTCTTCTTGTTCTGCTATTTATCTATCTAAATTTTCAGTTTACTAGTTGGGATACTTGGGGGATTTCCTTTTCTTTTCTGAAGGTTCAATTATGATTTTAGAAATGTTTTGTTACTTGTTGTTACCTGGTATTAAGAGGCATTTGTACTAAGAGAGTTGTTTTCTTCCACCATCTTCCCAGAATTGGAACTCTGTCATTAGTTTTATTAATACATTTCCTGCAGTTTTAATTTCACTAAGCTTTTTCTATATGTATATTATCTTTGGCATGCTACATTTTATATGTACACTGTCTTATTCTTGATTAGTGTCTTTTGGAAAGTGTGTTTTAAGAAGTCTATTTCTTGGTTTATTAAATCACTTGAACGATAAATTTGAATAAGTTAATAAGGTTAAAAGAATTATGGACATTTTAATGGCTATTGGTTAACAATAGAGATACTGTATAATCACTGTTCATTTATTTTATCTACCTAGATTCTCTGCCTTGTGAATATTAGTCACAATGGTGTGAATGAGTCAGAATTGATGGAACTCTATCCTGAGATGTCCTGGACTGTCTTGACCTCCCTTATTCACAGTTTACACAAACTGTGTTTGTTGACTTATGGTTGCGGTTTGCTTAAGTTTCAACATCTACAGGTAAATGTTATCTTAGTAAGGTTTTTTCACTTATTGAAATGTCTACATATCATTGCATATGTATTATGCTATATAATACCATATTATTTCAAATATTTCAATTAAAAAACAAAATTGAAATCTCATTTGGCATTACAGATATTTTTCCAGTAATTTTAGGTTAGATACAAAATTTGGCTAATATTCTTATGAAGTAAATACCTTTATGAAATGGCTATTACTTTAAAAAGTATTTTTTTCTGAAAGAGAAAAATGTTTTTTCAATTTTATGTTTCATTGTTTTGTTGGTGTATTATACATGTTTTAAGAGCTTGGGTTCTGTCACTCTGCCTCAATTCACAGCCCAGCTCTTTACAGCTTAATATAACCCTGGGCAAGTTCTCTGAGCCTTGGGCAGATGTTTTTAGCTTACCTCAGGGGTTGTGAAGATAATTAATTGAAATGGTGAATAATTAATTGGTCCTGGTGAAGCCCTAAACATGATTTCTGGCACCTAGTAAATAATGACTAATATAACTCTTTTTTTTGTACCACATAATTTGCATCTGTTAATCCCAAATTCCCAGTCCTTCCCTCTCCAACTACCCCTTCCCCTTGGAAAACACAAATTTGTTTTCTATGTCTGTGATTCTGTTTCATAGATATGTTCATTTGTATCATATTTTAGATTCCACATATAAGTGGTAATCACAGTTTGTCTCTTTCTGACTTTGCTTAGTATGAAAATCACTAGGTCCATCCATGCTGTATTTTAATTCTTTTATTTATGGCTGAATAAATATTCCATTGCATATGTGTACCATGTATTTTTATCCATTCTCCTATTGATGGACATTTAGGTTTTTTCCATGTCTTGGCTATTGTAAAGAGAACTACCATGAACACAGAAGTGCATGTATCTTTTTGAATTACAGTTTTTTCTGGATAAATGCCAAGAGTGGAATTGCCAGGTCTTATGATTACTGTATTTTTACTTTTTTAGGAAACCTTCATGCTTTTTTCCATAGTGGCTGTACCAGCTTACATCCCTACCAGCACTATGGGAGGGTTCCCTTTTCTCTATACCCTCTCCAACATTTGTTATTTGTAGACTTTAATGGTGGCCATTCTGACTGGTGTGAGATAGTACCTCACTGTGGTTTCAATTTACATTTCTCTAAAAGTTAGCAATAATGAGTACCTTGTCATATGCATATTCACCATCTGTATGTCTTTGAAGATATATCTACTTAGGTCTTCTGCTCATTTCTTGATTGGGTTGTTTGGTTTTTTGTTATTGAGTTGTATGAGCTGTTGGTATATTTTGGAAACTAAACCTCTGTTGGTCACATCATTTGCAAATATATTCTCCGTTTGTTTGTTTGTTTATGATTCCCTTTGCTGTACAGAAGCTTATAAATTTGATTAAGCCCTGTTGGTTCAGTTTTGCTTTTATTTCTGTTGCCTTGGGAGACTGACCTAAGAAAACATTGGTACAATTATGTCAGAGAATGTTTTGCCTATGTTCTCTTCTATGAGTTTTATGGTGTCATGTCTTATATTTAAGTCTTTAAGTCATTTTGAGTTTGTTTTTGTGTATGGTGAGAGATGTGTTCTAACTTCACTGATTTACATGCAGCTATACAGCTTTGCTAACACCACTTGCTGAAGAGACTGTCTTTTCTCCATTGTATTTTCTTGCTTCCTTTGTCGAAAATTAATTGACAGTAGGTGTGTGATTTTTTTTTGGCTATTTCGTTCCATTGATCCATAGGTCTGTTTTTGTGCCAATATCATGCTGTTTTGATTGCTGTAGCTTTGTAGTATTGTCTGAAGTCTTGGGGGGTTATGCCTCCTGCTTTGTTCTTTTTCCTAAGAATTGCTTTGTCAATTCTGTGTCTTTTTATGGTTCTATATAAATTTTAGGATCATTTTTTCTAGTTTTGTGAAAAATGTCATGGGTAATTTGGTAGGGATCACATTAAATCTATAGTTTGCTATGGGTAGTATGTCCATTTTAACAATATTAATTCTTCCAGTCCAAGAGCATGGGATATCTTCTATATTTTAATCATATTGTTTCCTTTATTAATGTTTTATAGCTTTTAGCATATGTCTTTCACCTCCTTGGTAAGATTTGCTCCTAAGTAAATTTTTTGCTATGACTTTAAAAAAAATACTTTTTTACATTCTCTAATATTTCATTGTTAGTGTAAAGAAATACAACTGATTTCTTTATGTTAATCTTATATCCTACTGTCTTCCTGAAATCATTGATCTGTTCTAGTAGTTTTTGTGCGGAGTCTTTAAAGTTTTCTGTATGCAGTATCATGTCATCTGCATATAATGACAATTTTAACTCTTCCCTATCAATTTGAATACCTTTTACTTTTTTTTTTTTGGTCTGATTGCTGTGGCTAGGACTTCAAATACCATGCTGAAGACAAGTGGGGAGAGGGAGCATCTTTGTCTTCTTCCAGATTTTAGTGGGAAGCCTTTCATTTTTTCACCATTGAGTATTATACTGGCTGTGGGTCTGTAATAAATAGCTTTTATTATGCTGAGATATGTTTCCTTTGGATCTACTNTGCTGAAGACAAGTGGGGAGAGTGAGCATCTTTGTCTTCTTCCAGATTTTAGTGGGAAGCCTTTCATTTTTTCACCATTGAGTATTATACTGGCTGTGGGTCTGTAATAAATAGCTTTTATTATGCTGAGATATGTTTCCTTTGGATCTACTTTGGTAAGAGTTTTTATCATAGATGGATGTTGAATTTTCTCAAATACTTTTTCTGCCTTTATTGAGATGATCGTGTGTTGTCTTTTCTTTGTTGATGTGGTATATCACATTAATTTATTTGCATATATTAAATCATCCTTATGACTCTGGGATGAATCCACCTTGGTTGTGGTAGTGTATGATCTTTATGTGTCATTGAATTCGGTTTGTTAATATGTTGTTAAGAGTTTTTGCAACTATATTCATCAAAGATGGCCTATAATTTTCTTTTTCAGAAGTGTCTGGTGGGGTATCAAGGTGATGGTGGCTTCATAGAGTTTCTTTAGGAATGTACCTTTCTCTTCAGTCTTTTAGAAGAGTTTAGAAAAGACTGGTATAAGTTGTTCCTTATATGTTTGGTAGAATTCGCTTGTGAAGCCATCTGGCCTTGGACTTTTGTTTGTAAGGAGTTTATAAATTACAGATTCTATTTTACTTCTAGTTATTGGTCTGTTCAAGTTATTTATTTCTTCTTGATTCAGTTTTTGTGGGTTGTATGTTTCTAGAAAGTTGTCCATTTCTTCTAAGTTGTTGAATTTGTTGACTTATAATTATTCCTAGTATTCTCTTATGGCCCTCATACCAAAAAATGTGAAGTCCACACAGGCTACACAGGGATGCTCCGACATAAAAATTGTCCTCCAAGACCACAGTAGATAACTGTTTCTCCTAAATCCATAGAGTAAGAGAAATAAAAGTAAAACGAAGCAGAGGAACCACTCCCAAATAAAAGATCAAGAGAATTCTTGTTAAAGAACAAACAATGAGACAGGCTTCTTCAATCTAATAGACACTGAAACAACAAGGTAATGAAAATACTGAAGGAATTAAAAAGGACTATTCATAGTAATGTAGGTTACTGTACAAAGAGACTAGAAACTAGAAGGAGGAGCCAAGAAAAATTAGAAAATTCACTTGCTGAAATGAAAGCTGAGCTAAAGGCAATGAATAGCAGAATAAATAATGCAGAAGAATGAATAAGTGAGCTGGAAGATAGAATAATGGAAATCACCCTATCAGAATAGCAGACAGAAAACCAAATGAATTAAAAAAGAAAAAAGCAATATAAGAGACCTATGGAATACTATAAAAGCATGTCAGTCTATACATAATAGGGATCCCAGAAGGAGAAGAAAGAGAGACAGGGGATTGAAAATATATTTGAAGAAATTATGCCTGAAAATTTCCCAAACCTAAAGAAAGAAACATATCTTTCTGTGTACAGGAGGCACAGAGGGTCCCAAACAAGACCTATATCAATACATACTATAATAAAAAATGGCAAAAGTTAAACATAAAGAGGGCAAGAGAATAAGGGGGTGACAGAGAATGAGATGGTTGGATGGCATCACTGACTCAATGGACATGAGTTTGAACAAACTCTGGGAAATAGTGAGGGATGGGGAAGCCTGGATTGCTGCAGTTCATGTGGTCACAGAATCAGACTGACTTAGCAACTGAATAACAACAAAATATAAAGAAAAGATACTAAAGGAAGCAAGAGAAAAACAAAAAGTTAATTATAAGGGAATCCCCATGAGGCTATCAGCTAATTTCTCTACAGAAACATTATAGGCCAGAATAGAATGACAAAATATATCCAAAGTCCTAAAACAGAAAAATCTGTAACCTAGGATACTCTACCCTCCAAGTTATCATTTAGAATTTTTCAGATGGGCAAAAACTTAAAAAAAAACAGCAATACTAAACCCATCCTAAAGGAAATATTGAAAGGTCTTATCTAAATAGGAGAGAAGTAAGAATCAATAGGGAAGAGAAAACCACAATTGGAAAGTAAATCATTTAAGTAAGCTGGTTTGTTAGTCACAAAGTTATGTCCAACTCTTCTGCGATCTCCTTGACTGTAGCCCGCCAGGCTCCTCTGTCCAAGGATTTCCCAGGCAAGAATACTGGAGTGGGTTGCCATTTCCTTCTCCAGGGGATCTTCCCAACCCAGGGATTCTTCCCAACCCAGGGATTGAACCTGGTAAATTTGGCAGGCAAATTTACCACTGAACCACCGGGTACACAGATATTTAAAAATTTCTGTGAAAGTGGTGATAACCACAACAAACAACAGAAGGACAAACATGAAGATATAAAAGAGGACATCAAGATCATAAAATGTGGGGGACAAGCATAAGAAAATGTAGATTTTTTTTTTCCCTAGAATGTGTTTGAGCTGTATAACTACCAGTCTAAGGCAAGCAGATATAGGAAGGGTGTTAGCATACATGAAACATAGGGTAACCACAAATCAAAAACATATAACAGATTTACAAAAACCAAAGAGAAGAGAAGCATAATGCAAAAGAAAATCATCAAACCCCAAAAGGAAAAAGGAAAAGAAAGGAACAAAGAATAAATATAAAATCATGGAAAAACATAATTTAAAATAATAATAAATACAATTCTATTAATAATTACTTTAAATGTCAATGGACTAGATGCTCAAATCAAAAGACACATAGTCACAGAAAGGATAAAAAAAAAAAAGAGTATAGAATATGCTGCCTACAAGAGACTCATTTTAGGGCAAATGATACACATAGATTGAAAGTGAGAGGATGGTAAAAACCATTTCAAGCAAATGGAAATGACAAGAAAGCAGGGTTACAATATTCATATCAGACAAAATAGACTTTAAGTCAAAGGTTATAAAGAGAGATAAAGAAGGATACTATATTATGATAAAAGGATCAATACAAGGAGATGATAGTACACTCATCAACATATATTCAGTCAGTATAGAAGCAACTAAATACATAAATACAGGCATAAAGGGACAAATTGATGGGAATACAATAATAGTAGGAGACTAACACTTGACTCACATCAATGAACAGATCTTTGAGACAGAAAATTAGTAAAGCAACAGACAGCCAAAATGATACAATATAATAGTTAGACTTAGTTGATATTTTCAAGACATTACATCAAAAATAGCAGAATGCACATTCTGTTCAAGTGCACCTGAAACATTCTCTAGGATTGAGCACATGTGTGTGTGTGTGTGTTCAGTCCTGTCCAATTCTTTACAACCCTCTGGACTGTAGCCCACCAGACCCCTCTATCCATGGAATTTTCCAGGCAAGAATACAGGGATGAGTTGCCATCCCCTTCTCCAGGGTATCTTCCCTTTGACCCACATCTCGTAAGTCTCTAGCATTAGCAGGCAGGTTTTTTACCACTAATGCCACCTGGGAAGCCCTTCAATGCCATGGTTAATTTATATATGTAAACTAATGTAAATAAATTCTTTCATTTGAGTATGCTGTGTTATATGTAGGTGTGGAATATTTGTAATTTCACAGGCTTATCTTTCTCCTTTGTAGTATTAATACATCACTTAAATATAGTTTGCTGTTTTTGGTACTTTTGCAGTCCACATTTCAGATTTTTAATGTATTCACTAAAAGTTTGAATTGTATTATATTTTGAGTTCTAACAAGAATTCTCATGTCAGTTGTCACATAAATATATACTGAATTTTTAAATATTTTAATGCTATTTCTATTCTACAACTATAAATTGAAATAATTATAAATTTCTTTTTAAAAATTCATTGTTAGATGTACAGTGACAGAAAATAGACTGTGATATTTTTTCTTTTTCTCCATAGGCTTGGGAAGCAGTGAGACTAGAATACATGGAAGGCCCCACCATTATTGCTTCATATAGACAAAAGCTGACCAACTATTTTACCATGCAGCTAAGGTGTTACAAATGTCCATTTTGTTCTTAGCTTCTGCAACACACTATACCTCTGTGTCCTTATTTTTTTCTTTCTTAGAATAACTTAATGTATAAAAATTTACTTATTATTTTAAAGGTAAGTTCTTTCCTGTTAATGCCAAAAGAACAAACTGTAATTATGCAAGTCAGTCTTTTAATATTATGCTGAAGATTTAAATGAAGTCAATGCATGATCATTTTATTATTTTTATTTTATTCTAGTTAAATAGTTTAAGTAGTTAAAAAATATGTGCATGTCTGTAAATACCTGGGTGTGTACAGTTGTGTTCATTGATTTTTTTTTTTTGATAATCCAATTTGTGTCCATTGATGGTTTTTTTAATTGTTCAATGCCTACTCTATAGGTACAGGGAAATACTTATAGAGTTTGATCAGTGTCCTGAATAGCACTTTATTTCCATAGTTAGGTTCATAAAGTTTCTGATTTTTACCTAATTTTCTCAGTATTATTCATTGAGTCAGGGATAGGATATATATCAAATATATATCTCCTCCTTTAACATTTGCCTCCTTTAACATTGTAGTCTTTTGAAGCAATCTCACTGCGGGACAGTACTATTGAATGTTGTCCCTTTTCTTCTAATAGTCAGGACCGAGTGACTTGGAGGAGTGCAGATGAACTACCTTGGCTTTTCCAGCAACAGGGAAATAAACAGAAGCTGCATGATTGTCTTCTTAACCTCTTTGTGTCTCAAAACCTCTATAAAAGGTAAAAAACTTATTTGTAGGATATCTTTCCCCAGAAAAACAGATTCAAACAGTTGTTCTGTGTAACAGGGGAAAATGGCATTCTTCATTTAAAAATTAGTCCACTTTCAGTGGTAACCGTAATATAAAACAATATGGGAGAAATTTTAAACAGTTTGCAAATTGCCACGTCTCCTTTTCCCAAGAGGTAAACAAAAAAGATGCTGTGCTGTGCTTAGTCACTCAGTCATGTCTGACTCTTTGCAACCTCGTGGACTGTAGCCACCAGGCTCCTCTGTCCATGGGGGTCCCCAGGCAAGAATACTGAAGTGGGTTGCTGTGCCTTTCTCCAGGGGATCTTCCCAACCCAGGGATCGAACCAAAGTCTCCCACATTACAGGCAGATTCTTTACTGTCCGTGCCACCAAGGAAGCCCAAACAAAAAAGATAGAGTATTGTTTTTATAAAATCAGAGCTGGAATGCTCTTGAGATAGCTTTGTATCTTAATCTTTCACTGAAGCAGGTTTAAATCCAGACCAGCCAGAGGCGGTTCATGATGTCTATCTCTTAGGGCATCCAAGTATTTTAAAGTATAGCCTTCAAACTAGACTTTGGACTCTTCATAGGATCTGACTGGTGTCAGAATTTAAAGAAAGGATTACCCTTTTCTTTTTTAAGTTTTTATTCTATCTTTTTGGCTGTACCATGTGGCATGTGGGATCTTATTTCTCTTACCAGAGGTCAAACCCACACTCCATGCAGTGGAAGCACCAAATCCTAACCAGTGGCCCACCAGGGAAATCCTTTATGTCTCATTGTTATCTCCTGGTGTGTCTGAATTTGCCTCTTGCAGAATCACCTTTTTATGAGCCAACCTTCTGACCTCTTACCTAGAAATTTAGACACTTCTCATAACTTAGCTGCATAATTTGTTTTGTTCCTTAATGATCTCTCTCAAATTTCTTTGTTGCAGCTCATAAATTATTTCTGATCTCCATCCAGTTTTTCATGATTTGAAATGAGATTCATCCTTTAGTTTAACAGCTCTCCATCCTACTTAATACCATCTACAGATGAATAAGCTTACTTTTATCATTCCATTCCTTGATGAAAATACGAAGCAGGTATTCTGACAGTTTGCCTGTGCTTTGTTTCTTCTGTTCGTATTTCCATCATTTAAAATAATTTTGGGGTGAACTCAGCAGTTGACTGCATATCATAAAAAGTCTAAACAGGATTCTGAGAGGGTTCCATTGGTGAGTAACCATAATGGTATTAATGGTAACAGCCAACACTATGGAGTACTTGCTACATGCCATAATCTCCTTAAAGCAACGCTTTAGGAGGCAAGTGCTGTCGGTGTGCTCCTTCTGCAGTCGAGAATGATGAGGTAAGACAGAACACAGCTAGAGTGCTGTGGACTCAGATGGCAGGCCCAGTTTACACCTTTACCTCACTACACTGGACTGGCCGCCTAATACACTGTCAGTAGCTTGATATGAATTTGTGGCATCTTCACTCAGTAGTGGGGTTTAACATTTCTTTTTCATTATATCACTGTTATTTGTTGAAACAGAGGACATTTTGCTGAGTTGCTGAGTTATTGGCAGTTTGTTGGCAAAGACAAAATCGCAATGGCAGCAGAATACTTTGATTCACTGAAGCATTATGAGAAAAACTGTGAAGGCGAAGAGAGCATGGTTTGCTTAGCTGACCTTTATGAAACCCTGGGGCGATTTCTCAAGGATCTAGGCCTTCTCAGTCAGGTAACTTCAGCAGGGAGTTAGAGACTGTGTGGGTCTTCATGTTTACTTTTTTCTCCTTCCTAGGAATTGATGTAGCTTTCATTTGTTGTGCTAATCAGATGGCAAATCTTATAGGATTTCACTCACATTAATTGGTCTTTAACCTTTTTCTTCCCCAGGCTGTTGTGCCTTTGCAGAGGTCTCTGGAAATTCGAGAAACAGCTTTAGATCCAGATCACCCACAAGTAGCTCAGTCTCTCCACCAGCTAGCAAGTGTGTATGTGCAGTGGAAGAAGTTTGGTAATGCAGAACAACTGTATAAACAGGCGTTGGAAATCTCAGAAAATGCCTATGGTTCAGACCATCCACATATTGCTCGTGAACTTGAGGCACTTGCAACCTTGTACCAGAAACAAGATAAGTAAGATTTCAGTTAGTAATTCTCTGGTTTTTTGACAGGGAATTAGAGTTCTTAATGTACTTATGTGGGAGGCATTGTTTTGTGGCTGTGTACTTTTCTTTATCCTGTACTTTCCTTATCCTACATTCTTTTGACTCCACCATATTCACATATTACTCTTGGTCTGGGTCTACATGGGGTAAACAAAATTAGAACTGCAAGGTTCATCTCTGTTTCAAGGACAAGGTTCATCTCTGTGGAGGACAGAGCATGGACTTTGGAGTCATAGAGCTGGATGTGAAAATGAGCTCCTTTGCTGACTGGCTTTGTAATACTGAGTACTACTAATACAGGGGACAGCAAACCATCACCCAGTCCAGTCCAGAAGGTCCCCCCCCTGTTTTGGACCTAAGGTGGTAGTGGAACACAGCCATAGTTGTTTTTTTTTTTCATTTACATTTTATCTGTGGCTGCTTTCATGCTTCAACAGTAGCTTTTTAGTTTCAACAGCAATCACATAACCCACAAAGGCAAAAATGCTCACTATCTAGCAGTTTACAGAAGTTTGATCCCTAGCATAATACATCCTCTGAAAGGTATCTCTTCTCTACCTGAAATCATTTCTTTTGCTCAATCATAAGTGACACATATTGGAATTTTTTTCTTTTAACTTCTAAAAATATTGTTTCACACAGATTTTGTGTGAATTTCACATTTCTGTGTGACCAAAAATTAGCTGATATAGCAAACTAAAGTTTTGAATTTTCATTTAATTGGATTGCATTTTAGAGATTGCCTTTTAAACTCAAAATGAGTTTAATCAGCTGAAAAATAGTTAAATATCAGCTAATTGGAAGACTTGTTCTTTTAGTTTCTAAGTCATGTCTGAGTTTTTTGTGACCCCATGGACTATATCTCGCCCAGCTCCTTTATGCATGGGATTTCTCAGACAAGAATATTGGAGTAGGTTGCCATTGCCTTCTCCAGGGATCCATTTCCCTTCTCAGGGATTGAACCTGCATCTCATGCATAGGCAGGCAGATTCTTTACCACTGAGTCCCATGGATGCCCACTTGGAGGACTAGATTTATTAGATTTTGCTTTGTGAAAGTCTTTGTTTAAGATTTTTCATTCCATAGGACTATCACTTCTAGAAATAATGTTGTATTTAATTAGCAAAAAAGGACTTTACATTGGTGCTTTATTTTACTGAAGTATGACACTTTGGACATGTTGCTTTCCTTTGACTTACTTTTTTTTTTTTTTTAAGATATGAACAAGCTGAACATTTTAGGAAAAAATCGTTTAAAATTCGTCAGAAAGCTGCAAGGAGAAAAGGCAACTTGGTAATGAGAGATTTCTTTTGTGTTGTATTTTGAACAAAAAGGAAAAGAACATCTCCGTATCATAATGTAGATGCATAAACCTCACATATTTAAAAACTCTTGACTTTAAAAATTGATTTCTAGGGAAGTACTAATTAATATTTTCTAGTTTAAAATACCTGTTTAAATATTAGTATCACTGAGAAGTACAAATTAGTGTTTAAAAAGTGGAACTATATATTTTGGTAATCATTTTACACTATATACATATGTCATGTCAGCATGTTGTACATTTTAAATTTACACAGTGTTATATGTCAATTATATCTCAGTAAAGCTGGGGAAATTTTTTTTTAATTTTTAAAACATAGAACTATATAATTCAAAGCCTAGACTTTAGTGTAAAGCAATTATACTCTGATAAAAATTAACAAAAATGATAAAGGTTAGATTTTAGAAAATGAACTTAAAAGCTGTTTCAATTTTTTAAAGAGCTGGAAAAGAGAATAAAAGAAATTTAGTAAACATTTAATGTTACATTCAAATGCCAAGAAATTATTATCTTTAAGTGCAAAAAATTTTTCATTTTTCTAAGCTGCTGATAAAATAAATATAGCGTATTTATTTTAACTTAAAATGCTATATTCAGTTTTTTATTAAAATGTATTTCACATCTAACATTGTATAAGATGTACAACATATTTATTTGATGCATTTATATATTGTAATATGATTACACCATAACATCACATCACAAAATTATTTCTTTTTTGTGGTTGGAATAATTAAGATCTAGTCTCTTAGCAAGTTTGATGATTATAATAGAGTATTGTTGCTATTATCCCCTATGCTATACATTTGATTTCCAGGACTTGTCTACTAGTTGTAAGTGCTATGTGCAACTTTAAGTTTAGTTCAGTTCAGTTGCTCAGTCATGTCTGACTCTTTGTGACCCCATGAATCGCAGCACGCCAGGCCTCCCTGTCCATCACCAACTCCTGGAGTTCACTCAGACTCACGCCCGTCGAGTCAGTGATGCCATCCAGCCATCTCATCCTCAGTCGTCCCCTTCTCCTCCTGCCCCCAATCCCTCCCAGCATCAGAGTCTTTTCCAATGAGTCAATTCTTCGCGTGAGGTGGCCAAAGTACTGGCATTTCAGCTTTAGCATCAATCCCTCCAAAGAAATCCCAGGGCTGATCTCCTTTAGAATGGACTGGTTGGATCTCCTTGCAGTCCAAGAGACTCTCAAGAGTCTTCTCCAACACCACAGTTCAGAAGCATCAATTCTTTGGCACTCAGCTTTCTTCACAGTCCAACTCTCACATCCATACATGACCACTGGAAAAACCATAGTAGTACCTGGTATTAAATGTTTAGTAATAGGGTTAATAAATATGTGCACATTAATTCTGTTTCCTAATCTTTTTGATGCATTTAGGGATTCTGTTCATTTTGCTAAAATACCATAGTCATTTTCACAGAATAGTTTTAAATGAATTTAAGAATGTGATGTCACTGGGAAGTATGTATATTTTTTAATAATCATTAGAGTAATTCAGTATACTTAAAGTAATTGTAATCTACTTTAAAGGAAACAAAAGGAGAAAGGATTTTTCAGAACCCTAGTACATTGCTTCAGAATCAGAGATTGCACTTTCTTGATGATTGTTGTGGATTTCTGTGTTTCTCCAGTATGGATTTTCCCTTTTACGTAGACGGGCCCTACAATTAGAAGAGCTCACCTTAGGTAAGGATACCCCTGACAATGCTCGGACCCTCAATGAACTGGGTGTGCTCTACTATCTTCAGAACAACCTAGAGTGAGTACCATACTGTTAATACTGAAAACAGGTATTCATTTCATCTCTTAGATGCAAAGCTGTTTTACATTTCTATCAAGCCAAGCTAGAAAAAACTGACAGCATTTTTCATGTATGATATATTATGAACATGGCCACATTTAACAAAGACCATGACAATTTCTCCACGGTTTCCTATCACATTGTTTCTTTAGTAACTAAAAAGATATTCTGTAGTTTCCTTAGTATTTTATATGTTTATAACAAGTGAATTTGTGTAGATATTGTACAAAAGATCTCACAATAAGAACAAACTTGGGACTGAGGGAAAATAAAGAAAAGAATGTAGATGGCTGCTAATTTCATTCTTCAATTTATTTGGGTGTAGGCTCAAAAAGACTCTTTTATGATAAAATGAGTGTTTTTTGGACTTCTTTGTATGTCAGCAAAATATAATAGACTTGACATTTTGGATATCAGAAAAATACAAATATTTAGCCCACTTCACAAAGGAGCAAGGTCTACTGTTTGCTGTGGTGCTCAGGCTTCTCATAGTGGTGGCTTCTTTTGTTAAAGAGCATGGGCTCTAGGGCACATGGGCATCAATAGTTGTAGCACACAGGCTCAGTAGTTGCAGCTCCCAGGCTCTACATTACAGGCTGAGTAGTTTTGACCCACGGGCATATGTTATCTTCCCAGACCAGGATTTGAACACGTGTCCCCTGTACTGGCTGGCCGATTCTTATCCACTGCACTATCAGGGAAGTCCCACAAAGGGTTCTTTAATTAAAACTTGTTTAGTACTAGGGAGCTCCCTTGCAGCCTGGTGGTTAGGATTTGGCTCTTTTACTGTGGAGGCCCAGGTTCTACCCCTGGTCAGGGAACCATCTTGCATGGCACAATGCAGCCAAAATACCAAAAAAAAAAACCCGACCAGATTTAGTACTAACTAACTCCAAAGGGAGGGAGAAAGAAAGAATAACAAAATCCTTTGAGTTTGGCTTAGTAATTTTTAAGATATAAAAAGTTTGTTTTGGAAACTATTTATGAGTTTGTCTTTTAGGAGAAGTGAAGTGGAGAACTGAGACACTATCCAGATACTTTAGGGTCTCACACTACCAGGAAGGCATATTTAATTTTTGGAAAGGGGCAGAAAGAGATGACGGGTGGGAAAGAGGATTTTGAGCTGAATCCTTCATTTTAACTATCTTGGATTTAAGAATAAAAGTATTTCAGTTCTCCTCCTAATTAGGACTAGGGTTCTGACTTCTAGAGAATAGTTTAAACCATCTGGGTCTTTTGTTATAGAACAGCTGACCAGTTTCTGAAGCGTTCCTTGGAGATGAGGGAGAGAGTTCTAGGACCAGATCACCCTGACTGTGCCCAGTCTTTGAATAATCTGGCGGCTCTGTGCAATGAAAAGAAACAGTATGACAAAGCAGAAGAACTTTATGAAAGAGCCTTAGACATTCGGAGACGAGCATTAGCTCCTGATCACCCTTCTTTGGCTTATACGGTAAAGCATCTTGCGATCTTATACAAGAAAATGGTAAGTAATCCATAGCATGCCTACATGTGTTTTATAATATACCAGTTAAGCCATAATTGTTGTAAACAAAATAATTTATCTTCTGATGGATAGATTATTTTCTGTGAGCTTTTAAATCACAATGATTTATTTCAGACTTAACTAAATTAAGGTCCTAGTTTAGTTTTTAAAAATACATTCTAAATACAAATGTATTTGTCAGCACTCTAACTAGAACTTATTCTTCTTTTACATTTCAGAAGTTCTAAAATTCAACCAGTATTAAGTTTGCTGTGTTAGGCTACCACAGACAGAAGAAATCACCCAATTGTCAGGACTGAAGAAGTCTCCATAGTTAATGAAATGACCATTTCACTTTTTCTTTTCTTTGCTTGCAATTAAATGTAACCATTCTTTACCATAGAGTTCTAGCCTAAGTGATATTTGGAGTTTTTATAGCTGTCCTTAAAACAAATGGAGAAAAAACTGCTTTCATTTAGTGTGGTTACAGAGTTGTATAGACTTTGTGGGACTGTTGCTAACCCTCCTAGTACTGAAGTTGATGTTTCAGTATAAAGGATCCATTGTTGCTATTTCTACCTAAATTTCAAGTAAAAAAGAAATAATCAGAAAAATCTGGAAAGTATTTGGTGGAAAATGAGTTTTAAAATAAAAACTTTGACGCTATCTCTAGATTACATATAATAGCAAACATACTTCAACTGGCATGTGTTTATATCACCAGAAAGTTGTAATGGGTGATCCTAAAGAACTTTATGAATTATCAGAGAAAATGTTCTTATATTCTATATAGCTTTACTTACATATTTTATTAGATTTCAGATATCCATAAACTTATCCATTAAACTGGGAGGAAATATTTCTGAACTTTTTTCCTCAAAATTACTTTTTACCATAAAACTGTATTTATGGAACAAGCTCTGATCATAAAGTATTTATTGCTTTAATATGTTAGATTTCACTTTTGTGTTTTAGGGGAAACTTGACAAAGCTGTACCTTTGTATGAGCTGGCTGTTGAAATCCGGCAGAAATCCTTTGGCCCGAAGCACCCAAGTGTAGCTACTGCCTTGGTGAATTTAGCTGTTCTTTATAGCCAAATGGTAAGTTCACATAAGTTTATAAATGAATAGTTTTAACATATGAAATATGGGTAAACATGTATTAGATATAGGTAAACATGTATTAGACATGACACAGTAAAAATAATTAAAGGACATTTAGTGTTATCTACTAATGTTCCCTTTAATACTTGAGAAATTATTAAAGTTACAACTGTAAGACAGTCCATTCTTAGTGTGAAATACTGTTTAGTTCATTAAATAGGCTTATTTATTTCTGTAGACTCCCTACATCTCTTTATGTAATATTGTTTCTAAGATGTATCATTTGCTTGTCATGAGTAAGAGATATGGTACCCTGGGGTACTGCAAAGAAGTTTGTGCTTTATATAACTGGATTAATGTCAGTTGTTACCAAGCCAGGTCTAAAACTTAAGTTTCTGAATTTTATTATACTACTTCTCCAATTATGATTACTCCTAAATTAATCAGTTTATCTACATCTTGTAGGAGGATATTAACTCTTTTAAAGTGCTTAGCCAAGTAGGTCAGCTCAGTCTAGAGTACCTTAAAAGTAATTTCAGAAACCCAATGTGTTCAAATGAGCATTGTTTCTTTTTTAATAAGAAAAAACACAGTGAGGCGTTGCCGTTATATGAACAAGCATTAAAGATTTACGAGGACAGCTTGGGTCGGATGCATCCTCGAGTTGGAGAAACACTAAAAAATTTAGCTGTGCTTAGGTAAGAATTCTTCACTTTCCTCATATAGCCAAAATCCCTTTTAGGACATCTTTGATTCATCATAGAACCCCACAAAATATTTATTGCTGATAAGATTTTTATTGTAACAGAGGGTTTATTTTTGGCTGATCTAGTTCAGGACACATTGAAATAATATCCAGAAGTGAAATTGAAGGTGGCACAACCTATTTTGTAGAGGAGAGTATCATGACTAATAAGAGGATGGATTACATTTGCAGCTAACTGGCTCTGGGGGTAACCTGGGCAATTTGCTATGCTCAAAGTGGATTTACCATGTTGACTTTTGCATTATATTTACCTCAGGATGCTAACTTCCTTTAGCAGTTTCACTGTACCCATTACAATGTAGTCTTAATGGTGCCCCTATAAGACACTTGGCAGCAGACAAAAAGAAGAATTTGGGTGTTCTGTTTTATTGGTTTGCCTGAAAATGGACTTTCTTGCAGAGTAAAATTTATAAACTGAAGTTAAAATATAAAGTAAAATCATTTCTTAGGCAAAACACAAAACCTAGAAAAGATCCACAGACTTTCCAAGTAATGGGTCAAGCTGCCTGTCACATGTCACTGTGGGACTATTCACCATTTCACAGTGCACAGAAAACCCAGCTGTAGGGTTTTACACAAGGTGAGGTGGCTGGAGAGCACTTCTGGGTAGATTTCAGTTGAATTTTTTTTTTTCAATTATTTATATTTTGTCGTATGGTTAAATGACTAGCAACTGGCTGAAATAATCTTGGAAATCCTGTGATAGTTGGCATTTTAGAAAATTTTGAAAGCATTCAACAAATATAACTTTTCCTATACGAAAATCTAATAATAAAACCCTCCAGTTTTTCAGTCTTCAGCTTGGAAAAAAAGAGCACAACTTTTCTGTATCCTATAAGATCATTTAGAATTGTTAAAAGAGAATTTTGAGAATTTTTGATAATTTTTTTTTCTCCCAAAGTTATGAAGAAGGGGATTTTGAAAAAGCTGCTGAACTATACAAAAGGGCAATGGAAATAAAAGAAGCAGAAACGTCACTTTTGGGTGGAAAAGCTCCTTCCCAACACTCATCAAGTGGAGATACATTTAGCTTAAAAACAACCCATTCTCCTAATCTTTTCCTTCATCAGGGACAAAGGTGATAGCAGCAACTACAATTCATTGGAAATGCACCTTAGGATAAAAAAATTAAGAAACATTTGGAACTTTAGAATTTAAAATTTATAAAAACTGTTAAGAAAATTTAATTTTACTGTGTGATTTAACTATTTGTATGATATCAGACTACACTGAAGTTTGAGTCATGGCTATTTCAATTTTAGCTATTTGAAAGTATTACCTTTCCTATTGTGTGGGAACCAATATATACACCTTGGAATCCTAAGATGACATGAAGAATTGATCATGGATAATAGACTGATTGCTGTTCTGTAAGAGCAGGTGTTAACTCTATTAGCAGTTAAGACAAGGAGTTCAAGAATTCCATGATTCTTATCTCTCAAAATCTACTTTAGCCTCACCATTCCTCATCTTGCTATTCCATAGCAGTCTGGCCCAGTTGTCTACCTCAAAGAAAAGTTTTGGAATAAAGGGATAATGTTTATGGGACATATGAATTGTCTTCTGTAAAATGAACTAGTATTAGGAATCTGCTACATTTCTTTTATTCTACCTTTTCCTTGAGCAGATATGGCTAAGCCCACTGTTTTCTGTGCTTTCTACATTGTATACTGTTTTTACTGTGTAGAATGTCCTTGCACAATCTGAAGTCAGTATTGCAGTAACAAATCAAGCTCCTTGGCATTCTTTTAACTTTTCCCAAAATATGGACACGACCTTCTTCCTTAAATGGCCTAAATCTACCTCTTCATTTATCTCGAACTCAAATTAGTTGCCAATTTTATATTGAAAATTAAATATTTTTATAGATTTTATAAATATTGCCAATCTGGGGTACTGTTTCATGCCATTTATGTATTTATATATAAAATTTTCAGTTTTAATACTTGTAACATTCCAGTATGTATTAATTGTAAAGGTGAAAGATGTGATAACCATATTTCACAATTTTAAAATAAAGGTGAAATTTCAAGTTCTTTTTTCCACTCCAGTTTATACAAAAGGATTATATTTACATAATTAAGAAAAAATGTTGAACACTACAAAAAAAAAAGAATTAGCATTGTAGTTTGCTAATTCACTGAGTAGTTTGCTCAACTTGAGCTTCAGTGACTCCTTAGGATTTTGGTTAATGTTCTCTAAGGCTTGACTACTCAAGGTGGTCTGTGGACCAGAATCATCAGTATTACCCTGGGAACTTAGTAAAAATTCAGACAGGCACTCCCCAGACCTACTGAATCAGCATCTGCAATGTAGCTAGATTTTCAGGTCATTCAGATGCATAGAAGTTTGGGAAACAGTGGTCTAATTTTAAGGCACTGGAGTGGTGACTTAAAGTAAATGAGGCAGAATCTTACGAAATGATCTTACGAAATGAGCATCATTCTTCTCCCTTCTGGCAGAAGTACAAGAGGGAAAAAAGAAGATAAACTACAACCATAACACGTATTTCTGGGTTTGCCAGCTATGAAAGGCACAAAGCAATTGAATTCACAAATATATCAGATACTGACTGATTTTATTATTTATGTATTTATTTTAGGACACTGACTGATTTTAGAATTAACCTTTTAGAGTTTAAAATTTGATTATTTAGTGGTATAAGTAATTTAACACATCATAAATACATTAAATTTAAATGCCTTAAACTTTAGAAAATAAACTGAGACTGATATCCTAGAAGAAGCCTGAAAAAAGGGAAAAACTAGCAAAAGGATAACATGCTTTTTTGTTTGTTCCTACAAAATTTGCACTTTTGTACAAAAAGTGAAAACTTACATTACTCAAAGTGACTTTATGTAAGTTATTAATTATACTTGAGGGGTGATTATTTCAAAAGGTTTAAGTTTAAATATAGTTTTTAAGACTATATTTTGATCTTACTAATTATACTACCAACTCAAATGTTTTCATGTAGAATGCCTACTTAAAAAGATAAAAAATAGGGACTTCCCTGAAGGTCTAGTGGTTGGGACTCCATGCTTCCACTACAGGGAGCACTATGATCCGACATGCCATGCTGCATGGCCAAAAAAAAGAAGTTCTCAAAAGGAATATTATGTGTACTTTAACATGAAAAGCATAGGTTTTAAATAATTATAAATCTGAATTGGAAGGCTTGAACTGAAACTATGGTAGTTATAATTAATTTTCATTCATTAATACTTTACAAAAACATGATGGGAGAAGTTAAAGCTTCATTAATATTCTCAAATATTTATTACATTTTTGGGTTGGTCAGTGTGTTTATAGGTATTTAGGAAGTAATAATTTTACATAAAGAAACTCATAATACTTTTTTTTACTATATAAAACATTTGAATAGTACCATGAATTAACCTCCCATTAAATTAACAAGGGATTAAAGTTAAACATATTGTTTGTTTTACTCTAATTTAGAATATTTGTGCTACGGCAATTTTGGGAATGTGTTTCCATTTTCACACTTGAAGCAATAGTGTTATAAATCTGGTCAAACACTATAGGTTTATTTAGTAATGTAAAATCCAATGATGATTAATTTATCATAGTCAGCTGTCAACATATACAAATTTTCATGACATACAGACTGTCAAGAGAGCACTCTAGATTACAAAAGATATTTGTTACCAGATTTTTTTCTGCTAAAATAATAACTTTAATGGAAGATATAAGAAAAAAATGAGATAAGATTTTATAAAATATAAGATACCAGCAGGGTACAAATTAAGAACAGGAAAAATAATCTTTAGAAGATAGTAGGTTCTAATATGTATAACTGATTCATTTTGCTGCACACCTGAATATAAACACAACACTGTAAATCAACTATACATCAATAAAAAAAATTTTTTAAAGATTGTAGGCTCTAGCTATTTATCAAACTATATAAACTTAAACATATAAGTATAGGCTTACCAAATTAGTGTACCAAAGCAATGTTATTTAGAAAGACTGCATTTCTTTTCTGAAATTCAAAGCATCTCTATGAACTAGTAAAGTTATTTTACAGATGAATATACTAAACTTTTAAATAACTGCAATGACCTACCAAGGCAACATAAATACATTTCAAGCCTAAGAAGCTATCCCCATACATCCTGACATTACTGTAAACGTAAGAATCACAGTACCCTAAAATCTCAAAACTAATATATTAAACATATTTGATATTTGGAGCTTTCTGAAATTAGTTTGTAGAATCTTATTTCATAAGTAGGAAGGGTACCTGTAATTTTTTATTACATTTTCCCCCAGAGATAGAATTTAGACATTCTCTCTTTAAAGCAAAATAGGAGACAAGCACAGTAACAGCCTACAAATAATGGTTACCCATGCATGTTTATTAGTCTCCAAACCATTAGGAATTTACTTCAACCAAGGCTCTCTTCATTATTTGTATGCAAACTCCAGAGAAAAGCAGTTTATCAAATTACAATGATCAGGGAAAATGATACTCTTCCCTGTGAAGAAATACACATCAGTCATTTCAGAAGTAATTTAGGCTTCATTTATTATCTGCTACCCAGGACAAGCCTTTGCCAGTAACTAATCACTCAGGGAATCAAATCTGAATAAAGTAAAGTATTAGAACGTACTCTATATGATGGATATAATTTAGGTGATCTTAAACCTAAATTTATCTTTTGCTCCTCAATAAAGCACACTGACTCAGACAGATGATATGCTTTTTCTTAGTGCAGAAATACAATTTGTACATCCTGAAAATATCTTTATCTGTCTATCCATGAAGGAAGCTTCTTTTTATTTGCCTGTCTTGCTTAGATTATATATATCACAAGTTTACAAACTTTTCTAGTGCCTACATTTCAGCTTATATTTCATCAGGAAACATTTGAGTGGATGTTTTTATTTTGTAGGTTTACAACTTGAAATTCACTATTGCTTAAGTTAGTAGGAGTGGGCAGTTTTTTTGTAGACAGCAATCCCAAACACAATGAGGATGTGCCCGCTGGCTATAATAATCAACATGCTGTTCCCCTTGTTCTTTCCCTGTATGTGATCACACATTATTCTATCTATTGTCCATGGCCACAGGCAACAGACCACAAAGGATTACTGGAAAGAAAAGGAATATACCAGCAAATTGGTCCTTTTTTCTCACCCCCCACCACACCCCAAAGGTCAAAACAGTTCAGTGGCTAACCTAATCCTTGAAGTTTTCTTACTGGAATGAAACATGAGTTTTAAGAGTTTCTGATTTAGTTAAAGGAGGGGAGCAACAAGCAACAGTCACAGTGTTTCCAAGGCATTAATAACAACTCAGTGAAGACTACACATCAACTGATGTTCCCTTAAGTTTTCTCAGTTTTTAAATGATTTTTTAATTGCAAGGGAATAGGTTTAAACATAGGAAATAAAATATAGGCCGGTCCATTATTTACATGTTCTTCATCTTGGCCATAAGGTCTTCCAAGCTCTCACAAGAATCTTCTACTGTTACTTCGGGTACAGAATCTTCTTGCTATCAATAAATAAGGGAAACATGGTGAAAAAATAATCAAAGTTCTTGATGCTTAGGAACATATCAGTAAGCTATAACTATGTTCAAAAAATTTTATGAAGTATACCTTTAATAAATACGCCTTCTAATTTTTATGAGAGATAAAGTCCTTTATCTTCTCCACCAGTCTTTCGACTTACAAGGTAATAATTTCAGTTTTCTTGAGATCTCTACTGAACTGGTATTTTTAAATGGTTTTGTGGCTAAAACTATCAATATACAGAAAAGGTAGTCTTAATTAAAATCTATTTCACCGATCCATCAATGAATGAACAAAACTATTTTATGTCTATATTTTCAAACAGTTTAAAATGTGCTGTGCACATTTCCATATTAACACTGAATACATCTCTCACAAATCTTAATGTAAAATCTCTAAAATAAGAAATACTGCATTGGCATTATAAAGTAGGTTGAAGATGGAAGAATATAAATAGACATTTTCTCTTATATCTTCTTATGGTAAATCAGATTTTAGATGTACCTTTTGGGGAACTGTATATGCCACTGTAATTCCTTCAGGTAAGTCAGGGATTGGACCTGAAGAAATTTTCAGTTCCTCTTCTGAAATCTCAGATACCAACTCAATACCTGTAAAGTTAAACTTAATCTTAAAACTACTTTCAAGGAACTTAATGAGCAATAATCATTCAAAACTTGTATAATCTTAATTATAATTAGATTCCCTCCCATAAAAGAATGTTTTTTTGCTGCCATTTCAATTTATAAAACAATTCCTACCCCACTCATTGTCTTCATGTATTATCTCTCCTTCTTCTTGAATTACCTCCTGTTTGGGCAGTGCCGCTACCTTTTTCTGTAGAAATCAAACAGTTTCAGTGTTTTTACTCATTCTCAGTTCTCTGAAGCATTATTCAGACTTGATCAGAATCAAGAATTCAGACAGACTTTTTCTAAGGTCTACATACAGAGACTTTATGGAATAGACAGACAGACCCAGCAGACATGTATCACTAATAAGGGAAATGTGAATGAAAACCACAATGAGACAACACTTGTCAGAATGACTACCATCAAAAAGACAACAAATAACAAGTGTTAGCAAGGATGTGGAAAAAGGCAAAACTTGTGCACTGTTAGCAGGATTGTAAACTGGTGCAATGACTGGAAAACAGTATGGAGGTGTCTCAAAAAATTAAAAACGCAACTACCATGTGATCTAGCAATTTCACTTCTTTTTTTTTTTTTTTAATGAAAACAAAAACACTCAAAAGATATATAATCCAATGTTCACTGCAGCATTATTTGTAACAGCTAAAACATGGAAGTAAACTAAATGTCTATCAAAAAATAACTGGATAAAGAAGGTGTGGTGTATATATATATATATATATACAATGGAATATGACTCAGCCATAAAAAAATTTACTATTTGCAACATGGATGGAACTACAAGGCATTATGCTAAATGAAATAAGACAACCAAAGACAAATACCATATAATCTCACTTAAATAAAGGATCTAAAAACAAAACAAAAGGAAAACAGACTCACAGATACCGAGAACAAATAACGTTGCCACAGGAGAGGTAGGGGTGCAAAATAAATGAAGTGAACAAAAAGGTCTAAACCTATAATTATATAATAAGTCACAGAATATAATTTACAGCATAGGGAATATAGTCAATAATATTTTAATAACTTTGTATAGGAAGAGATGATAACTAGACTTATCACAGTGATTGTTTGATAATGTATGCAAATGTCAAATCATTATGTGGTACACCTGAAACTAGCATAATATGTGTGTCAACCATATTTTAGCTTAAAAAATTAAAATTTAAAAACAGAATTCAGACAGGCTTTTTATCTTACAAAAAAACAAGAAAAGACTTTGAACAAAATTTTCATTTTTAAAGCATGGTGAATAAATTGGAGCATTAAAAATACAGAATCCATTTACCTTGTATTCCAAATCTAAATGATTATTTCTTCTTTTTTAAGTTTCTGTCCTATGCAATATCTCTCATGCATTGTGACACATTGACATATACCTTATATTCCTTCTGCTGCTTCCTACAGTTTCTGTCATCACACTGAGGATTTGGCTTCATGGACATAGTAGGGAAAAAATCCTGCATTGCATTGTATCCAAGGTAAAAACTAACAGTACCAAAATTTAACAGAAACCTAGAAAAACAAAGCAGACTTAAATAAAGAAACAAAACCATAAAATATTAGAAAAAACTGATACTTTAAAAAAAATTTTGAAGGTAATGATTTCTATAGCAAGAACCCAGAAAACAATTTTTTAATCTTGTTTATAGGGCCTGGCTTATAGATTTTCTTGAATTAAACAATGGAATGCACTATTATTTTTTGAACCTGTAATAAAGATAAAATGCTGCCAATTAAACTATGACATGTCAACAACATTAAGAAGCATATTAATTTCAGAGAAGTTCAGATGTGAGATATCAAAGATATCTTAAAAACATCTTTGAGATATGCTTCTAAATCTCATTTTTAAAAGTTTTTTATATATGACACTGCAAAGTTTGCTATCTTAAATTTGTATTAAATCTCAATAAAATTTTACACAAGTATTCACTCATGTAATAATCACTACCAGATCAAAAAATAGTTGGCCCTCCATACCTATGGGGAATTGATTCCATAACACCCCCACCCCAGGGTACCAAAATCAAGTCCTGCACAATATTTGCAGATAACCTGTGCACATCCTCTCATATACTTTAAATCATCCTGGTGGCTCAGACAGTAAAGAATCTGCCTGCAATGCAGGTCACCAGGGTTCGACTCCTTGGTCAGGAACATTTTCTGGAGAAGGGAATGGCCACCCACTTCAGTACTCTTGCCTGGAGAAATCCATGGACAGAAGCAGGCTACAGTCCACAGAGTCACCAAGAGGCTGACATGACTGAGCAACTAAGCATTGAGCACTTTGACTTAGATTACTTACAATATCTAATGTAAATGCTATGTAAAAAGAAAGTGAAAGTGAAGTCGCACAGTCATGTCTGACTCTTTGTGACCCCATGGACTGTAGCCTACCAGGTTCCTCCATCCATGGGATTTTCCAGGCAAGAATACTGGAGTGGATTGCCATTTAACAGTTCTAAATATAATGCAAATACTATATAAACAGCTTGTGGCAATTCACATTGTGCTGTTTGGAACTTTATAGATTTTGCAACATGGATGGAACAAAGGAAACAAAGGACCAGCTGTATAGTGCATTTCCAATATGCCACAAAGCACCCTTGCTCCCTTACATTCAAATCTGATTCCTTTTATTTGTTAAGTTTTTATTTATTTTTGGCTCCCCTGGGTCTTCATTGCTGTGCACGGGCTTTTCTCCAGTTCAGTGTGTGGGGTTCTTATTGCAGTGGCTTCTCTTTGCAGTGCATGGGCCCTAGAGCACTCAGAGACTTCGGTAGCTGCGGCATGTAAGCCCAGTAG
>SJYV01011809.1:0-19441 GCA_006410875.1 Neotragus pygmaeus
GGGTCGCAAAGAGTTGGGCACGACTGAGCGACTTCCCTTTCACTTTTTTCCTTATTTAAAAACTCTATATTCTTATATAATATACTATAGAGCTTGGAAAAGGCATAAAAATATTTAAATCATCTATAACTTCAAAAACCAGAAATGAAGGCACTGCGAACACTTTTGTGACTTTTCTTTCCTTCTCTGTAGTGATATCTGCACCTCTGTGTATATGCTTATAAATCTAGTGCGGTCTCTCAGTGCTCTCTGACTCTCGCAACCCCAGGCTCCTCTCTCCGTAGGATTCTCCATGCAAGATACAGGAGTGGGTAGCTATTTCTCTCTCCAGGGGATCTTCCTGATTCAGGGAATGAACCCTGATCTCCCACATTGCAAGCAGATTCTTTACCATCTGAGTCATTCAGGAAGCCTGTTTATAAATCTAGACTGGGAATTAAATATGAGTGGTCACAGAGTGCTGCAAGTGTCCCAGGCTCTGGTAGAAGACCTCATTGATTTCTGGTTGTCCTGGTGAGACATCCTGAGAACCCAAATTATGGGGTAATTGAGATAGCAAGAGAGGAGGTGACATGCCAGGCTCCCCCTGTCCCACGTTGCCTCCACCAGAGAAGAGAGAGGGTGGAGGCTGGTTTGGAAGCCGTGGGGTGAATTCCCTCTCATGGGAGAGAGCTGTGATCAGAGGTGGCAGACCAGCAGGCTGACTCTCAGCCCACAATCGCCCACGTCCCCAGCAGCTGCAGGGGCATCAGGCTTTGCAGGGCCTTTGATCCATGAGAATGAAGTACGTCACAGGCGAGTGCTCACGGGGCGTGGGCTCGGCGCACAAGGGTTGCCAAACTGACAAACACACCTCCAGGAAAGCCTTCCAGCTCTGGCTGGGCTTCAATCAGTCAGCTCCCCCCTCCGCCACTCCCCACACAGAGCCTGCATAAAAGGCTTGGGAATGCACCTGCCCTCCCTCGGGTGACCCCAGCGCCCACCCAGTTCCCAACCTCAGGAACTCAGAAATAACTCTCCCCGAGCTAAGAAGCTGGGCTTTTCCTGAACACTGCTACACACACCCACTCACATTTCTTTTGAACATCTGAGACATAAAGTCAAGCTGTCGGAGATTAGGGAGAGAGAGTTGAAAACACAGAATTGAGAGAGGCAGCCCACTCTGCGCTCAGCTTGAGAGCAAGGGTAGGGGTGAATCCAGGTGGAATTTATCATTTATTTCTTCATCACACACTTAGGATCACTTACTTTGTGCAGGCATTAGCTAGGGATTGCAGAGAAAGAAATATAAAAAAGAATAAAATATATTCTTGTGGAGTTTAATTTTTAAGACAGACCTGTCATCAAATCTTTAGTGCTGCCGCTGCTAAGTCACTTCAGTCGTGTCCGACGCTGTGTGACCCCATAGACGGCAGCCCGACGGCAGCCCACCAGGCTCCTCCGTCCCTGGGATTCTCCAGGCAAAAACACTGGAGTGGGCTCCTCCAGTGCATGAAAGTGAAAAGTGAAAGTGAAGCCGCTAGGTCGTGTCTAACTCTTAGCGACCCCATGGACTGCAGCCTCCCAGGCTCCTCCGTCCATGGGATTCTCCAGGCAACAGTACTGGAGTGGGGCGCCATTGCCTTCTCCACAAATTTTTTGTGAACATGTATCAAAGGCTACAATGTCTGATAAGTCAGAAATATTATCATAAACTTATTTTTAAACAGAATGGTAACATTTTCAAACAATGTGCTCAATATGATTTACTTCAACCTCCCGACAACTTATCAGGAAATCCTTCTAAATTTAAAGCAATGTCAATGTTGAAAAAAAAAAAAAAAAGCACAAGAAATACACTACAGAGTGTTCAAAACACTCTTGTATCGCTTGTATCTTTTAAAAGCAAAATTAACAATTGGATCCATTTCTTCAATTTAGAAGTACTTTACTTGAACAGGTATCTGAAAATTGAAGAAAAACATATTAAATCTATCTTTTTGAAAAATGTAACTAAAATTCTGTTTAACAATGAGTTTAACTCATGATTCCTGATTTTTCCGGCACCCCGTAGAATAGAAACAGGTGGCCGTTGAAGAGAGATTAGCTCTGCCTGCAGGAAGCACAGCTTTCCCAGGGAAGGTAACATTTGATCTGAGTCTGGAAAAGTGAGTTTTTAGCTGGACGGTTTAATGGAAGGATGAGCTGAGTAGTCTTCTTGGAAGCCACTGACTGGTCCTCCCAGAAGGCTCATCCTTTCTGGGTGAGACTCAGCCTGCTCTGAGCTCACCTGCCAGTAGGATGCTGAGCATGCTGCCCTGGGTGGCGGTCCTGCATGGCAGGGCCTGGGGCCGTTCACAGCCTGGAAGCCATTCGTGAAAAAAGGCCTGCCAGCCTCTCTCCTTTGCAGGCTCAGGGGCTAGTGCATTCCACGCTACTTAGTCATGCTCCTGCCAGGACACCAGAGAAGGAGGAAATCTGACACTTTGTGACATCTGCTCATTAAGAAATCTTGAGTAGTTTTTTTCCTAATGACTAGCTTGAACACGGATCACAGCTGGAGGGAACCATAGTGATTGTTATATGAAGGTGTTATTTTGGAGGTGAAGAAACCAAGGGTGAAATAGTTTCCATAACGTCACCCACCTTAGGTAATGGTGTTAGCCCAGACTCCCATAAAGACAGTCTCTCAGGCTTCTTCCAACTCATAGGTCCTTTGAAATGTAGGGGGCAAAATTCACGTGTCTTATGCATCATTGCTGTTGTGTCCGACTCTTTGTGACTGCATGGACTGCAGCATGCAAGGCTACCCTGTCCTTCACTGTCTCCTAGAATTTGCTCAAACTCATGTCCATTGAATCGGTGATGTTATCCAACCATCTCATCCTTATGCATTAATAGTTATCAATCAGTCAATCAGCCTCTCAATCATCCAAGCAGTTATGTAACGACTGAGTCTTGGTGAGGCCTACCACTGGGCTTTCTACATGGTAGGATCAAAAGAACTAGAAGCCCCGCTCGATTTTTTACCCCTGAGTAACATGCATTAGCTGAGCAGAAAAGAATCCTTTAGACACAGTGAGAGTGACAAAGTGTTCTTTGTACTAAAAAAATAATGACTGCAGTGGAAGCTGGTGTGGGCTGGAGCTTTTTGGAAAGGGAGCCTGAGAGAAACAAGAGAGCTGAGAAAGGCATGAAAAGGATTACTAGAGGAAAGGGAAAAGGCAGGATCTGGGTGGAGAGTTGTGGGCAGCATCTTGGAAAACTCTGGAGTGCCTGTTTATATACAAGATTGCACTTACTCCTACATTCCCAGGCTCCCTGCTTCAACTCACAGCACTTCTCATCTTCCAGGGTTGGTAGATGTTTTTCGCCCTTTGTCCATACAGGATAAAACAGTGGCAATATTCAAGGGCAAGGCGCCAGCTCCATTTTGGCAGCCACATTATTTTTCCTTTGAAGATTGTCCTGGTCTGTCCTGGAAAATTGGACTTGTCCTCTCTCACCTGCAACAAGGATGAAAGATGTGTATAAGAGACAGGAGACAGGCTGGTCTGGCCGCCTTCTCCTTGCGACATTCTTCCCACAGAGAGAAGCCATGCCTGGGAACAGTCCAGGTGCCTCTGCTCTGTCAATGAGCCTAGAGTGTTCTGTCAAGGTCTCCTGCCAGGCATTGCCTCTGGCCCAAGGGAATACTCAACCACCTGTCCTGGTTTAGACGCTTCNCAAACCAGCAAGGCCCCCAAACTGCTCAGAGGAGCTGTGACTCTGGTGCCCAGAGCAGAGGCCCACACCAAGACAGTGCTGGGCAGTGTGAGGGGCCCACCCCAGCTCCTGGTGCCACCCAGGGGGGCATCTCATGCCAGCTGTTCAAAATCTCCCAAGACACAGGTGGATATGAGAGCTACCCAGGCAGGTCCCAGCAGCCAGCAAGCTGGTCCTCAGCAAATGACTGGATGTGGAAAAACTGGAACTAAAAGGATAAAGGGAGAAGCAAATGGCAACCCACTCCAGTATTCTTGCCTGGGGAATCCCAGGGATAGAGGAGCCTGGTGGGCTGCCTTCTCTGGGGTTGCACAGAGTCGGACACGACTGAAGCGACTTAGCATGCATGCATGCACTGGAGAAGCAAATGGCAACCCACTCCAGTGTTCTTGCCTGGAGAATTCCAGGGCTAGAGGAGCCTGGTGGGCTGCCGTCTATGGGGTCGCACAGAGTCGAACACAACTGAAGCGACTTAGCTGCAGCAGCAGCAGAAGGGTAAAAAGAAATTTCAGGACTGTCCTCGTTAGTCTGTTTTAAACTAAGCAGAACTCCAGGCAGCCATGTCAGGGACAGCATGATGTGCATGTAAGATCACACGCCGGCACAATGAAATGTGAGGAATGAGATGCACCGAAGATAATCTAAGATGAGTTTCTCTGATATCAGAGACAGAGTGTGGGGGTCCTGGTCCTCGTAGGGTTGCTCTGTGTCTACGACAGAGAGCCTTGGGGTTGCCTTCCTTCAAGGAGCAGCCTGTCCACAAATGCTCAGATGCGATGCGGCTGGATGTATTCCTAAGAATCTTCCAGACCCAATCAACCCAGAAGGCAGCAGAGCCTGAAGTGAAGCACGGAAGAGAACATGGGGCATCATGTTACAATGCAGATCCCTGGATCTTCCTTTAGAGGCTAACCCAGCCACGCTGGAGCGATTCTGACACGGGCTCCAGACCAAGCTGGCAAGCGCTGCTGAGAGCCAATCAAGAGGAGGACAACAACCCCTCTCCACCTAGGAGCCAGCTCAGTGACTTTCTCTGTCCTCAGTCAGAATAACACCTTGCCCTGCAACCTGGTTAGCTTATGACGGAGCAAACCAGTAGAAGCTGACAAGGGCTCCCTCCCGGGGCCCTCCCCTCCCCGCATGGCCCTCACTCCTTGGGTGGGTGGGAGAGGACATACCCCAACTCCACAGTCCACCTGTGGATTCCCAGAGCCCCACACAGAGCTGCCCCAGCAGAGGGGCGGGTAAAATCCAGCACTGGCTGCTAACCTTGCGTCAGGGCTCCAAAGGGAAAGCAGCTATGGGCTCTGCCAGAGCATCTTTTGATGACCTTTGGAGTACCCCTCACTGTGAGAACCGAGGGACCGCTGCGCTTCCTCCTGGATCTCTGAAAAGGCGGGGCGGGCAGATCTTGTAGGTTGGAGGCTCTTCGTTGGGGAGGCTTCTGTCTCCAAAGGGCCTTTCTGTCTCCTGGGCCTTCCGGAAGGCCCCGGCCGGTCCTCAGTGCCGTAGGACTGTGGACACACGCGCTCAACGCTCTCGGAGACCAGAGCCCGGCCTCCTGATCTGTGCGTGTGCTCCCCACGTCCTCACCCCTGCTTCTCACGGTGACCCTCGGCCAGTTCTCCCCGGCGACCCCGGCCCCCAGGTCCTGAGTGGATCCAGTTGCCCCCCACCCCCACCCGGAGCGTTCCCAGCCCGGCCGACTTCCCCGCAGAGGCCGGGGGCGGTGCGGTTCGGGGGAAGGGACCGCAAGTGGGGGCGGGTGCCTGAGAGTGTGTGAGCAGTTCAAGTTCAGAAGGGAGATCTCCGGTGATAACCCAGGCCCTGGATGGCTGAGCTCGACAGGAAACCTCGAGCTAGGAGACAGCTGTGGGCCCAGGGGTGGAGCTGCTGCTCCCTGTAACCGCACGGAGAGGCAGTGAGCGCCCAGAGCCCACCCTGGCCTCCGGGGGAAGGACCTTCAGGTCCCCTACACACACACACACACACACACACACACACACACACACAGAGTCCAGAACTCCTTTTCCTCTGGGGCAGGGCTATTCTTCATGAATTCGGTTGACAACCTTAGGCTGGGGTCCTGCACACCTGGGCTTTGGGTGTGTGTGGTTGGAGGGGAAAGCCCAGCCTCTGAACGCACTTGGTGGGCTGTGACAGCGAAGGGCAGCACCCCCCCAAACCCCCCTGCACTGCTGAGTGGCCAGGGCCCAGGGCTAAGTGAGCACGACCACCTCAGGAGAAGCCCCAGAAGCCTGCCACTGCTTTTTTCCATCTTCTTTCCAGGAGGGACCCCAGATAGGGGACAGTGAGCCTGGCCTCATGAAGGCTCAGGCTTGCCTCTAAAATTGCAGAGAATTTACCCTGCCCCATAAAGTATGTATAATTTCAAATCAAAATAGCATTTCCTCCTGCCAATCTGGGAGAGCTAAGCTTGGTAGTCCGGCCTCACCCTGTGACTTGCCCCCAACCTACCATCGTATAGCCAAAGGAGACCAGCACAGGGCGAGCATGGCCCCAGGCTCAGGGAGCTCCTCGGCTGGAGGGGCTGTCAGTCAAGCAGATAGGTATATAGGTTTTTGCTATGGGTGCTGTGCAAGCCGGGGAAAGTTAGCCTCAACTGCTTAGAGTCAGTAGGAGCCTTCCCAGAGGGCAGATGAGGGCTTCAAAGATGGCCCCTCTGGCTCCCTTCGGTCTGATGGTCTCCCTTGGGTTATCCTGGTAGCNCTGTCTCTTATACACATCTCGGGGAAAGTTAGCCTCAACTGCTTAGAGTCAGTAGGAGCCTTCCCAGAGGGCAGATGAGGGCTTCAAAGATGGCCCCTCTGGCTCCCTTCGGTCTGATGGTCTCCCTTGGGTTATCCTGGTAGCGCAGCTCCTGATGCCTCGAAATCGGCTTGGCTTCTTAGGCGGCTGACTCCGGGGGGCAGTGGCATGAGTGGAGCGAGGCAGTGGGTCGGAGCTACTTTCACCTGCTGGGCTGGTGCTGGTATCAGGGATGGGGCAAGGAGGAACTTGAGTATGAAGGTATCTCTTTTCTGCAGCACTGATAATAATAACAGCAACTATGATTGTGCTGTGGACTTCCCTGGTAGTTTAGAGGGTTAGGGTTAGGTGTCTGCCTGCAATGCGGGAGACTGGGGTTTGACCCCTGGGTCAGGAAGATCCCCTGGAGAAGGCATTGGCACCCTACTCCAGTACTCTTGCCTGGAAAATCCCATGGACGGAGGAGACTGGTAGGCTACAGTCTCTGGGGTTGCAAAGAGCGTCTGGACAGGACTGAGAGATTTCACTTTCACTTATGATTGTGCTATCCATCAGGAGTAATTGTTTTCATGTTTATGCATAAAGATATTAATATTTCCCAAAATATCATTAGAGTGAACATTTCTGTATATTTGAATTACTTCCAAACCCCAGTAAGTCATCACCAGAAATGTATTGCGCCACAGTCGAGTTCAAGGTGCTTTGCTAGATGGACAAGTCTGTATCCCTCCCTCCACTTTCTGCTTGCCTAGAACTGTGCTGCACAAACATGGACTTATTTAAGGGTTCATGTCATTTGTTTTTGTTGGGATAACATTATAAATATAATATATTATCGCAAAGTTTCAAAGAACCCAAAAGGGTGCAAAGTAAAATTTTCCTAAACTCTCCTTCAACTCCTTCCTCTCCAGAGTTACTGTGAATAATGTATTTTGTGTATGTAGCAATCCAAATATATAGGTAGGTAGGTAGGTAGATAGACAGATATAGATACTTTTTTATTGTGGTAAATTTTCATATAAAGTTACCATTTAACCATTTTTTTAAGAGTACGATTCAGTGGTATGAAGTACATTCATAATGTTATCTAACCATCACCACTATCTGTTTTTAGAATTTTTTTTTACTATCATAAATTTTTAATTTTTAAAAATTGCATACTTAACAGTAAAATAATTAACAATACACTATTTTTAGTGGGTAGTTCTATGAGCTGTAAGATTTGGATAGATTCACGTAACCACAATCACAAACATGATACAGAGCAATTTCCCTCCCCAACTCCCATATTTATATTAGAGTTTGATATATTCAGGACTCAATCCTCTTTTATACCTGTGATTCAAGAATATTTTCTCCTGGTCAGTGGTTTCTTCTCAAACAGAGTATACTTAATGAATTGTGTACAAAACTTGCACACCAAAAAGGATAAGCTGTGTTTACAGAAGCCAAAGAGTCCTAAATGGAGAGATTTATCATAATCACGAATGTTTCCAGAACTTGTTCATCATCCTAAACATAAACCATCCAGATACGTTTTTATGTATAAGTATACATGTGCACAAGGCAATGGCACCCCACTCCAGTACTCTTGCCTGGAAAATCCCATGGATGGAGGAGCCTAGTAGGCTGCAATCCATGGGGTCACACAGAGTCGGACATGACTGAGCGACTTCACTTTCACTTTTCACTTTCATGCATTGGAGAAGGAAATGGCACCCCACTCCAGTGTTCTTGCCTGGAGAATCCCAGGGACGGGGGAGCCTGGTGGGCTGCCGTCTCTGGGGTCGCACAGAGTCGGACACGACTGAAGCAACTTAGCAGCAGCAGCGGCGGCAGCAGCAGACATGTGCAAGCTGGGCTTCCAAGGTGGCGCACCGATAAAGAATCTGCTTGCCAGTGCAGGAAACACAGGGGCCGAGGGTTAGATCCTTGGGTCGGGAAGATCCCCTAGAGAAGGAAATGACAGCCCACTCCAGTATTCTTGCCTGGAGAATCCCATGGACAGAGAAGTCTGGCGGGCTACAGTGCAGGGGTTTGCAGAGTCGGACATGACTGAGTGATTGCTCATGCACACACATGCGCAGGCTATGTAATACGCCTTTTCTTGTTCATACATGAATATTGTATACATCATTCCAGAGCTTGCTTTTTAATCTAAGTATCTTGAAGATCTTTCCATAGCAGCACATACAGAACTGTCTGTTGTGTTTGTTTATTTGAACTGCTTTACATAAATATGTGAGCTTCCCTGGTGGCTCAGAGGTTAAAGTGTCTGCCCGGAATACAGGAGACCCGGGTTCAATCCCTGGGTCGGGAAGATCCCCTGGAGAAGGCAATGGCAACCCACTCCAGTACTCTTGCCTGGAGAATCCCATGGAGGGAGGAGCCTGGTAGGCTACAGTGCATGGGGTCGCAAAGAGTCGGACACGACTGAGCGACTTTACTTACTTACTTACATAAATATACCGAGGTTTATTTATCTGGTTTCCAGCTGGTGGACATTTACATTGTTTGTCTTCTTCTACCTCTTTTTGTTTTGCTCCTGCAGATAATGATGTAATAAATATCAATAAATGTAAAAACGTGCTTATATCTCTGCATACTGTGAGGGTTTATCTGCAGACTAACAATAAATGGAAGTCTCAGAGAAATGGCAAAATCCCACCTGGAATTTTTACATGAGGGTTTTGTTCTAGAGCGTATTTCTTTTAAATGGTGCTAATGTTCAAGAGCATACTGTGAGGGCTGTGGGCTGTGTGTGAAAGAACAAAGGCCTGGCAAGACCTGGCCTCTCCTCCAGGCTTCCTCCTGGCTCTGCGACATGCACACCACGGCACCTCAGGAGTCACTTCATCTCCCTGACCTTCAGACTCTTTATCTGCAAAGTGGAGCAAGTAAGATCTGTCCAGCTTACAGTTCACGGGGTTGCAAAAGGGTCAGATATGACTTAGCGACTAAACAATAGCAATAAAATAGGTATATATATATATATATATATATATATACATAGATACTGCACTTTCTCTGTGTGTGTATATATATATATAGACACATGTGTATATATAACTTGTTTATAACTGCCTGGCACAGAGTAAGTGCTGTCCACTAAAATGAGACACTTGTCTGCTGGCCTTGAGGGGCCACTGGGAAGGTGTAATAAATGGAAAGAGCTGAGATGTGGATTCTGCTTATCCACACAGGTCACGATCTGTCGTTGCTTTCCTCCTGGAGCCCTGATGAGCACAGGCTCCGTCTCCCTTGCTGTCCTCAGCGTCCTGTGCGTCTCTCTTGGTGGGAAGATCTGTTTCCTTGCTCGCCTCCCTGCTCAACGGTGAAGCCATTTATTTGTGTTTTTGCTTGCTCCTCACTGCCTGCATCTCCTAATAACAATGGCCTATCGTGGTGTTTTGAGTACCTACTATGTGTCAGGCACTGTGCTAGGTTCTTGCTTATATGCAGTATGCTCCCTCGTTACAATTTCTCAGAAGTCAGAAATTATGCTGGCCGCCTACCTCCAATACACTCACATTTTGAGGTACTGGGAGTTAGGACATATGAATTTTGAGGGTGTTCATTGGAAAGACTGATGTTGAAGCTGAAGCTCCAATACTGTGGCCACCTGATGCGAAGAGCTGACTCATTTGAAAACACCCTGATTCTGGGAAAGATTGGGGGCAGGAGGAGAAGGGGACGACAGAGGATGAGATGGTTGGATGGCATCACCAACTCGATGGACATGTGTTTGGGTGGACTCCAGGAGTTGGTGATGGACAGGGAGGCCTGGCGTGCTGCATTGCATGGGGTCGCAAAGAGTCAGACACGACTGAGCGACTGGACTGAACTGAATTCAGCCCTTAACAGAAGCAAAGTTGGTCTGACGGTTAAGAATCCACCTGCCAATGCAAGGGACATTTTTTCAATCTCTGGTTCCGGAAGGTTTCATGTGCCGCAGGACAACTAAGGCCGAGCACCAGCACCACTGAGCCCATGTGCCACATCTGCTGGAGCCTGTGCTCTGCAGCAAGAGAAGCCACTGCAACGAGAAGCCTGCACACCGCAGCTAGCCCCCGCTCGCCACCAGAGAAAGCCCACGGAGTGACGGGGAGCCAGCACAGCCAGCAACAAAGAAGCAAATGCAATTAAAAAAATGACATGGTACTACCTGAAACTAGCCCGGCATTATTGATCAACTATACTCCAATAGAAAGCAAAATTTTAAAAATTATCTGGTGCTAATAAATGACGTAGTCAAGTTGATTAGGATGTTCCCAAATGGATCAGCGTCTCTAGGCACTGGCCAGTGTGTGTACTGGTCTCACATTTGATAGTAGGCCAGCTATAGCTGTTAACGCTGTAGGCCTTTCAGCCCTCTGCCCTCTCAAAGAAAGAAGGCCATTTGTGAAGTTGGGATATCACCTACTGGATCCTCTGAAAAAGAAGGCCTCCAAAGCCTGGCGAGGATCCTTTCTCTCCATCCCTGAAGACCAGTAAGTCGTCCAAGGGCAATACCAACTGGTGGTTAGGACTCTGGACCACACAGTGTCTGGATTATGGATTCAGATAGATCTAGGTTTAACCCTGGCTCTAGACCACAGGCAAGTTATTAAACATCTCTGAGTCTCAGTTTCCCCAGCTGTAAAGTCATACTTGCTGTAAGGATCAAATGGTAAAACTCACACGTGCTTCCTAGCACAAAAGTACTTATAACTATCATCCTGTGAGTCTAGCCTAGATTTTCCGTGCTGCAGTGAAAGTTAGTTGCTCAATGAAAGAACCACTCCCCGGAGGGGGAGGTCTGGATGCCGAAGGTGCTGCGGTGGACAGGCTGGGCATCACACCCAGCACAGGCAGCCCATCACTGCTGCCACTGCCTTCCTGATCACCCATGACTTCCTGTTTTCTAAATTCTTAGCCTGCAATGTCATCACCAGTTGCATCTGAGTCTGGAGGTGCAGCTGAGCAGCAGCCAGACCCTGAGCTCGAGGTTGGAGTGGCAAAAGGATTTCAGGAAGCTTGGAAGCTGTCTGCTCCTACCTGAATTGTAGGGTATTAGAATCAATACCATGAGGTCCTACGTACTCAGAGCTCACCAGCCCCTCTCACTTACTTCACACACCCTGGGAGGTAGCTATGATTATCCTATATTCATACAGCTAGTTAAATAGCAGAGCCAGGGTTCGAACTCAAGTTGTCTGCATTCAGAGGGTTTGTTCTTGCTGTGATGTTAAAGTGCTCCTATTAAGGGGGAGACAAGCTGGACATGGGTGGGATTTTACAGTCTCTATAGATGTGGGAGAATTTGTGTTCTTTGTGTTTTTGGAAGTAGATCTAGGACCAAAGCCATTTTTTTAAAGCTCTGAAAATTTGAGCTCTCCACAAGTAATTGATGGGTGGTGAGTGGTTCCAAATAGGAAAAGTGGTACGTCAAGGCTGTATATTGTCACCCTGTTTATTTAACTTATATGCAGAGCACATCATGAGAAATGCTGGGCTGGAAGAAGCACAAGCTGGAATTAAGATCACCAAGAGAAATATCAATAACCTCAGATATGCAGATGACACCACCCTTATGGCAGAAAGTGAAGAGGAACCAAAAAGCCTCTTGATGAAAGTGAAAGTGGAGAGTGAAAAAGTTGGCTTAAAGCTCAACATTCAGAAAATGAAGATCATGGCATCTGGTCCCATCACTTCATGGGAAATAGATGGGGAAACAGTGGAAACAGTGTCAGACTTTATTTTTGGGGGGCTCCAAAATCACTGCAGATGGTGACTTCAGCCATGAAATTAAAAGACGCTTACTCCTTGGAAGAAAAGTTATGACCAACCTAGATAGTATATTGAAAAGCAGAGACATGACTTTGCCAACAAAAGTCCGTCTAGTCAAGGCTGTGGTTTTTCCAGTGGTCATGTATGGATGTGAGAGTTGGACTGTGAANAAGATGCTTGCTGTTTGGAAGAAATGCTATGAACAACCTAGACAGCATATTAAAAAGCAGAGACATTACTTTGCCAACAAAGGTCCATCTAGTCAAAGCTATGGTTTTTCCAGTAATCCTGTATGAATTTGCAAGTTGGACCATAAAGAAAGCTGAGCACTGAAGCACTGATGCTTTTGAATTATGGTTTGGTGAAGACTTTTGAGAGTCCCTTGGACTGCAAGGGTATCAAACCAGTGACTCCTAAAGAAAATCAGTGCTGAATATTCATTGGAAGGACTGATGCTGAAGCTGAAGCTCCAATACTTTGGCCACCTGATGCAAAGAACTGACTCATTGGAAAAGACCTTGATGCTGGGAAAGATTGAAGGCAGGAGAAGAAGGGGATGACAGAGGNGAATATTCATTGGAAGGACTGATGCTGAAGCTGAAGCTCCAATACTTTGGCCACCTGATGCAAAGAACTGACTCATTGGAAAAGACCTTGATGCTGGGAAAGATTGAAGGCAGGAGAAGAAGGGGATGACAGAGGATAAGATGGTTGGATGACATCACTGACTTGATGGACATGAGTTTGAGCAAGCTCTGGGAGTTGATGATGGACAGGGAGGCCTGGCGTGCTATAGCCCATGGGTCACAAAGAGTCAGACACTACTAGTGACTGAACCAAATTGGACTAAGATATTCTTTCAAAAATTGTACCCTGCCCATTTCCCTCCTGTTACAGGTTATTCCACCCTAGGAAAATGAGTATTTAATCTAAAAATTGAAACACAAAATTAATTCTTTCTGCAAATTTTAATTCAAAAATATGCTATGTTCTAGGCAATGCAAATGAAACAGTGAACAAAACTGACAGTCTCTGCCCTCATTCCTAGTGAGGGGAGATAGATATAAACAAAATTACATAAGTAATTACATACTATCTCAAAGGGCAGTACATTCTATGATGAAAAATAAAGTAGAAAAGTAAAGTAGGGCACATGTCCTTGCTAAGAAGTCATTGGAGTAGGCTCTAAAGGGAGTCATAGGTGAGACTATCTTGGGGAAGAGTACTCCAGTTTGTTGGAAAGGCAAAAGCATTTTCTCCTGAGGCGGGAGTGTGCCCACCAGTTTGAGGAAAGTTTCGAAACCAAGGTGAATGGAGTGGAGTGAACAGGGAGAGGGTGGTAGAAGAGAAACCCTGAGAAGTAGCAGGGGTCCAGAGCACATGGGGCTTTGGAGTTTATGGTAAAAATGTTGCCTTTTTCTTTCAGTCAGATGGATGACCCTGACTGTATGAAATAGACTGTATTGAGCGTTTTGTCAAAAGTTTTCATTTTAGTCTCAGGTTCAAAGAACTTGTTAAAATGAGCATTACTTTGCCGACTAAGGTCCGTCTAGTCAAGTCTATGGTTTTTCCTGTGGTCATGTATGGATGTGAGNTTGGCCACCTCATGTTGCCTTATTGGAAAAGACTTTGATGCTGGGAGGGACTGGGGGCAGGAGGAGAAGGGGACGACAGAGGATGAGATGGCTGGATGGCATCACGGACTCGATGGACGTGAGTCTGAGTGAACTCTGGGATTTGGTGATGGACAGGGAGGCCTGGCGTGCTGTGATTCATGGGGTTGCAAAGAGTCGGACATGACTGAGTGACTGAACTGAACTGAACTGAGCTTTCTGTCACTAGAAATAGTCAAGCAGAGTCTGGGGGTATCAGAGAAGAAATTCTTATAAAAGGTGGGAAGCTCTCTAGAAGACAGAAACTCCAGAAGCATCCAGGTAGAGTGGAGAGACTGTGCATCAGATAAAACTTGGGAACTCTTTAGCTGAGTGATCTGAGACTCAATTTCCTCATCTGAATAGAAGTGGCATCATCCTTCCCATAATACAGAGTTGTTCTGAGGATTAAACCAGATAACTCAAGGGCAAAGAGTTCTCTAAGCTGAACACAGTGCAGATGTCAGGTAGCTTGTCACCATTTGGTGAAGCCGGGAGTTCTCAGGCTGTCCACCCACTATTGAGCTCCTGCTGTACACCAGACATTTTCCATACATGCATTGTCTGGTTTTATTCTCATATACACTGAAAGAGGGGTCGCTCCATCTCGAGCTGGGGAAACTGCCCAGGTTTAGTCCCCAAACTTGGTGTGAAGGAGTGGGAAGCCCTGGTCTACTCCTGCTGCTGCTTGTACCTTCAGAGCCTCTATCATGGTGGAGAAGTTCACCTGAGGCCGTGCCATCAGACAGGGCACTTCCCCACACACTGGTATCTCATTTCATTTGCATAACCCCCTGTGAAGTCAGTCTTAATAAACCCCGTGGTTAAGAAAGCTGTCCCAAACCACAAAGCTTGTAAGAAGCAGATTCAGAATTTAAATCTTAGGCTTTCTGGCTCTAAGGCTCACGTTCTTTCCTCTTCTTAAGTGGCCTCGTATGTGCTAGGGGAGGAGGGGAAACAAGCAAGTGAAATCAAAATGCATCATCTGTGCTTTCCAGGCCTTGTTGGGAAGGGAGACACAATGTGAAAAGTTCACAAGCTGCTGTGACTAAGTGTCAAAAGAGAGAAAACAGTAACAGTTGTGAATTCAGAGCTAGGTGAAAGTTCTATGTCCTGCAACCAAAGGTGGGGTGCACCTAAGGCAGAGAGCTTAGACAAGTACCTGGAACTGGGGACTCAGTGTCCCATCCAGCTCGTCCCTAACCTGCAGGTGTACTCAGGAAAAGTACTCTACTCCTCTGGTCTCAGTTTATCAATCAGTGAATTGGATCCAGTAATCACCCCTTGCTCACCTTCTGGGCTCTCATGAGAATCAAACTTGATCTGGTACAGGAAGTCATTTTAAAAGTACATGTTGGGATTCAAATGGGAAGCATCCTTACTAATTGGATGTGATAGGGTTTGACAGATGCCCTGCTCCTGAAAAGGATTTGCTGGAGGGGGAGATGGGCATCAGTGTGCGTCTGTAGATTTGGGCTACAGCAGGACCAGGCTGATAAGTCCTGTTCAGTCTGTTTATGAAAGCTCATAGTCTGCCTGGGAGACAGACAAACAACACAATTCAAATATATCTCATCCAGAAAAACCAGACTCTAGTGCCTCCAGGCTGCCTTTGGGGACCCAGAATCTTTCTGTTAATGGTCAGTGCCATGAAACTTCCACACTCTGGGCCTTTATGAAGGTGACAAAAGGGTGTATAGAGATGCCGAGCTCACTTTCGCTAATAAGACTCCTACCATTTTTAGACGTAACATGTGGAGAGACACGCCTCTCTGCCTTAGGAGCGCCTCACCTTTGGTTGTAGGACACGGAGCTTTTGCCTCACTCTGAATTCAGAGCTCTTACTGTCTGCTGGCTCTTGACACTTAGTCACAGCAGCCTGTGAACATCTCACATTGTGTCTCCCTCCCCAAGAAGGCCTCAATCCCCCTGGAGCCTCCTCTGGGTGTCCCACAGGGCCTGTTCCAGGCATCCGATCATGCAGGAACCTACAAATAGGCAAAGAGTTTATCTGGAGTCTTTATTTTGTTGTCATTGTTGGTTGGGGTCTTGAGTACTGCAGTTCAGGAGACGCAGATTCAGGTAACCCTGAAAGAGCGTTCCAAGGAAGAGAAAGCATTTGCGGTTTATGAAGACAAAAAGCCACTGAGCTGTTAAGAGTTGCCTGCTGAGAACTGTGGTTGGCTCTAACATGAGGTTGAAAATATTTGTCCTTAAGGAATCACAAGTTGTTTTAGAGTGTGGGTTCCATAAGTAGATAGATCGTCATGAGTTATTTTAAGGTAAGGGTCTAGTAAGTATCTTGAATTTCTGGCAGGTGTTCTGGGTGACATCACTGGGTCAAAAAATCAGATTCCATCCAGGCAGAGATGTTCATAAGCCATACTTTCTTAATGGTCTCCTGGCTCAGTTTTAGAGAGCTCTTTTAGCAACACTCATGCAATTTTTATTTTCATTTCACGCATGCTACCTGGCAGGAAGGCTCCAGTTTATCATGCTGTTGGCCCACTGCTCCAGTGCCTAGCGGATGGACGACAGTATAATGACAAAAGGAGGCTGGGGAACACCTAGAATCCAGGCTCCCAGTTCAGGCGGACCCTGACCATCCGGACCTACACCGAGTTAGTCATGGAGACTGGAGTGAGCCTGTGGGCAGGCAATCTCATGGTGGTGAACAACCGCAGGTCACAAATTGGGTCCCCTTTGCTCCCTGGGTTCTAATCCCGGATCCACTGCAGGAAGTACTTGAATGTGCAGGGTCAGCTCTTCTGAAGCCCCAGCCCTCCTTTTTGCCAGGTTGTGTTTTGCCCTGGAGCAACTGGAATGACCTAAATAACTGCTCTGTCTCAGCCTGACCACCTCGGGTGAGGCCTGATCCTGGAGTGCCTATAGGACAACGGCAGCCTTGCAGCACCCAGACGGGTCCCAGCCCGTGTTTGCCATGTGTCCATCCAGAAGTGGGGTCCAGAGAGGCTGGTTCTGTGCCCTGGGACCTGGATACAGTGGAATGGGGTTGGGGAACTGGGGAGAATCCTCCTAACTTCCCAGATTTGCTGAGTCTGCCTTGTGCAGGGGATCAGAGTGGTTTGTGAAGGCCCAGATTGGAGGGGAAGGGATCACGGGGTCAGATTCCAGCTCCAGCTTTCACTCCGCAGCTCAGCTGGGAGCACTGCTCTTTTGCTCTGCAAATCGGGTGCAATTCTTTTTCACCAGGTCACTATCATGTTCTGGCCTGTGCTAGGAGGATACTGGGTTCCAGGAGGCTCTGTCTTCATTTTCCTCAGCACTGCTTTTCTGATATGAGGGCAGCACTTTCTGAATGGGAAATCACATGACTGCTCAGAATGCATCCTTCCAGCAAGTGCTCTTTGCTTTAATTGTGTCGCCTCACACGCTCTAGTTACCTGTGCAGCTGTGAATACCCAAAAGTTAGGCAGATCATTGTCCCTAATCCTATTTGGTTTAAAAGTTCTTGACATGACTTGACCCTTTCTCCCTCAAATAAATATATTGGTGGTGATTTGGGGAAAACAAATTATGGTGATAACAATAGCTGATATATGGAGCACTTATTATTAATACATGCCAGGCATTAATTATTTTATTGAGATAATTGACCCTCACCATTACCTAATGAGACAGTCAATATTATTATCCTGTTGTATGGATGAGGAAACTGAGGCTTGGAGAAGTTCAATAATACACAGTTGAGAAGTACACAAAATGCAGTGCATATAAAAGACTGAGGCTTTGCTCTTTGTCTATTTTGGCAGTGAAATTTATACTGTGGTATGGCACAGATGTATTGCCGAGAAAGGCTGTGCCTGAGGGATACTGCAGCTCTGAATCTCGGCTCTGCTGTGCGCTGGCCCATGCTCACGCCTGGTCCCTACCCCAGACAGTTGAATGAGAACCTGGGGTCAGGGTGGACCCCAGGCCGATTCTAACGTGTGACCAGGATTGAGAATGAGAACCCCTATCAGTATCTGGGTACTTGTGCAAATTCTGGGGTTCTCTTGGGTGCTTTGGATCTGGGGCAGAGGATGGGAAGCATGAAATAAAACAGGTTCTCCTGTTGTTTAGGAAAACAGCCACCATATAACCCCATTAAATACCTCTCTTAGGGACTGAATGTGGTGGGGACAGAAACGAGATGCTCAGGGAGGGAGGAAAACGGGTCTCTCCCTTGGGGTGGGGAGGCAGGGAAGGAGCCAGAACCTAGGAGTGTCCACGGCTCCTGTCTTTGAGTTGTCATCTTGGAAAGCTGCCTGCTGTTCAAGGGAGGCCCCTCCAACCTGGGTGTGGCCTCAAGAGCTAAGACATAAGCCGTAAAAGAGCAGGGACTCAAATGCTAGACTTGTTATCCTTACGGAGGAAATTTCCAAAAACACCTACCAGTACATTCTCTCATTTGAGTCTCACCACACCCTTAAGGTAGACAGGATGACCCACTATTTTACAGATGGATAAGCTGAGGCCAAGAGAGGTGAGGTGACTTGCCCAAAACCACATAGCTACTTAGTGGCAGAGGAAGGACTACTGATAGAACCCACCTGATACCCAGTCCAGGGTTCTTTCTATTTCAGTATCCCCTGACATCAAGCAGATGCCCAATAAATAATTAATCACACAACTGAATTAGGCCCTGGGTCCCTTCAAGGAACCTTCTGGATTATCACTGCCTTCCTGAGTCCCATTCTCCTAGCATGGTCACGGTTGGACTCGGCAGACGGAAGTTTCCTAACCTGGGGTATGTATGGCGATTAATATCCTTTTTTTGACCAAACCACACATAGCACATTTGTCTTTGGTCATAAAATCATGCTGCTGTTCAAAAAGAAAGAAAAAAAAGAAATGTGGTCCTATTACTTATTTCTGGGGAGGGGCCAAATCCTCTCCCCCACTGCACTGTCTCTGCACAACACCAAGAAATATTTCTCCTTATTTGTTCTAAATTTACTGTCCAGTAATTTTTCTGTTCTCATTTTATGTGACAGGCAACTAAGCGATTTTCTCCCAATCCTTTTTTCTGAATCTCAACCACCCAAATAAATCTCCTCTGACACCCCTCCAGTCCTAAAAGGAAAAACAAATTACCCCAGCTAGGGTGGAGTGGCCACCAAACGTGGCCTTTGCCGGGGGCTGGCTTGTCTCCTTACAGGCCTTCAGTGTGTGGTGTGTGTCTGTGTGATCAGTCGTGTCTGAATCTGTGCGACCCCATGGACTGTAGCTGGCCAGCTTTCTCTGTCCATGGGATTTTCCAGGCAAGAACACTGGAGTGGCCTTCAGATCCCCTACTTCAGACTTTACTCAGACAGACAAAACGGTTTCTGAGCAAGGACCATGGAACGTTTACAAAGAAATCAGTGCCTGGGTCGGGGTGGAGCGTCCTGAGTTAGGGAAGGAGTCAAAGGGTTGAGAACAGAAGGATTCAAGAGGGCTGGGGGTATGGACTAGGGTGCAGCCTCGACTCACCTGCTCCCAGGGCTTGTGGCAGAGGCCAAAAC
>SJYV01011810.1:0-17942 GCA_006410875.1 Neotragus pygmaeus
AAAGTAGAGCTATTATTATTGTAATTGTACTCTCAAGATTAAATCACTCATTCTCCTACTGCCAACTGGAACTTTCTCAGATTTTCTGCTATTACTCTAGGCTCAAGCTTCTACTTGACCCCTTAAATTCATTCTGCCTTTCAGCCCACAGTCTGGGCATAACACTTTCTACCTAAGAACACAGAGCTGCCTCTCAAATCAGTAGTTTGTCTGAGGATTCATATACACTGATTAGCTGATAACTTTCACATGTTTTGAAGGCATATAGTAAAACATGTGACAATTGGATCATATAGGCCAAAAGCTGCCTAAAATAATTTAAAACTATTAGGAAAGCTTCTTTTATGCCATAACCATGAATGACATCCTAAGCTGTAAGTGTATGTCGTATTCTGAGCCATTAATTGGTAGTAAATTTAAATTGTTGATAAGTGAATAAAAAAATGAATAGGAGGCACATGTCTAGAGACTTTCTGTTAACCAATTGGGTATATGATCTAAAACCTTTTTAATGAATCATTCTTTTAGACAGTGGCAAAGATTTGGAGGATTTAGAGCTTGGAAAATAGACGATGAAATAATCACTCAAGAAAAATCAATCTAGTGCCAATAAAATGGTTGAACTAGAGGAGAAAAGAAAATTTATGACTGTCTAAGGCTGTATAAGGTCTTTATTTCTCCTTTTCTCATTGATTTCCCCCTTCTTCTTTTGTTCAGGGACCTAAGAGACTGATCTCTACTGAATAACAGAACACTGTTGGCTAGCTTCCTGTTGCTATGGTCTGAATGTGCTCCACCCCCATATTCCAAGGTTGAAATCCTAATCCCTGAAAGTGGTGAGATTAGAAGGTGGAGCCTCAAGAGGGTGGAACCCTCATGAATGACATTAGTGCTCTTATAAAAGAGACCCACAGAACTCCCCAGGCCCTTCTGCCACATGAAGACACAGTGGGAAAAGAGCCCTCATCCAACCATGATGGCACTCTGTGGGATGTCTGCTGCTGCTGCTGCTAAATTGCTTCAGTTGTGTCCAACTCTGTGCGATTCCATGGAGTGAGCCAAACCCTGACATGACCCAGTCTTGTAGGGCAGCTCCATTTCCAAGGCTCTCACAATGCTTTGGGAATACAGATTCTTTCTTTGGCTCCTTCAGGCTTACAGTTATGCTAGAGTTGGGGAACCATAACCCCTCAAATTTGGTTCCAGCCACCCATGAGCTGACAGCAATGGGTCAAGTTTCCAGAAAAAAGGCAGCTGTGAGCCATTAGCAGCCAACACTCACATCTATTGGGCACTGGAGGATAGATGCACTACCTGGATAAAAGGAAACTGGGAAGAGCATCAGTAGGGTCTATTTTACCACAGTGGTTAGTCTGCTTTAGATCAGGGACTACTTCTTATATACTTTATTATATCCTTAGTAGTGTTCACCTCAATAATAATTATACTCTGATGATGAAACCACTATAGACCCTCACTTTCGGGGGATGGGATATAAGACATACCCATGCATAAGTGAAAGCCATACCTAGATTGACATATTGGAGATCACGAGTTCCTCTGGCTGCCCAGAGGTAGCAGGAGTCCTGCCCTTGACTCTGGAGGTGATATACAGGCCAGTGAAGTCAGACTGTTTGGCCTTGGCCCAGCTGAAGCTCATGGTTGAAAGGTGATCACAAAATACAGCTCTGTCAACCAGTGATCAGCTACCTCCAGCCCCAGATAAGTGGAGTAAACAAGTAATTTCACACTCTGTTAGAGGACAGGATTAATAAAGCCAGATTATCAATACATTTTCCATGGCCTATGTAAATCCATTTGTTGCCTTCCTTACAATACTCTGGTTTTACAGAGACTAATGTCTGCTGAGAATTATTTTTGATGAAAGCTGACTTTTTGCTAATTTTAGAAGCAACTTATAATTGTCTTTTCACTTAGAAAAGTTTTTTTTTTTTTTTTTTTTTTTTGAAAAACCACCTCTTCAGCATATATACACTCTTTTAACAGGACAAACTGATCCTGAAACTTAATTAGTTTCTGAATGAGTTGCAAACAGCACCAAGACAATAGAGAGCCCAAGAGAGAAGAGAATCAGCTCCAGTTCACAGGGGAACAAGCTGAGCAGAGCTTGTCTTAAACTTGTGTTAACATTAAATGCATAATCTATGTTCTGCTTGTCCTGGCATTATCTAGCCTTTTTAAACGTTGCAGCAGAATGCTACTATGCTGGATGTCTCTATCACACAACATTTTCATCTCAGTACAAGAAATATGATGGGGAATCTACTATGTGCCTACTGCTGCAGTGGATCCAGAGGCTCCAAGCATCATTCACTCAGCTGTGGAGAAAGCAGGTATTATTCCCTCAACTTCTGAATTTATTTCCTATTCAACCTACTTGTAGATTAACAATAACTCTACTCATAGGCAGCAAGCGTGATGATGGATACTAATAAGACAGCCCATCTACTACATATTCATATCCTAGAACAGCTTCTCAGGCTATGCATGATCATGGGGCACACAGAAAGCTTGTTAAGACATAGTTCCTGTTTCAAGAGTCTGGAGTTGGGGGCCTGAGACTGTTCCCAGGTGTCACTGATCCAGGTGCCTATGGACCACACTTGAGTGGCAAGATTGCTGAGTACAAACCAACCATTTATAAAACAAGGCAAATTGCCACTGAGGTTGTTCATCTGAAGACCAGACACTTATGTATGAGATGCCAATAGTCTCCAACCTTTTTGGCACCAGGGGCTGGTTTCATGAAAGACAATTATTTTGGTGGGGATGGTTTCAGGATAATTCAAGTACACTAGAATTTATGTTCCTATGAGAATCTAATGGCACCACTGATCCGACAGGTGGCAGAACTCAGGCAGTAATGTGAGTGATGGGGAGCAGCTGTAAATATAGAGGAAGCTTCACTCTCTAAAGTGCTGCTCACCTCTTGCTTTATGGCCTGATTCGTAACAGACCACAGACTGTTACTGGGTACTGGTCCATGGCCTGGGAATTGGGTAACTCTGGTATAGAGGATGAGAGTATGGATCCAGCATTAGAATATTTGATGCTAACACAAGCTCTGCTACTCCCTGTGTATGACTTTGGCCAAGTTAATTGACCCCACTGTACCTCAGTTTTAACATCTGTGGAATGAAAATAATGATAGCTCCTGCCTTGTAGAGCTGTACTAAATTAAATGAATTAATCCTCATTAGGTCTTCAGAACCAGACATAGAACAACAGACTGGTTCCAAATTGGGAAAGCAGTACATCAAGGCTGCATACTGTCATCCTGCTTATTTAACTTATATGCAGAGTACATCATGTGAAATGCTGGACTGGATGCAGTGCAAGCTTGAATCAAGACTTGGAGAAATATCAATAACCTCAAATATGCAGATGACACCACCTTTACGGCATAAAGTAAAGAGGAACTAAGAGCCTCCTGATGAAAGTGAAGAGTGAAAAAGCTGGCTTAAAACTCAATATTCAAAAAACTAAGATCATAGCATCCAGTCGCATCACTTCATGGCAAATAGATGGGTAAGCAGTGGAAACAGTGACAGACTTTATTTTCTTGGGCTCCAAAATCACTGCAGATGGTAATGGCAGCCATGAAATTAAAAGATGCTTTCTGCTTGGAAGAAAAGCTATGATGAATCTAAACAGCATATTAAAAAGCAAAGACATCATTTGGCCAACAAAGGTCCGTGTGTCAAAGCTATGACTTTTTCAGTAGTCAGGTATGAATGTGACAGTTGGACCATAAAGAAGGCTGTGTTTCAAAGAATTAATGCTTTTGAACTGTGGTGTTGGAGAAGACTCTTGAGAGTCCCTTGGATGGCAAGGAGATCAAACCAGTCAATCCTAAACGAAATAAATCCTGAATATTAATTGGAGGGACTGAGGCTGAGTCTGAGGCTCCAATACTCTGGGCACCTGATGAGAACAGCAGACTCATTGGAAAAGATCCTGATCCTGGTTAAGACTGAAGGCAGGAAAAGGAAGGGATAACAGAGGATGAGATGGTTAGGTGGCCATCACCAACTCAATGGATATGAGTCTGAGTAAGCTCCAAGAGATGGTGAAGTCAGGGAAGCCTGATGTGCTACAGTCCATGGGGTTGCAAAGAGTTGGACACGACTGAGTGACTGAACAACTACTACATTGTTGGTGGGAATGTAAATTGGTATAGCCACTATGCAGAACAGTAAGAAGGTTCTCCATAAAACTAAAAATAGATCTGCCATACCATCCAGCATTTAGTTGATTTTTATTTACATAAAATCTAATAAAAAGTCAGATTTAGGAAATTGCTACATGTGTACAATAAGCTACATGTATGGCTTCCCTGGTGGTTCAGTGGTAAAGAATCTGCCTGCCAACGCAGGAAACATAGGTTAAAAAAAAAAAAAATCCTCATGTTCATAGCAGCACCATTAACAATAGCCAAGATGTAGAAATCCAGCAGCAGATGAATGGATGAAGCAGATGTGATACACACACATACTCACAAATAATGGACTACTACTCAACAGTAAAAAAAGAATGAGTAAATGCCATTTTCAGCAACATGGATGGACCTAGAGATCATCATCCAAAGTCAGACAGAGAAAGAAAAATACTACATGTATCAATTGTGAACTCTATAATACAGCACAAATTAACTTATATGCAAAACAGACTCAGAGATAGAGAACAGACTTGTAGAATCCTCTTACAAAATGTGCATGAAGGATCTCCAGACTGAGTTTTTCCAAGTCTAGCTTTGATATGGCCAAAGTTGTGTGCAGGCATGTCACTGAGGGAAGAGGAGAACAACATGATGTGCTGAGACCTCGGGGGTTAANTTGCCAAGGGGGCACTGGGGGAGGGATGGGTTGGGAGTTGGGATTAGCAGATGAAAAGTATTACATATAGAATGGATAAACAACAAGGTTCTACTGCATAGCACAAGGAACTCTATTTAATATTTCGTGATAAACCATAATGGAAAAAATGTGAAAAAGAATGTATATATGTATAACTGAATCACTCTACTATATAGTAGAGATTAAGACAACATTATAAATCAACTATAGTTCAATTAAAAAAAATTTTTTTTAAAGAAGACTATCAATAAGAGTGGTAACTGGGGAATTACACTGCACAATGCTGCCTCAAACATTCCTGACTTATCTGGTTTTCCTAAGTGTTACGTTGCTATGCTCCTCCCTCTTTCTGGCTACCCCCTCAACTTCCAGTACCATTCTCTCGCAGTCCTCAAAACTTTTAGATTCCTTATTATTTTTCCTTCATAGAGAGCTCTTTACAAATTAATCTGCCCTCTGGGTTCCTTTCCTCTCACAACTTTAATCATGCTCAGGACCCCTTGGCTCCTGCTTTCACTATCCCATGAGAGCTGAAAAGAGAGAAAAGCTGGAAACATTTATACTTTTTGTTTTCATGAAGCCTATAACGTTCTATAAATCTCTTTTAAAAATAGCTTGTTTTCCTAACGACTAATACTAACACTAATAACAAACTGCACAGTGTTTCACATAGTTCTTGAAAAAATCTCTTGAGATAAGTATTGTCAGCCTCACTTTGTAGATGTAAAAATAAGGCTCATGGTGGTGAAGTCACAGCTGCTAAGTGACAGAGTTAGGAATTAAGCCTGGGTCTAATGGACTCCACAATCTGCATTTCTGATCATTTCTCATAAAATGATTTATACTCTTAATTAGCTTAACAGTTATTTTCCTTCTAGATTATGCAAAGGCAAACTTCAAACTTGTTCCAATTTTAATAAATCTCTAAGGTGTACCGTGTACATTAGTGACCTTTTGCTACAACAGCCTTGAAAAATTCATTTTTCTCCCCTTACTCTCAAGGCAGCCCAAGTCATTTTGGAACTCTTTTTAACAGTAGCATCATCAAGAGGTTGAGGGTCTGGTAACTCAGTGACCTCATGATTTCACTGATGGGTTACAGATGGTGGGGCTATAACGCCAGCAAACCTGGAAATAAAACCACATGAACCTCAAAAGGCCATGGTGCTAACAAATAAGATTCAAAATTGACAACATGCGGCTTTGAATGTTTTTCTTGAAATACATTATGCCAAATCACACAAGTGCAGTAAATTATTATTTCAGAAATTTCCTGACTTTCTAATTTGAGACAACCAAGAAACCAAAAGAAAAAAATCCAGCAGAATCTTATTTCCTGAAAAAGAGCTTTCTTTGTTAAATGTACATGAGGAATCAGATATATCAATGTTCTAGGGACTTCTGGGCTCACAGTTGTGTCTCTGACAATGAGTCATAAAGATGAGATTTTTCTAGAAAGCAATTATGTCCATTGCATCACATTCATATTAATTTTATAGCACTCAAATGTCACCCCGTTTTAGGAGAACTGGATAGACAAATTTAACTGGATGATTATAAAGGCTGACAGAAAGTTTAAAAGGGAAACATGAACAAAATGTTAAAGGAAATTGTATGAATGGCTGTCTCTTCCTTTTAATAGCCCTTCCTTTTCTTACCACATCAAAAGCAATTATAGCTCCTGAAAAAAAGTGAAAAAGCAAATTTAGATGATGTTTTATTATTTTGGTACTGAAATAATTTCTTCCTGTTTCTCAGGCAACTAAATTTAGCCAATAGAAAAATCAAATCCCAGTCTTCTTTTGTTCAGTTATTTTCCTTTCTAATATAATCATAGGGTGGATTCTTCTACTAATGTCATGTTAACAGGAAGCTGGAGACTCATAAAATGGATTGTACGTTTCTAGTCTCATATATGTCGCTAAGTTTAAAAGCAGAAAGGAGCAACATTATCTTTATGTTCACCAGGAGACACTATAGACAGTATAAGAAGCCAGAATCAAATTTCCTTGAAAATGCATCATAATAGATCTACTGATGGGCCTTCTTCTGTTCCTACACCTCGTTTAATACTTGCTTCTGCTTTGATTGACATCCTAGCACTAATAGTCTTTTGCTTAGTTAGCACAGGGCAGTATCATGTGTTTTGGGAAAGAAGAAGAGGGTTAGTAGATTGCAAACTATAAAAAGAACTACCTCGTAGGGTACAAAACACAACCTCTGGTACTGCACTGCCCCATAGAAATATGTGATGATTGATATTTTCTTTATCTACACTGTCCAAGACAGCAGCCATGAGTACTTGAACTGGGGTTAGTGCAACTGAGGAAATGAATATTTAATTTTATTTCATTTTAAAATTAATAGCTACTTGTGGCTACCATAACTGACATGTCCTTGACATATGGTATTAAACTACTGTTCATAGCTTTCTTTTTTTTTCCCCTTTGTTTCTACTGAAGACTAAACCTGAATGCTGCTGCTCAACAGAACCTTCCAACATGAATGTGATGTCAAGGACCTCACCTCAAAGTAAGTCACGGAAACAGGATTCTTTTATAAAGAAAATGACTTCCCACTCTTTAGTAAGACTGGACACAGAGGTAATATAAGGATTTTAATGGGTCCTGGTTTGGTCCATTGGTTTTTTCACATTTTCCAGGGCCAGTTGATCAGTGGTGAATGCTTACAGTGCTGCAGGAGAAAGAGTGTGGTTAATTAACAATGGCTGCCATCCACACCGTTTGGGGATGTAGAAGCTTATGGAAGATACTGGAGTGTGCTTCTCCTTAGAACTTCTTTTTTAAACGTTTTATATTATATTGGAGTTGATCAACAATGTTGTGTTACTTTCAAGTATACAGCAGAGTGATTCACTTATACATATACATGTATCTATTTTTTCTTTAATTCTTTTCCCATTTAGGTTCTTTCAGAATACTGAGCAGAGTTACCTGTGCTATACAGTAGATCCCTGTTGGTTATCTATTTTAAACACAGAAGTATGTACCTATTGATCCCAAACTCCCTAGTAATCCCTTTCTCCCAACCTTCCTCTGTTAACCACAAGTTCATTCTCTGAGTCTGTTTCTATTTTGTAATACATTCATTTGTTTCATTTTTTTTAAGATTCCACCTAAAATGATATCATATGATATTTCTCTTTCTGTCTGACTTACTTTATTCAGTATGACAATCTCTAGGTCCATCTGTATTTCTGTAAATGGTATTATTTCTTTTTAATGGTTGTTTAATATTCCATTGTATTTATGTATCACATCTTCTTTATCCATTCTTCTGTTGATAGACATTTAGGTTGACATTTAGACATTCCATGTTTTGGCTATTGTAAATAGTTCTGCTATGAACATAGGGGTACGTGTATCCTTTTGGACAATGTTCTTCTCTAGGTATATGCTTAGGAGTGGGATTTCAGGATCATATGGATTAGTTTCCAAAATTTATAAACAGCACACATGGCTTAATATCATCAAAACAAACAACCCATTTAAAAAAATGAACAGAAGACCTGAATAGAAATTTCTCCAAAGAAGACATATATGTGGTTAAGAGACATATGAAAAGTTACTCAACATAACTAGTTGCTAGAGAAATGCAAATCAAAACTACAATAAGGTATCACCTTACATTGGTCAGAATGGCCATCATCAAAAAATCCACAAACAATGAATGCTTGAGAGGGTGTGGAGAGAAGGGAATCCTCCTATATGGTTGGTAGGAATGTAAACTGATACAGCCACTATGAAAAACACTGTGGAGTTTCCTTAAGAAATTAGAACTTAAAAAAAAAAAATGTGGCATTACCTTTATGCTTGATGTGTAATGACATTTCTATAGCCTTGCTAGAGTATCAGTGGATGACAACAAATGAGAGATGAGAACTGAGGTAGAGGTGCTATGTAAAGTGGGTGTGATTTGGGAGTGGAGAGAGGACTGCTGGAAAGGCAAGCTGTTTTGGAGGTTAGCGTCATTATCTGTCTCAGATATCTGTTGTAAGTACAAATCATGATGCTTTGAAAGCCAATAGCAGATGTGGAAGGTATGGTATCTGCATGTCAGTATTCACATGTGGACACACACACATTAATTCTCTCCCTCTCTCTCCCAGTGAATTTCCAGAGTACAAAGTGGGGCTGTTTTTGTGTAACAATGTGAAAATTTTACATTTAGTGGAGGAGTCTGAAAAGGAAAAATACAGTTTCCTCATGAGTACTGAGAAACTTCAGGCATCTGCTGGCAGCAGGAAGAGATACTGACTGAATAGATCAAGTTTAAGCACCTGGACAAGGCATATGCAAGACGTGATTAGATGACAAAGAAACCTGACCGATGCCATGTGTATAGGGGCTGTAAGTTCCGCAGATTTCCATCCTCACTGACTTTAAGGAGAATTATCAACACAGGAAAACCTACAGGTTCCATTGTAGGCAGAGACACAGCATAGAAACAAACAAGTGCTGCAAGGACGACGATAACAGTACCAATGGAACCAGCCACAACTGTTCTTGGATATTTGCGTGACCAGCACTGCTCTCAGTGCTGCCAGTTACACCAGCACATTCAATCCTTTCAATAGTTATGAAGGGTAACTCAGTATCATTTCAGTTCTACAGATGAGAAAACTGAGATTCAGAAAATCTAAGTAAATTCCTAGATCACAGGATCCAATCAGATTCTAATTCCAAAGTTATAGGATTCAGGCTATAATGCTATTTGGCATCCCCTGTAAACCTTAACATCCCGGTTCAGTTTCTAATTATATATGAGTCCCTTAAGGCTGACAGTCCCAGAGAGTAATATTCATTCATCCATTCATCCATAAAATATTTCTTTAACGTTTCAAATATGTTCTGGGAACCATGCTGGGTACTGACAGATACAAAGAGGAAAGGACAGGGTCACTAATCTAAGGAACTTGCAGGCAAATGGGAAATATCAGATAAGTTTTTTTTTGTTTTTAATTGCAGAATAGTTGATTTACAATGTTATTCGGTTTTTGCTTTATAGCAAAGTGAATCAGTTATACGTATATATATATATATATCCATTCTTTTTTAGATTATTTTCTCATATATATTATTACAGAGTATTGAGCAGAGTCCCCCGTGCTATATGGGGGTCCTTATTCATTATCTATTTTATATACAGTAGCATGTATATGTCAATACCAAACTCCCAATTTATCCCTTCCCCCTGTTTCCTGTTGGTAACCATTATTTCTTCTCTAAATCTGTGGCTCTATTTCTGTTTTGTAAATAAGTTCATTTCTAAAAATTTTCTAGATTTCACATATGAGCGATATCATATAATATTTATCTTTCTCTTGAGAGTCCCTTGGACTGCAAGGAGATCCAACCAGTCCATCCTAAAGGAAATCAGTCCTGAATATTCACTGGAAGGACTGATGCTGAAGCTGAAACTCCAATACTTTGGCCACTTCATGCCAAGAGCTGACTCTTTTGAAAAGACCCTGATGCTGGGAAAGATTGAAGGCAGGAGGAGAAGGGGATGACAGAGGATAAGATAGTTGGATGGCATCACCAATTCAATGGGCATGAGTTTGAGTAAACTACGGGAGTTAGTGATGGACAAGGAAGCCTGGTGTACTGTAGTCCATTGGATCACAAAGAGTAGGACACAACTGAGTGATTTAACTGAACTGAACTGATTTATTTAACTCTATTTAACAATCTCTAGGTCCATCCATGTTGCTGCAAACGGCATTATTTTATTTTTAATGGCTGAGTAATATTCCATTGTAGATATATACCACATCAACTTTATCTCTTCCTCTGTCATGGACATTTAGACTGTTTCCATGACCTGGCTATTGCAAACAGTGCTGTCATGAACATCGAGGGTGTATATATCTTTTCAAATTAAAGTCTCTAGATATATGCCCAGGAGTGAGACTGCTAGATCATATGGTAGCTCTGCTTTTAGTTTTTGATGGAACCTCCACACTCTTTTCCACAGTGCCTATTCCAAGTCACTTTCCCATTAGCACTGTAGGAGGGTTCCCTTTTCTCCATTCCTCACCAGCATTTATTGCTCTGTAGATTTTTTTGATGATGGCCACTCTGACTGGTGTTGAGGTAATTTACCTCACTGTACTTTTGATTTGCTTTTCTCTAATAATTAGTAAGTACCAAGGTTTCCCTGGTAGGTCAGCTAGTAAAGAATCTGCCTGCAATGCAGAAAACGCCAGTTTGATTCCTGGGTCAGGAAGATCCCCTAAAGAAGGGAAAAGCTACCCACGCCAGTATTCTTGGGCTTCCCTCATGGCTCAGCTGGTAAAGAATCNAGAAGTGAGATGCTGGTTAAAAAAACAAAAGGAGATTAAAAGACAAGTCATATGCAAAAGTTTTTTCCTGTCTGATTTAACCCTGGGCCCAGGAGCTGGTGATAGGATTACTGACCATTTCAAATGCTGGGATGAGAGCAGGGACCCAGCCATGAACTAGCACGGGAGTGGGTGCTGAGGACGTCCTTCTGGCTGAGGACACTGCGAGGCCAGCCCACAGGGAGGGATCTTAGGGCTTGGGAGGAGGAACCAGGACAAAGTTACTGCTATTAATAGACATGGAGAAAGGGCAGAAGGCGTAGCGAAGTCTGCTAGACAGGGACCTAGGGGCCACAAGGCTGGGGTCCTAGCCCTGGGGGTCAGCCCCTGGGGTCCTGACTTCCTTAGAGAGTCACGTCCCCTTCCTGGGCCTCCAAAGTCACTGCCACGCAGACATGGCCAAGGGTGGTGGACACAGGGAAGGCTGAGCAAAGGCTCTGTCCTCGCCATGACTACAAAGCCCTCAGGGGGTGGCTGACTGTCCACAGTGGGCTGAAGAGCAGAGGCAGCAGCCCTGTGGAATCAGGGGAAACTCTGCGACACCGACTCTTCCTGACGTGTGCACAGTGCTTCACAGGTCACAAAGCCCTATGGGCAGGAGCGCTCTACGAAGGACCAGCAGGGGAGGCCCAGCTCGCCTCAGGATGCAGGTCAGATGCCTCAGGATGTTCCTCTGGGCTCACCAATCGCCTCCAACTGTGATGTGCTCACTGTTGCTCTAGAGATTGCTATCTATCCAAGTGGTCCTTCATATAATAAATCACAAGGCCCTAGAGTCAGGAACTCTGTCTCACTCATCTTATTAGCAGGTGTGAACAGATGGTTGGAAGAGAGAAGAATGGACTCCAGGAACAGATGCATAGAAAGATTGGTGGACAGATATATGGATGGATGGATGGATGGAGAAGTGGGTAAGAGGAAATATGGAGTGAAAAGGAAGAATCCAGACAGATGGGTAGGATACTCGGTGAGCAGATAAGCAGATGGATAGACAGACAGAGGATAAAAATAAATAGAAGGGTAGATGGAAAGTAGATCACTAAACATACGAGAAGATGGAGAAGGGGAGAGGAGACCTGGGCATGTGGCAGAGGGCTGGTTGGATGGAGGCAGCACACCCGAGTGGGAAGGCAGACAGAGCGGAGGACGGAGGATGGGCAGGCTGGCAGGGTGGACGGTGGGAGAGGCGGAGAAGCAGACGAGGGGGGAGGCTGGGAAGGCACATGGCGAGGGAGACACGCGCTTAGGATGAGAGGACGGGAGCAATGGACCAACGGGAGAAGAGGTGGGTGACTAGGGAGACAGCACCCACGCAGGAACCACAGGGTCTTTCTTACTTATTCTGAGCATTTTAAGGAACCTTAGGGTTTTGCTCAGAGGTAACAGGAGCCTTAAGCGGAGGCTGCCTGAGGTGTGCAGGTCAAGAGCAGCAGCGATGGAAAGAAGCTGCTTCCTGCCCCTTCCCTCCTGCTCGTCCTAGTCTGTGACTCTATTCTTCCCTCAGGTTTTCTTCCTTTAACTGGACAGAAACCTGGGTCTTCTACTCCTGGCCAAATGGGGAGCAGAGCCATAACTTCCAGAGTCATCCCAGGGCCGGAGGACCCCCAACGTCCCTGTTCAAAATCATGGGCCTCTGGCCCCACTGTTGTGAGTAGGCAAAGCCTGAGCAGGATCTCAAGGGGCGGTCAAGGCGCCATAGGCCAGAGAGACAAAATGTCCCCTGAGGTTCTGAGACCAGCCTGCCATTCCCTGAATACCCCAGACCCCAGGGGACTATCCACACTGCTCATTTTGGCTATGACATTATTGTTGGACCTGTTCTGTCTGGAAGGGTTGGGTCTCTCACTCAACCAAGTTAGGTGCTGAGCACACTATGGGTGCGTAATAACCGTGAGTGGGAAATGTTCTTTTCAGCACAGAAATAAAGTGATGGGAGGAACCTCACAGACCATGTGATCCACCCCCTACCAGGCCCAGGGTCTTCCTGCTTCTGTTCTGACTCTTGGCCCTGGTGCTGATGATGCCACTGGGCGAGATAATCAGCTGTCTCAGGTGACGGGATGCTCTGGGGCAGCTCCTGTTCACCATCACGGAGAACCAAACAGCCAAAGCCACATTGCCAGCTAGCGCAGAGCCCTGTTTGGAGCCGGGTCTAGGACTGCAGATGCCTTGCGTGCTCCATACTGGTGGGACAGGCCACGACACGCAGGGGCTTGGTGTCCTTGGGTCTGAGTCTGGGCTCTGTCACTTGCCAGCTCTGTGTTCTTGGGCAAGTGTCTTAACCTTTTGAGCCTCAGTTTCTGCAACTGTAAAGTTGTACCTACCTCATGGGGATGCTGGGAGAAGCTGACAAACACACGTCGAGTGGCAGCAGAGCGTGCCTGGCAGATGGCAAATGCCACTGCGTGGAACCTCCTTCCTTCCCATCCTTCCCATCCTGTGTGTCCCCCACCCCCTGTCCCCCACAACAGTAAGTGTCTACTGAGCAACCGGGAGACTCTGCCACAGCCACGCGCTGGTTGTGGAGGAGAGAGATGCTGAGATGATGGCTGAGATGTAAATGCCTTCAGCAGTCTGTCTGGGCTCAGCAGTCCCAGGAGAGGGCGCCAGGCAGCCCCTGGATGCCAGCTTCTCCTCTGCCCCTGCCCCGGAGGCTGCAGGGAGGAGCTGGGAGTCTGCGTGGCTGCCGGGACAGGCCACGGGAACATAGGGGCAGGTGTGCAGCCCTGAGTGTTACCCAGCACCCTCCCTGAGTATCCCCTCTATAGGCCTGCCTGCTCCTCTGTGGGAGGCGAACCAAATGGCCGCAGGTGTCTTTTTTTGGCCTGGACACCATTTCCTTGTCAAGGGTCAGAGCCTCAGCTTTCCAAGCAGAGTTCACAGCTTTTCACATCACCCCAGCCCCCTCACCCCAAACCTGACCGTCCTGGAATGAAGGAGGAAAGGCAAGCGGATGGAAATGATGGGAGTCTGGAACACAGGTGGATCCTCCACCAAGAGCATCAGCTGAAGACCGTGTCTACCCCATTCGGCTTTGGGCTTTCACCAACCACCCTCCCTCAGCCCCTGAGGGCTGCTCCAAACTGCCAGCTCTGTCTGCAGGCGATCGGTGCAAGGGCCTGTACCTAGCACAGCCCTTCTGCTGGCCTCGGGGAACCTTCTCAGAGGACATAGGACCCCAGACATCCACAGGGACATCCCAGTGGGCCTTCCCCGGCCTCACTCACTGAGACAAGCCGGTGCTGCACCCAGGACCGGAGCTGCTGTCACAGCGTCTGACACGGAGACGGAGACACAGACGGGCAGACAGAGACGGACAGGAAGGCTCCCTAGCCGGTGCTGCCAGGCAGTGGCGGTGGAGGGCCCTGAAGACCACCGGGCCCAGCTTCATCTCTCATGCAGCCTGGCGAGTCTGCGTCAGGGACGAGGGGAGGGAGGAGACGGAGGCAGCTGGAGGGAGGCAGGAGCCCTGAGAGGGGAGTATCTCCTCTGGTACCTGGGCTGATGGCTGAAGGGTCTGGGGAGCTTCAGCGTCTCGTGGCTTCCCTCACTCTCCTGCCTCATGCAGAGAGAGCCAAGAGTGAGCTGGCTCTGCTTCCATCTGTCACCGCCTATATTAGTCCCTCTCTGCCTCCCAGAGTTTGAGATTCCACTATCTCAGATGCACTCACTGCTCTGGCTCTGGAAGGTTTTTGTCTTTCAGAAGGTCCTAGGAGCCTTGGCAGAGAGCTCAGCACATGCCCCATCACAGGCCTTCAGAGCTCCACCCCCAGGTTTCATCCCAGGCTCCACCCCCTGGGCACTCAGAGGGCCCACTGACACTCCATGCAGGTTATGTGCTCTGGACCCTCCAGGGCTCAGGGAGACCCAGGAAGGGGCTGCAGATAGCTCAGCTGTGTGGCTTTCAATGCAGGAATCTCCTGGAAAAGGGGTGTTCCTGCCAGGGACTCAGACCTCTTTCAGACTTGGAAGAAAAAGACCAGGCCTTTGCTCTCAATAAAACCAGAGAGAATTGAATAGAGATTGCTCTGGGAGACTGCTCTGGCTGGGGACTTGGCTCAACGGATCTTTCCAGTCTCACATAGAGGATGATGGCTCCCTGAGGTGGTGGGCAGCTCTGCGTGGCCTTGGGCTGGGAGTAGGGGGGATGGGGCGCTCTCAGGACTGGGCTCCTCACGCTGAGAACAGGATGGTATGGTCCCCTAGACAGTCTGGGAGTTGGGCCAGCAGTGATCCACTCTGGAGGCCATCTGATTTTGTCAGTCCATCCAGACAAGGGGAAGAGAGGAAGGTGGTGGGGGTTATGCCCCAGAGGCAGGGGTCCTAGCTGATAGTTACAGCTCCAGCTTTAACAGAGATGTGTATAAGAGACAGGTCCTTGGGTCTGAGTCTGGGCTCTGTCACTTGCCAGCTCTGTGTTCTTGGGCAAGTGTCTTAACCTTTTGAGCCTCAGTTTCTGCAACTGTAAAGTTGTACCTACCTCATGGGGATGCTGGGAGAAGCTGACAAACACACGTCGAGTGGCAGCAGAGCGTGCCTGGCAGATGGCAAATGCCACTGCGTGGAACCTCCTTCCTTCCCATCCTTCCCATCCTGTGTGTCCCCCACCCCCTGTCCCCCACAACAGTAAGTGTCTACTGAGCAACCGGGAGACTCTGCCACAGCCACGCGCTGGTTGTGGAGGAGAGAGATGCTGAGATGATGGCTGAGATGTAAATGCCTTCAGCAGTCTGTCTGGGCTCAGCAGTCCAGGAGAGGGCGCCAGGCAGCCCCTGGATGCCAGCTTCTCCTCTGCCCCTGCCCCGGAGGCTGCAGGGAGGAGCTGGGAGTCTGCGTGGCTGCCGGGACAGGCCACGGGAACATAGGGGCAGGTGTGCAGCCCTGAGTGTTACCCAGCACCCTCCCTGAGTATCCCCTCTATAGGCCTGCCTGCTCCTCTGTGGGAGGCGAACCAAATGGCCGCAGGTGTCTTTTTTTGGCCTGGACACCATTTCCTTGTCAAGGGTCAGAGCCTCAGCTTTCCAAGCAGAGTTCACAGCTTTTCACATCACCCCAGCCCCCTCACCCCAAACCTGACCGTCCTGGAATGAAGGAGGAAAGGCAAGCGGATGGAAATGATGGGAGTCTGGAACACAGGTGGATCCTCCACCAAGAGCATCAGCTGAAGACCGTGTCTACCCCATTCGGCTTTGGGCTTTCACCAACCACCCTCCCTCAGCCCCTGAGGGCTGCTCCAAACTGCCAGCTCTGTCTGCAGGCGATCGGTGCAAGGGCCTGTACCTAGCACAGCCCTTCTGCTGGCCTCGGGGAACCTTCTCAGAGGACATAGGACCCCAGACATCCACAGGGACATCCCAGTGGGCCTTCCCCGGCCTCACTCACTGAGACAAGCCGGTGCTGCACCCAGGACCGGAGCTGCTGTCACAGCGTCTGACACGGAGACGGAGACACAGACGGGCAGACAGAGACGGACAGGAAGGCTCCCTAGCCGGTGCTGCCAGGCAGTGGCGGTGGAGGGCCCTGAAGACCACCGGGCCCAGCTTCATCTCTCATGCAGCCTGGCGAGTCTGCGTCAGGGACGAGGGGAGGGAGGAGACGGAGGCAGCTGGAGGGAGGCAGGAGCCCTGAGAGGGGAGTATCTCCTCTGGTACCTGGGCTGATGGCTGAAGGGTCTGGGGAGCTTCAGCGTCTCGTGGCTTCCCTCACTCTCCTGCCTCATGCAGAGAGAGCCAAGAGTGAGCTGGCTCTGCTTCCATCTGTCACCGCCTATATTAGTCCCTCTCTGCCTCCCAGAGTTTGAGATTCCACTATCTCAGATGCACTCACTGCTCTGGCTCTGGAAGGTTTTTGTCTTTCAGAAGGTCCTAGGAGCCTTGGCAGAGAGCTCAGCACATGCCCCATCACAGGCCTTCAGAGCTCCACCCCCAGGTTTCATCCCAGGCTCCACCCCCTGGGCACTCAGAGGGCCCACTGACACTCCATGCAGGTTATGTGCTCTGGACCCTCCAGGGCTCAGGGAGACCCAGGAAGGGGCTGCAGATAGCTCAGCTGTGTGGCTTTCAATGCAGGAATCTCCTGGAAAAGGGGTGTTCCTGCCAGGGACTCAGACCTCTTTCAGACTTGGAAGAAAAAGACCAGGCCTTTGCTCTCAATAAAACCAGAGAGAATTGAATAGAGATTGCTCTGGGAGACTGCTCTGGCTGGGGACTTGGCTCAACGGATCTTTCCAGTCTCACATAGAGGATGATGGCTCCCTGAGGTGGTGGGCAGCTCTGCGTGGCCTTGGGCTGGGAGTAGGGGGGATGGGGCGCTCTCAGGACTGGGCTCCTCACGCTGAGAACAGGATGGTATGGTCCCCTAGACAGTCTGGGAGTTGGGCCAGCAGTGATCCACTCTGGAGGCCATCTGATTTTGTCAGTCCATCCAGACAAGGGGAAGAGAGGAAGGTGGTGGGGGTTATGCCCCAGAGGCAGGGGTCCTAGCTGATAGTTACAGCTCCAGCTTTAACAGAGATGTGTATAAGAGACAGGTCCTTGGGTCTGAGTCTGGGCTCTGTCACTTGCCAGCTCTGTGTTCTTGGGCAAGTGTCTTAACCTTTTGAGCCTCAGTTTCTGCAACTGTAAAGTTGTACCTACCTCATGGGGATGCTGGGAGAAGCTGACAAACACACGTCGAGTGGCAGCAGAGCGTGCCTGGCAGAT
>SJYV01011813.1:0-11953 GCA_006410875.1 Neotragus pygmaeus
TGAGTCAACAGTGAAAACCCATCACCAATATGATTTTTAGCTCTTTAGAAAAGGCTCTGTATCTTTAAGGTGCTTTAAGCCTTGTGCCTTTCGCGGTTGGGGGCTGTAAACAATTCACACATTGTAAAAGTTCCCAACTGTTAGGCAAGTTAGAGAGCCATCCAAGGGGTTTGAGCTGATGCAGGAGACTGAAGCCCTAAATTAACTTTTTTCCAGAGAATTTCAAAAGAGTGAAAAGCACAGTAATAAAGCAAGCAGACTCTGGTTTTGGGGGGTAGATGTTCAGGAAAACTCAGGGGGAACCCCGAAGCCAACGCCTTTGCATTTTGTTGGACTTCCTTCCTCATGACCTTTGCCATGGGCGGGATTCCTCATGCTGGCTCCTGGCATAAGGTAAGTAAGAACATGGTGCCATTTATAGAAGGGCAGTTGGCTGGATTATNCCCCGAAGCCAACGCCTTTGCATTTTGTTGGACTTCCTTCCTCATGACCTTTGCCATGGGCGGGATTCCTCATGCTGGCTCCTGGCATAAGGTAAGTAAGAACATGGTGCCATTTATAGAAGGGCAGTTGGCTGGATTATGCTGCTAAGTTGCTTCAGTCGTTTCTGACTCTGTGCGACCCCATAGATGGCAGCCCACCAGGCTTCCCCTTCCCTGGGATTCTCCAGGCAAGAACACTGGAGTGCGTTGTCATTTCCTTCTCTGGCTGGATTATAAAAAGTACTAAAAGTGTAAGTGGGGGAAAATTAGTTTGGAGGGGTGGGTGGAGCCAGGCCACCCAGAGCTTGGTTGTTGTTTTCATTCAGCCACTGAGTCCTGTCCAGCTCTGTGTGACCTCGTGGACTATAGAACCGCAGGCTCCTCTGTCCTCCACTCTCTCCTGGACTTGCTCAAATTCATGTCCATTGGGTCAATGATGCCATCTTAGGACATTTTAAAGCAAGAAAGTTGCAAGATCAAAGTTATGTTTCTAAACTCTGACCATGTTAAGAAAAAAAAAATNGACCCCATGGACTGCAGCCCACCAGGCTCCTCCGTCCATGGGATTTTCCAGGCAAGAGTACTGGAGTGCTCTAAGGGCATTTAAAAACTAGTAAACAGATATAAAAATGTTAGTTAATATTGTTATTCTCCAATTCTTCCATTAGTGTAATCTTTACAAAACTTGTAAACCTAACCTTGCCACACCCTGCTTAAAGCCCTTCACTGAAGTTCCATTTTTCTTACAAAAACAGGCACAAATCTTTTAAATGATCTACAGCATTTGCAAGGCCTCCTCTCTGCTGTTTTGTTCCAAAAGGAGATAATCTCTCTCCCTCACTGCTGAGCTGTTTCCTCTTGGAAATCTCAACTCCTAATTTGACCTACTTAGCTTTCACTCAGTGCAAATCTGGTTTTCTGGTTTTGTTTTTACTCTCATAGAACCATGTGCCTTTACATTAGAGAATTCACCTCATTTTGTGTTTTATGTATTGTTAGTTTGATTATTTAATTGATTCTCTCCCCCACTAGGAAAAAAAAANGTCTAGGGACCCGTGGGATTTTTTATATCCTTTCATGGTATAACCACACTACGATGTCATTTGCCTTCCCCCAGCACCCTGTCTGCAGTGTACAGAGAAGTTCTCCAGTGTCTACATAATGTCTGATGATGTCACCCTTCTGAGGGTTGATGGAGGGTGTGCTTGTGTCTTCCGGTGTCTTAAAACGTTCTCACTTTGAATTTCTAACATAGTCCATATCAATAAATCTAACTCATGTAAACAAAGGGTTCTTTGGGCTCCACAATAATTTTTAAGAGACCAAAATGCTCTGGGGTTTCCCCTCAAGCCCTGCTTTCTTTCAAAGCTGCTATTCCTGCCAAGAGGCCTTCACCCTTCCACGCAGCCTCTGGGAAGATGGGGTCAAGAGAGTTCTGCTCCAATTACCTCCCAAACCAAGAGCAGCGTGAGGCTGATCTGCCTTCCACAGCCCACTGGAAGTGTGGGGAGTTTCTCTATCTCAGTGCGAAGGTCTTCAATCTGGCAACTTGACAAGATCCACGACATTCTTGGGAAGGGAAGGAGGTCTTGTGAAATCATCACGTTCTTGCGATTATACCTAAGTCCTTCATGGGGAAGTGCAGAGTGAGGGTTGGGGAAGAGTTTGCTGCTGCCCATTTTACAGAAGACAAAACTGAGACTCTGGAAGCAGATGGTGGAGATAGGATTAGAATGCAGTCTCCTATGATTGTTGGTTCGAAGGGCTGCACCGTGGACATTCAGCCCAGAAATACTGTCTCCTCCCTGGCGAGCTGCTTCCCTGCCTTCTTCTCCTTTCCCTTTGTCCCTCTTCCCCCTCCCTTTCATCCTCCTTCCCTCACTTTCTTCCTCCAACATATTTCAGGTGGTGCTGTTTGTATTTTTGTCATTCTTTCCTTGGAAAGAACAGTGAATTTCAATAAATGCAAATGGCAGCGAAATCTGGACAGTAATACTTGGACAGAAGCAGGGGGCGGGACAGGCAGAGCCACTTCATCACCCCCCTGGCTCCGGGCAAAGCCAGAGTCCTAATATGACTCCTCAGTCCCTTAAGTACCTCTGGCTTTCAGTGGAAACTCAACTGCCACTCTCTGTTCAGTCCATATGGGGGCTCATCCAGCCCCCTCTAACTCTATTTCCACCCTGATCCAAAGAAGGGGTTTTCCAACAAAGGCTACAGATCTCCTCACTTTTTCATTACTTCCTTTGAATCAGGATCTGAGGAGAGGAAGTTGTATAAGATCCAATCTCTGCCCTAGAGGAGTTCACAGACCCAGGAAGAGAGAGAGACACAATCAGATAAAGACTGTGCAGTAGAATAAAGGAGTGAAAGAAGCCTGGATCGATTGCTGCAGGGCCTGTGGACTTGGCTGTAGGAGACACTGGGATTCTGTGGTTCCTGGGGGCTTTGATGGGGTGGGGAGGGGAGCTAGGATGGCAGCAGAGGATAAGGAGGTTGCCAGGTTAGTTGAGAGGCTCCAGAGCCCAGTTGCAAACTCCAAACAGTAATAACTATTCTCTGGTGGCTCAGAGGGTAAAGTGTCTACCTGCAATGCAGGAGACCTGGGTTCGATCCCTGGGTCAGNAGGTGGATGAAACTGGAGCCTATTATACAGAGTGAAGTAAGTAAGAAAGAAAAACACCAATACAGTATAATAACACATATATATGGAATTTAGAAAGATGATAACAATGACCCTATATGCGAGACAGCAAAAGAAACACAGGTATAAAGAACAGACTTTGGGACTCTGTGGGAGAAGGTGAGGGTGGGATCATTTGCGAGAATAGCATTGAAACATATGCATTATCATATGTGAAATAGATCGCCAGTCCAGGTTCAATGCATGAGACAGGGCGCTTGGGGCCGATGCATTGGGACAACACTGAGGAATGGGATGTGGGGGCGGGGTGTTCAGGATGAGGGACAGGTGTATATCCATGGCTGATTCATGTAAATGTATGGCAAAAACCACTACAGTATTGTAATTAGCCTCCCATTAAAGTAAATAAATTAATTTACAAAAAAAGTACTCAGCACCTCACACAGTGTTTTATATCTATAAGGTGCTCAACAAATATTTGTTAAATATTGAATGTATATGATGCTGTTATGTGATTTTTGATTAGCTGGGAATATAAATGAGTCAGAGGCATATCACTAAATACTGGGTTACAGACACACCTTGGATGTTCACTGATGATGATAATATTTGCCTTCTGATGATGTTGATATTTAGGACATTTGTGTTCACAGGGTACAATTTTCCTGCCTGGAAATAAAGTGCTTGAACATCCCTGCAATGAAGAGAGCCCAGGGAAGTTTCTTTTTGAAGTAGTTCCAGGTAAGATATTTTTCTGCTTTGATTCAAGAATTGCTGGTCCATGTTGGTAAAGACAGGTCAGACAGCCTTTATTCTTTTCAAGTCATGGCTATGAACATTCATTTGAAGCAGCATGTGTCAAATTTGGTTGGTATTCACACAGAGACTAATGAGTCCAGGTTTGTATACTGGTGCAAATGAACACACCTACATTTACCCACATGCATTTACCCACATGACTACTGGATTTCCATTTGTCCAGGAGACTCCAGAGTGGACCAGAAGTCATGACACAGCCTTCGTATGAGGACTACTGGAGACAAAGGTGATTCTGCAGTCCTCTTGCAGTATAAGATCTGACCAGGTGCTCTAGGTAGAATGCCTTGCCCAGCTGATTCACCGTCAGGTTCCCTCACAAAATTTCATCTTTAAGGAGCCTCAGCTATAAAATCAAAACAGAACAAAAGCCCTCCTTCAATGACTGACAAACGATCAGTCGCATCAGTTTTGCTCACAATCAACCACTTCCACATGTTTGGCTTAGAGCATTTGAGGACATCTCTGCCAAGTGATCAGATCCTGGAGTTCCATGTCTTCAGTCTTCAACATCTGTTCACTTTTTTTTTTTTTCTTTTAGTCAGTTGCATCCACCCCTCTCAGAGTGCCTCATCTGCACTTAAGTCTTTGAGTCACCCAGCAACACTTTCTTCAAGGTCATGATCTACTTCCTTGGTCAGTTCCTTAGCCCTTCTTTAGCTCTTGCTGTAAGAAAAAGGGAGTTAGGAATGTGGTTTTTATATCTTTGTTTCTGACTGACCCAGTTGATGTGATATTAACATGGATTTCACCACAGCTTAGGGTGAGTGTGAATTTATTTGTGTGACTAATGTGTAATGCATATCAATAATGCTGGTGCAGAGGCAGTCAGTAAAACGTTTTCCCCAAATTTGTAAATGCTGGGAATCTAAAATGCAAAAGCATATTTTCCTCCCTCAGTGAAAACAGCTGTAGCTCTGAGTTCATCTGGCTCACAGTGGAATCCATGACTAAATGTTAATTAATGCAGCTCAAGTGCAGAAAGGTTAGTCAGATGCACTGTGTTATTTGTTTCCCCCCAGGGAAAACATATTGTAAGAAACCTGAATCTTGTTTGCTCTATTAAAATCTTGTTATACTTATTTCTTAGCGGAAAACCCTATATGGAACCAAATTCCAGATGTTGCAAAGTCTTTGAAGTATCAGTAGAGGAAATTTCACTATTTATTCTCAAACATTAGGCCTGTTAGCATTGAAATGAGCATGGTATTTTAAACTGGCAGCTTTGATTCTTCATCTCCGATAATACTAAAGGTCTACTTTCTCATGCAGTCTCCCATTTGTGTAGAGATTGCACTTTTTGGTGAAGATGTTCTCACATACACTGTTCTAGAAAGAGCTGTGTCTTCAAACCCAGAAAGTCACAAACCTCCTTTCCAAGGTTGCAGTTCTAGGGTGTGTGTTTCATGCGCAACACATAAGACAGAATGGCTTTTAATGAGCAAAGCGTAAGGAGTTTAAGACTGTGTGGTGTGGAATTTGAAAGCTGTCATTTCAAAAAAGAAATTGTTTTCAGGGAAGTNTGCAGTTCTAGGGTGTGTGTTTCATGCGCAACACATAAGACAGAATGGCTTTTAATGAGCAAAGCGTAAGGAGTTTAAGACTGTGTGGTGTGGAATTTGAAAGCTGTCATTTCAAAAAAGAAATTGTTTTCAGGGAAGTTTAGGGTTGCTGCAGTAGTTATGGAAATAAACATACTATGCCCATAGCTCATTTGAAAAGATGCTTCAGTTCAGTTCGGTTCCTTCCTGAATAATTAATGCAATATGTAGTAGCTTCTAAATTAGGTTTAATAATTCTGAATCATCTTTGGCAGTAACAAGAGACTTGTGCCAAATGCTTCTTTAAAGAAAGAGTTGAAAAAAATACTATGGCTGCATTGGGAATCCAGTGTTTGTGCCTTAGTCTTGGTCATCAGAACTTTTGGGTATGTCCCTACCTTAGGATGGAATTTCCATGTATTGGAATGGAGGGATCAGTATCACATGATTTTAACCAGTTTTTGCAAAAATCAAGATTGCTTAAAAATAGCAGGGCATTTGATTTATCTTTGTAAGTTAGAATGACAAGATACTATTTTCTAATTATTTCAATTGTGTGACAGTTTGATGTCGGGAATCTGGAAAGCTGCAAGAGTGTTTTCATTTGTCAGAAAATGCATGAGACAGGAAGGAGTGGAGAAATGTGATCAATGTCTTATATAGAATCTTCTGCAGGACTTTCTGTCTGCAGATCCTTATAACACATACTTATTCTACACTGGCTTTCTCTGTGGAATTCTCTCGATCACCACTTCTGAAAATTCATCCTGCAAATGATACTTACATATCCAGCACAATTCTGTCTTTTTGAACAAATGTCTTAAGCCCAACTACCCAAGTTACAGTCAATGAATAGGATTAAATGCTTTAATATACCTGCTTGTAATGATTTTCAGTAAAAATGGCAAATACCTCCAGAAGGCTCTGCCAAATATTCTAGCACTATATACATACACACACATTTGTGTATGAATGTGTGTGTGTAAAATGGTGAGTACACACACACACACACATATACACATATATCTATACATATAAAGTAAACATGCATATTTATATTATTTATATATCATCAGCACTTATAAAGTTATATCTTTATAGTTTATTGATATATAATATGTAGGTCAGAGTTTTGCTTTGTTTCATTTTTGTTTTTGCATTAGTCTGAAGTGTCCTGTGGAATTAAATAATAATCATGTGTAACCTTGAGAGAAAAAACAAGATTTTTCAACAGAATTAAGAGTTTCCAGTCTTTGTATAGTATTTAATTACATTTGATTTGTATTGCATTTCTATGCAGATTTTAGACTTCTATAAAAAATGTGTGTGAACAGATACTACACTTGATCTTAGCCAAAAGGCCAAGCCAATTATACAGAGTGAAGTAAGCCAGAAAGAAAAACACCAATACAGTATACTAACACATATATATGGAATTTAGAAAGATGGTAATGATAACCCTGTATGCGAGACAGCAAAAGAGACACAGATGTATAGAACAGACTTTTAAACTCTGTGGGAGAGGGAGAGGGTGGGATGATTTGGGAGAATAGCATTGAAACAGGTATACTATCATGTAAGAAATGAATCGCCAGTCTAGGTTCGATGCAGGATACAGGATGCTTGGGGCTGGTGCACTGGGATGACCCACAGAGATGATATGGGGAGGGGGGATCAGGATGGGGAACACATGTACACCCGTGGCAGATTCATGTCAATGTATGGCAAAACCAACACAGTATTGTAAAGTTTAAAAAAAAAAAAAGGAAAGAAAAGAAGAAGAAGAAAAAAAAAGTCTATGTGAAAAAACAACCTACCATAATTTAGGGTTAATTTCTTATAGACTACTATACCATGAAATGAATTGTCTCTCTGAATTATGTCATAATTTATAGCATTTTGCTCCAATTGTTTCCTATTTATCTGCTTGCTACTCAAAAAGGAGGCGTCAGCCAAATTGGCAAATTTGAAGACTTTGCTGTCAGACATGCCAAATTGTAGGCTGGAGTGAACTTTTATAGCCAAGTGCTAAGCTTTGGGGAAATGTGGTTGAGCAAGGAATGTTGGCAGACTTTCGTGTATAGTACTTGAAGAAAGAAAATGCAGTTGGTTTCGTTGCTTCTTCAAATGTGTTTTGTGCAAGTTTCCCTTGTGATGTTAAAACAAAATAGAGTAATTGATGGAATGATGATGTCTTTGCTTAGAAGAATATTCTGCCAGAGGGAGAAAAAGGAGCAGTAATTCAGAGACAGGTAAAAAGAGATGAGGAAGTAGGTACTTTATCCAGTTAAAGAACCACAGCTTTCTTCTCATTACTGTATCCCTAACACCTGGAAGTGTAGCACAGGGTGCCAAGTGCTTACTGAAGTGTGTATATTTACCAGGTTTATGGAGGAAACGAATTGTATGTATTTACCAGATTTACAGAGGAAACTCAAGCATATGAAATAGGTTTATTGTTGGCAGTAACTACTTGCCTTGGCTGTGTGGAAGGCTTACTTCCTGCTGTGTGGGATCCTTGCACCTCCTGGGGCAACAAAGACCTTTTTGCGGCTCTAGTGCCTGAAGTGGAGGGAAGCGCCTCAGACCCTGTTTCTTACTCCTCTGCCTTCCTCTCTGGTAATGATACCAAGAGAAAGATGGAAGACGATAGAGATCTTCCTCCAGAGAAGCTACCCCTGGCATCGCCTCTTAATACTGACTGGCTATTACTTGCATGCTAAGTTGCTTCAGTCATTTCTGACTCTGCAACCCTATGGGCTGTAGCCCACCAGGCTCCTCTATCCATGAGATTTTCCAGGCAAGAATACTGGAGTGGGTTGCCATTTCCTTCTCCTGGGGATCTTCCTGACTCAGGGATGGCAACTGCTTCCCTTAGGTCTCCTGCATTGGCAGGCGGGTTCTTTACCACTAGCGCCACCTGGGAAACCCTAATGGCTGTTGCATCCTGCTTCAGATGCTGCCTCTCTTGTCTGATGCATCTGTAGATTATGTAATGTCCCTAGAATTGGAAAGGCAAGTCATGTGGTAGGAGCCTCTGCCTTGAGCATGGTCCTGGTGGCATAGCAACAAAATGGCTTAAAGGCCAGCTGCTTTCTTTGAGCTTATCCAGTGACCCGGAAACTCATGTATCCTGATCTGCTAAGAAAGGGTAATGAAAACTGTTTCCCTCAGTACTGCCATCTCGCCCTATTCCCCGTGAAGCATGAGCTTCATGCCCAGCAGTTCAGCAGTTTCATGCCCCATGAGAGTCTTCAACTTGGAGAAGGGCTGGGTGACAGTTCTAGCTTCAAAACTGATGACCTACTCGCTTGTGCTTCCCTGACTTGTTCTGATGGTTGAGAGAAATTCTTTCCTTTCTCCCAAAAAAAAAAAAAAAAAAAAAAAATTGTGTTTGTCTTGAACACTGTTATATCCAAGTGGCACATCCTCTTTTCTAGTCTTTCTCTGGTAACAATCAGGGGCAGGGAGATGGCATTTGGGTTCCTTCTCTGAAATGCATTTTCTCCTACAAGGAAGTGACCAGGCATCACTTCCACTGATTTTTGTTTTAACTTAAGTAAGCTTTTAGCACTTTTCTCTTCAGATTTCGATCTTAGCAATTTCAGGATAATGGAAAGATAACTTTGTGTCTATCTATAATCTTACATTGAATTCCAGATAAACGCACAAATGAAGAGTTATGTTGGGACATTTACTGGGGGTTCTCTCTGGAGACACTCCATCTCCAAGGAAGTGAGGAAGGCAAGGTCAGGCAGAAGCAGCAGCTGGCCTGCTGCGCCATGGCACCTGAAGTCTCAGCTGATGCTGTGGGGAGCTCTGGAGCTTGGACACTTCTTAGAGTTGCTCTAACCTTAACCTGAGTTTCCAAGCCTTTGTTTCCTGGCATCAGCTAATAAAGTCATTCACTGCGAGGAGATGAGACACATGAACCCNGGCACCTGAAGTCTCAGCTGATGCTGTGGGGAGCTCTGGAGCTTGGACACTTCTTAGAGTTGCTCTAACCTTAACCTGAGTTTCCAAGCCTTTGTTTCCTGGCATCAGCTAATAAAGTCATTCACTGCGAGGAGATGAGACACATGAACCCAGGTGAAGCAGTTCTGCATTACAATGGAGAAAGGTTTCTATGAGGGTCTCTGAGCCACAACAACCAGTATAACAACCTCTAGAATCTAGACAAAGCATCGCACTATCCATTACAGTCTCTGTAGCTTTACTTGTATCCAGCTTTCTGTCTTCCAGACGATGTTACAGGCTTTTTAATTTTGGTTTGTTTTGTCCTTCTTTTTTTATTGCAGACTTTTGAAATGTATCAATTAACCCTCACTACATTATTGTTTAATCCTCAACTCTATTATTACATCCATTTCCAGATCAAGAAACAGGAACAGAGAAGTAGTTTGATCAAGGTCAAATAACTAACACTAGCTAGTAAATGTATGTGTGTATGTGTGTGTGTATATATATATATATATATATATAATTTATTACTGACTTTATGTATATACATATATATTCTGGCTTAACATACGAGGTAGAGTATTTAGAGGCTGGAGCCTAGTTTTTCAAATAAATGAACTTGTGAACTCTTTTTATTAGTAGTCAGTGAAGTGGATAGACTTGTATCTCTCAGCTTAAGGATGAGAATTTGGGCATTTGAAGTAAGAATAGGTTTTTTTCATTTACAGGCAACTGTTTATATGTGTAAGCCTATCAGAAAAGTGTTTTTGTTGTTGTTGTTCAGTTGATAAGTCATATCCGACTCTTTGTGACCCTATGAACTGCAGCACACCAGGCTTCCCTGTCCTTCACTATCTCCATGAGTTTGCTCAAACTTAAGTCCATTGAGTCAGTGATGCTATCCAACCATCTCATCCTCTGTCGCCCCCTTTTCCTCTTGCCCTCAGTCTTTCCCAGCATCAAGGTCTTTTCCAGTGAGTTGACTCTTTGCATCAGGTAGCCAAAGTTTTGGAGCTTCAGCTTCAGCATCAAACATTCCAGTGAATATTCAGGGCTGATGTCCTTTAGGATTGACTGGCTTGATCTTCTTGATGTCCAAGTGACTCTCAAGAGCCTTCTCCAGCACCACAGTTTGAAAGCATCCANTGCATCAGGTAGCCAAAGTTTTGGAGCTTCAGCTTCAGCATCAAACATTCCAGTGAATATTCAGGGCTGATGTCCTTTAGGATTGACTGGCTTGATCTTCTTGATGTCCAAGTGACTCTCAAGAGCCTTCTCCAGCACCACAGTTTGAAAGCATCCATTCTTCGGTGCTCAGCCTTCGTTATAATCCAGCTCTCATAGCCATACACGATACTGGAAAGACCACAGCTTTAACTATACGGACCTTTGTTGAGAAAGTGATGTCTCTGCTTTTTAATACACTGTCTAGGTTGGTCATAGCTTTTCTTCCAAGGAGCATCTTGGGTAAAGATGTTGACTTAAAGATAGAAGGCACACTCAACTCTCATGAAAAAGAGGGAAGGAAACCACACGTCTGCAGTGCCCTTTCATGTATATGAATAACTGTATCAAAGGAAAAATCTGAACCTGTAATTTTTCCCTTCAGAAAATTGTTGCACACTAGGATTCAATACTATTCATGACAACTCAGACTGCTGAAATTGTTCTCACTTCTTCACTAGACCCTTCCACATCCTGGCCAACTTATCATGCACTGTCTAGCCACTGATAAGCAGACCTAATACTGTTCCTTTATTGGGAATCAGTCCAGTGACTTGCACAGTGTTGTCCAAGCAGAGACTCATTACAAGTTTTAAGGGCAGTTACCAATATTGCAGATTTCCAAAGCCCAATCTCAGCCCAGTGCTCCAAATCAATAATGACTAAAACTTGGAGGTTTTCCTCTCTTCATCCTTCTCACAGAAAGAGAAAAGAAGAGGTGAACACAGGAGAAAGTGGGGTGAAAGATGAAGAGGCAACCATGGAAACAAAGAAAAAAAGAAAGTTTGAAGGGTAATTTGAAGAGATTTGTGTCTGCCTTGGAAATGAAATTAATCCTTCAACAAAGGAGAAGGTGTCATTTAATCTCACCTTTAGCTAGGAATATTCTAATTATTAAATAACCTTAGATAATTACATACTGCTTATGTAAATTTTAAGGAAAAATATTTCCATTTTAACTCTTTTCCAGAAGGATTTTCAGGGGCTAACTGAAAAGTTAGAAAATATAGATGCCTAGAGAGTCCAGTAAAAGAATTATGAATCTTCTTGCTAAAAAAAACAAAACAAACAAACAAAAAAACGTGTTTACCTACCACAGTTGCAAACACTTTAGGGGGCTTCAGAGAGTCCCTGAAACCCAATGTGGATTCCAGCTTTAGAGCTGTACCTTAAATTTAGGGACCTGAGATGTTATTGATCTTTATCTCTGTCTCTCGGTTCAGTCACTCAGTCGTGTCCGACTCTTTGCGACCCCATGAATTGCAGCATGCCAGGCCTCCCTGTCC
>SJYV01011817.1:16952-43295 GCA_006410875.1 Neotragus pygmaeus
TCAAGAGTCTTCTCCAATACCACAGTTCAAAAGCATCAATTCTTTGGCACTCAGCCTTTTTTATGGTCCAACTCTCACATCCATACATGACCACAGGAAAAACCATAGCTTTGACTATAAGGACCTTTCTTGGCAAAGTGATGTCTCTATATTTTAATATGCTGTCTAGGTTTGTCACAGCTTTTCTTCCAAGGAGCAAGTGTCTTTAAATTTTGTGGCTGCTGTCACTGTCCACAGTGATTTTGGAGCCCAGGAAAATAAAATCTGTCAATGTTTCTACTTTTTCCCTTCTATTTGCCATGAAGTGATGGGACCGGATGCCATGATCTTAGTTTTTTGAATGTTGAGTTTTAAGCCAGCTCTTTCACTCTCCTCTTTCACCCTCATCAAGAGGCTCTTTAGTTCCTCTTCACTTTCTGCCGTTAGAGTGTTATCATCTACATATCTGCCATTAGAGTGTTGTCATCTACATATCTGCAGTTGTTGATATTTCTTCCAGGAATCTTGATTCTAGCCTGGAATTTCACATGATATACTTTGCATAGAAGTTAAGCAAACAGGGTGACAGTGTAAAGCCTTGTAGTACTCCTTTATCAAATTTGAGTCAGTCTGTTGTTCCATGTCTGGTTCTAACTGTTGCTTCTTGACCTGCACACAGATNGCCTGGAATTTCACATGATATACTTTGCATAGAAGTTAAGCAAACAGGGTGACAGTGTAAAGCCTTGTAGTACTCCTTTATCAAATTTGAGTCAGTCTGTTGTTCCATGTCTGGTTCTAACTGTTGCTTCTTGACCTGCATATAGGTTTCTCAGGAGACGATTATTGACTGCTAATTTCTATCACTGCATATTAGGACTAAGGCCACAGATTTGAAAGCATAAAGATTTCCTTAAAATCTAAATGGTGAGAAATATCAGAAAATAATATTTAACCAAGTAAATTGGCACTTCTCAAGGCGGGAGGAGGCCTCCAAGGAGACTTTTGTGAGTATCTGGACACATTTTTGACTTACGGCTGGGAGGGGTTGCACTGGTATCTAGTGGGTACAGGCCAGCATGCTGCTGTGCCCCTTACAGTGCACAGGACAGCCTCCCAAGAGAGAATGATCCAACTCAAAATGTCAACATTGCTGAGACTGAGAAACTCCGAAGTAAACCTATGCAGAGAGAATTGTGGCCCTGGGGAGTGTTAATTTCTGGATGGCCCAGGTCTCTAGGGATGAGGTTTTGTTGTTGTTGTTGTTTAATTTGTTGAGAGCCTGCAGTAAACTGAAAAGGCAACTGCAGGAGAGAGCTTTCTTAAGTGCTACCACCCTTGGAGCCACACTTCCTGCTGTGGAATGGGAGGGAAGGTAGGCTTGGGTCAGGAGAGGCTGACAGAAGAAGAGGGAGAGGAAGAAAACAACTTGGGCAATAAAAGGACAGGCTTAGCATAATATTAAAACTAGAAAAATGGGAAGGAGTGGGGAAAAGTAGAGATTAATGACTCCTAGGCACAGCAGATAAGAATCTGCCTGCCAATGCAGGAGACTCGGGTTCAATCCCTCTTCTGGGAAAATCCCACATACTGCGGAGCAGCTAAGCCTATGCTCTAGAGCCTGGAACTGCAACTTCTGAAGCCTGCTCGCTTAGTGCCTGTGCTCCAGATCAAGAAGCCACTGCAATGAAAAGCTCCTGCTTCGCTAGCTAGAGAAACCCCACACAAAGCAATGAAGACTCAGCACAGCCAAAATAAGTAAACTTTAAAAAAAGTTAATGACACCTAAAGTACAAGCAGCAGAATAAAAAATAAACAAGTGAGACTACATCAAACTCAAAAACCTCTGCACAGAAAAAAAAAAAACACATCAACAAAGTGAAAAGACAACCTGCTGCTGCTAAGTCACTTCAGTTGTGTCCGACTCTGCGTGACCCCCTAGACAGCAGCCCACTAGGCTCCCCCGTCTCTGGGATTCTCCAGGCAAGAATACTGGAGTGGGTTGCCATTTCCTTCTCCAGTACACGAAAGTGAAAAGTGAAAGTAAAGTCGCTCAGTCGTGTCTGACCCTCAGCGACCCCATGGACTGCAGCCTACCAGGCTTCTCCATCCATGGGATTTTCCAGGCAAGAGTACTGGAGTGGGGTGCCATTGCCTTCACCGAAAAGACAACCTATGGAATGGAATGCATCTGATAAAGGGTTGATATCTAATATATAGAAAGAACACATACAACTCAGTAACAAAAAACCAAATAACCCAGTTAAAAAATGGGCAAAGGACCTGAATTTCTCCAAATATGATACGCAAAAGGCCAGAAGATACATAAAAGGATGTTCAACATTACATGTCATTAGGAAAATGCAAATTAAAACCACAATGAGATATCACCTCATTCCTGTTACAATGGCCATCATGAAAAAGACAAGAGATGAATGCTGGCATAGATGTGGAGAAAAGGGAACCCTTGTGCACTGTTGGTGGGACTGTAAATTGATAGGGCTACTATGGAAAACAGTGTAGAGATTCTTCAAAAAAGACTAGCAGCAGAACTATCATGTGCTCCAGCAATTCCACTTCTAAGACTATATCCAAGGGACACAAAAGCACAAGCTCAAAAAGGTATCTGCATACAGGGTCATCATTACTAGCAGCCATGAAATTAAAAGACACTTACTCAAAAAAATAAAATAAAATAAAGGTATCTGCACCCCCATGTTCATAGCGTTATTTATAATAGCCAAGACAAGGAAATACTCTTAAGTGTCTATTGATAGATGAGTAAATATAGAAATGTATGTACATTGTGCACACACACACATACATATATATAATGGAATATTTGTTCAGCCATAAAAATGAAATCCTACCATTTGTGACAACACGGATGGACCTTAAAGGCATTATCCTAAGTGAAATAAGACAGAAAGACAAATATCATGTGATCTCACTTATAAATGGAATCTAAAAACAAAAAACCCTAACTCATAGAAGAAGAGATCAGAATTCTGGTTATGATAGGTGGAGGATGGGAGGAGGGGGAATCGAAGGAAGGTGGTCAAAAAGTACAAACCTTTGGCTATAAGATAAATAAGTACTAGGCATGTAAGGTACAACATAGTGACTATAGATTACAGTAGTGTACAATATATACAAGAGTTGTTAAGAGTGTTAATCCTAAAAGTTCTCATCACAAGGAGAAAATATTTTTCTTTTTGTCATTTATAAGAAGACAGACATTAGCTGAACTTGTAATTGTTTCACAATATATGCAAATTAACCATGCTGTACACAAACTTAGGCAGTGATGTGTGCCAGTTACTTCTCAGTAGAACTGGAAAAAGGCATATAAATTCCAGCAAAATGTTAAATTTTAAAAGTAAATGAGTTGAGATTGAAAATAAAAGATGAAAGTGAGTGAGATTAATCATTAAGAACATAAAAGTAAAAAATCTGAATTAAAACAGTAGAAGGCTGTGAGAGGAAATATGTGAAAAGTAGGGAGGATGAAAGATTGAAAGCAGGAATCAAGAATTTAAAAGGTCAACATAAGGCATTGTATCAAATGAGGAGGAAATAGGGGTCAGCANAGAACATAAAAGTAAAAAATCTGAATTAAAACAGTAGAAGGCTGTGAGAGGAAATATGTGAAAAGTAGGGAGGATGAAAGATTGAAAGCAGGAATCAAGAATTTAAAAGGTCAACATAAGGCATTGTATCAAATGAGGAGGAAATAGGGGTCAGCATGAACCCAGAGTGCTTGGATGGGGAAGTGGGAAAGGGATGAGGCACCAACTGTTGCTGGTAAGAAGGGGAATTGAACAAAGTCCGGGTGGGGCCAGCCAGCTGGCTCAGTGGAAAGTCCCCAGTATCAGCAGTGTTGTCAGTAATCTGAACAGACCCAGAGGGCAGAGAGTGCTGAGTTGGCACCTCCAGATACCAGCAGCCTGATAGGCCATCTCCTGGGGAATGGGGAGGGGCATACTGACAGCAGTGGCTCACTAACCTTTATCCTGAAAGCAAAAGAAATTAGTGGCAGTATTGTCTGGAAATTAATACCTTTCAAGTATTCCACTTAATGCTTTGGGGTGTAGTCATTATTTTTAAACCAGTTTAAGTAATAAACATTTCTCTTTTAAAAAAAATAGCTTTCAGCTCTTTGTTTGCTTCTGAAATATGGGAATTTCCGTGTGTGTGTGTGTGTGTGTGTGTGTGTGTGTGTATGACTCCAGGCATAAATTTCAACAGACCTTTTGAGGTTTTAACTAGCACTATATGCTTTGTGAGTATTTCTGAGTAGCCTAGTCTTTCACATTACAGGCATTGCAAATCTCAGGAATAGGATTTCCATGATGCTAAATCATGCCTGAGTAGTTAGGTCAATCACTCATTTACTTTTTGCCTGTCTTCTGTCCCTTCATGCAGGCAGAAACTATTCTTGAGCATTTTTAATGTGTTAAGCACAGTTGTAGGCATGAGGAATACAGGGTGAGACACAGCCCCATCCCTAAAGGGCTTCTAGTTTGGGAGGGAAAACTTCATAGACATAAATAAATGGATAAATAAGACAAGAAAAGCAATAAACCTTTATGCTCCTGGGCAATTGTACAGAAAGCAAAGCAAGTGTAGAACATTCTACGTGGAGGAACCAGCATGAATGAACCCATAAAGCTGGAAAACAGTATGGGAAGAATGCAGGAGTCCAAGTTTTATGGGAAAAGGCAGAGTGACTGATGAAGTTAAGAAGGTGGTTGGGGTCAGATCATAAATGGGCCTCTTGGGCTCACATAGAAGTACTAGGTAATAAATACCAAAGGGTCTCAAATACAGGTAGAAGATACTCAGGTTTGCAATTTAGAAAGATCATTCTTTTGCAGTGTTGTGGTTTGAGTCATCGAGAGGGCCAGGTGAACAGTTAGAATTAAGCTGTTGAAACAATCCAGGAAAGAAACAAGGGCCCAAGGGGAGAAGAAAAGAGGAGAGAGTAAATTAAGTTCTTTTAACAGGCAGAATTACCAGGACTTAATAACCAATAGGATGGGGGGGTGGAGATGACCTTAGAGTTTCTGATTGGGTTGTCTAGTTGGAGGGTGGCACCATTCCTGAGAGAAAAAGATGAAGAGTGGGCATTTCTGATGGAAAGATTCAAGATGGTCAAGTGCTGTATATTAATTTTTTTAATGTATTATTTTTTTAAACTTTTCTTGATTCTACAGCACACATTCACCTATCAGGCCTTGTATAGACTTGGAGGCACAGTCAAAATCCTGATGAGCTGGTTTTGGGTATGTTTGGTGTTGGGAGCTTGTGTCCCATCCAAGTGGAAATGTCCAGAAGTAAGAAGATAAGTGAGTTGGGAGCTCAGAAGAAGGCTCTGGCCTGGAGTTGCATGTCTGGGAGTCACTGGCTTTGTGTTGAAGCCATGGGCATGAGTGACCTGGTCAGGGAGAGCGAGGCACAGNCAATCACTCATTTACTTTTTGCCTGTCTTCTGTCCCTTCATGCAGGCAGAAACTATTCTTGAGCATTTTTAATGTGTTAAGCACAGTTGTAGGCATGAGGAATACAGGGTGAGACACAGCCCCATCCCTAAAGGGCTTCTAGTTTGGGAGGGAAAACTTCATAGACATAAATAAATGGATAAATAAGACAAGAAAAGCAATAAACCTTTATGCTCCTGGGCAATTGTACAGAAAGCAAAGCAAGTGTAGAACATTCTACGTGGAGGAACCAGCATGAATGAACCCATAAAGCTGGAAAACAGTATGGGAAGAATGCAGGAGTCCAAGTTTTATGGGAAAAGGCAGAGTGACTGATGAAGTTAAGAAGGTGGTTGGGGTCAGATCATAAATGGGCCTCTTGGGCTCACATAGAAGTACTAGGTAATAAATACCAAAGGGTCTCAAATACAGGTAGAAGATACTCAGGTTTGCAATTTAGAAAGATCATTCTTTTGCAGTGTTGTGGTTTGAGTCATCGAGAGGGCCAGGTGAACAGTTAGAATTAAGCTGTTGAAACAATCCAGGAAAGAAACAAGGGCCCAAGGGGAGAAGAAAAGAGGAGAGAGTAAATTAAGTTCTTTTAACAGGCAGAATTACCAGGACTTAATAACCAATAGGATGGGGGGGTGGAGATGACCTTAGAGTTTCTGATTGGGTTGTCTAGTTGGAGGGTGGCACCATTCCTGAGAGAAAAAGATGAAGAGTGGGCATTTCTGATGGAAAGATTCAAGATGGTCAAGTGCTGTATATTAATTTTTTTAATGTATTATTTTTTTAAACTTTTCTTGATTCTACAGCACACATTCACCTATCAGGCCTTGTATAGACTTGGAGGCACAGTCAAAATCCTGATGAGCTGGTTTTGGGTATGTTTGGTGTTGGGAGCTTGTGTCCCATCCAAGTGGAAATGTCCAGAAGTAAGAAGATAAGTGAGTTGGGAGCTCAGAAGAAGGCTCTGGCCTGGAGTTGCATGTCTGGGAGTCACTGGCTTTGTGTTGAAGCCATGGGCATGAGTGACCTGGTCAGGGAGAGCGAGGCACAGAAACAGTGTGAGTTCAGGAACTGAGATTAGCGGAGAGCAGCTCTGGGCAGGAACGGAAAGCAAGGGCTGCTGAACATTACATTCTTAAAATTACAGAAAGGACACTCTGTTCAATGAATCAATTGGTGAGATCATTAAAAACTCCTTTCCCTGTTATTGGGGGGGTGGGGGTGGTGTGTGTGTGTGTGTGTGTGTGTGTGTGTGTGTGTGTGTGTGTGTGTGTGTGTGTGTGTGTGTGTGTGTGGTGTATCTTTTATTTTACTTAAAAAGCTAAGTAGAAAACTCAGGAACTACTGTCTTTTGGAAATGAAGATAAAGGTGACTTGGAATTTTGAGTCCATGAGAACATGTTTTTTAGGTTCTGACTTCCATAAAACTTCACAAATACATTTATTTCCCATAACACACAATAAGCCTTTTGGAGCGGAAGTGGCTGAGGTTGCAAGTATGCCCATGTTACACACCTTCAGTTTGGAGAATTGGGAGAAAGCTTAAATTGCTTCTATGTTTCAGGTAATTCAGAGGTTCGTGGGGCCCGCCAGCCTGAGCCTGCTCACCTTCAAGGTCTATGCATCATCAAAAAAGGACTCACCTCACAAAGATACTGTGAAGGTTAATGAGGTAATATGTTGTGATATATTTTGAATATCTGATAGAGTTACTTTGGGAAGGATACAAATTGACTGTCAGGAAGATATAACAATTCAGAAGATATTTAAAAGGAGGAAATATATTTTCTTATAGTTTGTTTTTATATGTGGGATGCTGCTATACATATGGCTTTTTCAACTTTAATTAATAGTACTTAGCTAAGGGCATAATTAAGGAATATTTCTTAGATTTTTACTGGGGAAACTGCTCTATCCCAGTAAATTGTAAGCACAAGTCACTTGTAAGTAATCTTTCTGCTTCTAGACTGCTTATTAAGCCAGGAAAACATTCACATTTTTCCCTCTCCTAAGTAATTAAAGGCCAGGGCTCATCCTGCTTCTTGGCTGGATTAGAGGCTTATAAGTGAAGTGAAGTTGCTCAGTTGTGTCCAACTCTTTGTGACCCTGTGAACTGTAGCCTGCCAGGCTCCTCTGTCCATGGGATTCTCCAGGCAAGAATACTGGAGTGGGTTACCATTTCGTTCTCCAGGGGATCTTCCCGACCCAGGGATCGAACCCAGGTCTCCGGCATTGGAGGCAGACGCTTTAACCTCTGAGCCACCAGGGAAGCCCATAGAGGCTTATAAGTAGATGCTTAATAAATATTGAATATATAAAACAAGAAATCATCTCTACATTGTTTACATTCCTTTTTGTCTCTACTTCCCACTGATTATTTTGGCTCTTTGGTTTCTTTTGAAACTAAAATACTCTGAGTAAAATATCATAAAGATCTACCTTCAGTCATGATCAGGGTTACTTGAACGGTGTTTACATAAAGGTAAATAGCTTTTTTTTTTTTTTTTTTGCCCTTTACTCTCTTCTTTTCAGGCCTTGGGGCAATGGCATCTTTGAGGGTGAAGAAGGCAGCCCGTGGTGGCTCTGAAACATTTCCTCTCTGCCAGGGGAACAAACCTGCTCTCCTGCTTTCGTTAGCGTTAGACTGATCATTAGAAGATGACTAGAATAGACTAGACTAGAGCTAAGTCTAGGCTGACTCTTCAGTTACTCTCAGGCTTTTTTTCCTATCCCACCACCCACCCTTTAGAGTAATAGAATCCTTTTTTCAAACTAAATCTAAGGTGAAGTAACAGATACCAGTATATAAAATGAGTGAAGTGGGCTGCTTTGTCTGCTACGAGCAGGGTCGGAGGAGGCTACCACACCTCATAAGAGCCCTGCTCTCTTGGCCTAGGCCTTATTAAGAAAGTAAGTATGGTACAAAGATGGTCTAAAGCAAGGTTCAGGGTGCATGTAATCCTTAGTCACTGTAATTCATGAATTACTAGAAATATGATGCTTATAAATTTGACAGTTGATTATTATTTCATTTCTGTATACCCTTCTTCATTTTTTTTCTGTTTTGTTTGTCAATCTTTACAGCTTTCACTCTACTCCATTCCTGAGGATCAGTCTAAATATGTGGAAGCACCAAGGACCCAACTTGAAGAAAGCATCTCTCATCTCCGACGTTATTGCGAACCATATACAAGTTGGTGTCAGGTAAAGCTGTTCTGAAAATAGAATGAATGTATTTCTGATTAAAGTCAACAGTGAAAAGTCTATATTGGCTCTAAGTTTTCAGAAAAAGGCACAACAAAGGGTCCCAAGTTAAAGAGTGCCAAACTTAAAAATGTTCATCAGTGCCATCTCTGGGAGAGAGCNTCTGAAAATAGAATGAATGTATTTCTGATTAAAGTCAACAGTGAAAAGTCTATATTGGCTCTAAGTTTTCAGAAAAAGGCACAACAAAGGGTCCCAAGTTAAAGAGTGCCAAACTTAAAAATGTTCATCAGTGCCATCTCTGGGAGAGAGCAGAGAGCCCTAACTTCCTGGTGGCAGCTGTTGCCATAGCTGCAGAGAGAATTTCCTTCCCACTGGGCAGAGAGTGTCACATTGCCTAGGGAGCAGAGGCCCATGGTACTTATCTTTTCTTTTTGGCCAGGCCTGCTTGGCTTGCGGCATCTTTCAGTTCCCCAACCAGAGCTTAAACCTCAGCCACAGCCCGTGAAAGCTCTGAGTCCTAACCACTGGACCAGCAGGGAATTACCCCATGGTACCTATCTTGTTGGTCATGGCTATGAAAACATTATTGTCCACCAGGGAGGATACTGGGACTGGAACTTTAGTAGGAGAAAAAGGGTACAATGCAAACATTTATATATATTAAAGTTAGGAGGTTTCTCTCCTCACAGAGATTCTACAAGTCAGTACCACTTTAAGCAGGATGGGTACAGAGCATTTCAAATGTAATAATAAGAGAGTAGATAACTAAAAGAGGGTGGAATTACATGTTTGAGTACTGAAATGTTTCCTCTAGTGATCAAAGATCTGCATCTACAGATTGACTTGTGCTGCTCAGGTTTTAGATCAGACATGTCATTATGTTCATGAAAGCACATCTGCAGCTTTTAACATTGGAAACTGAAGCTTACAGTCACAGAATGTTTCTGNTCTGCATCTACAGATTGACTTGTGCTGCTCAGGTTTTAGATCAGACATGTCATTATGTTCATGAAAGCACATCTGCAGCTTTTAACATTGGAAACTGAAGCTTACAGTCACAGAATGTTTCTGTGGACTTTGATCTATATATTTGCCATACTTGATTTTGAAAATTGATGACAAAGTAACAGAATGTAGATGTGTGTGCTGTGGTCTAGATTTACTTTGATTGAGATTTATAAACTCAATTTTCATCCAGATCTTCTAAAATTTTAAATTTCCACTGTCTGTGCCAGTGCTGAACTTTTGTTCACCAATTTAGAAAGAAAATGGTAAACATAGACTCTGTCAGCAACATAAATTAGGCCATTATCCTAGAGTATCATAACCATATTATAGAGTTATGAAATACCTAAAGACTTTACACATAATGTGCTGTAACACATTTAGACTTTATTCTCTTGTTCTAGAAGATTTTTAAATCATCTGCTGGTGGTTAAGATAAGGTCAGCACATTTGCAAATATTTTTGTACCATGTAGGCATGACTGCATGACTACTATTATTTCTCTCTTGCTCTTTTTTTTTTTTTTGTGGTTAAAAGTACTTTGTCTCTTTACCTTTCAACCTAAGGTTGCTTTTTGTTTTCTACTTTCTTGTCTGTGCTTGATGTTTAGTGCAGCAAAATGCCTTTGAAGCTGACAGNATGTAGGCATGACTGCATGACTACTATTATTTCTCTCTTGCTCTTTTTTTTTTTTTTGTGGTTAAAAGTACTTTGTCTCTTTACCTTTCAACCTAAGGTTGCTTTTTGTTTTCTACTTTCTTGTCTGTGCTTGATGTTTAGTGCAGCAAAATGCCTTTGAAGCTGACAGAATAGTAATCAACATGTTTATTTGTACTGCTTATAAGTACTGCTTATAAGTTAAAAGCTTTTTTGTGATTATACTAGTTTTATTTTCCTGTAGATTAAACTCTTCATGAATGAAAATACTTTTCATTCCTGACTCCATTTTCAGACCTACAAGTTCTAGTCCCTTTCTTTAAAAACTAATTTAATTTTCTTAAATTAGAACTGATTCTAATTCTTAAGAACTGATTTGGTTTTTCTTCATAGTTAACAGATTATGCTATCAGAAGAAGTGGGCAGTCAGTCTAGACATTGATCTGTAGCTTTTCTTTTTTTATGTGCAGAAAAAAACTANGTGTCCTAGCTCATCTATAGGTTTTCGGAATCAGGATTGCTCATTGGTATGGCTGTTAACACATGTTATAGAAGTCTAGATGCAGGAAGGAACTAGGCTAGTGTGCTTAGGAAAGGCTTTATTGCATGATTCACGTGTTCTTACATGTTTTCATTTGTTTTTTTATCATCTTTAATTGTTTTTCACATTCACTTAACACATACACCCATAAACTGATTTCACAGTCTTGTGTTCAACTAATATTAGGGAATTAGTAGACATTGATCATATTTCATTCCCTTTATTGTGCTTCTAAACCAATCATCCTCTTCTTTTTACAAGTGTTTGTTTCCATGACAGAATAAACATGAGTACAATTTATTTCTCTGTGAAGATCATCAGAGCATTGATGTGCCAATACCCCTGAGACTACCTACCATATAAACAAAGTCTTCCTTTGAAGATAGACATATTAATGGCTTACCAGTTCTTTAAATCATTCATGTGGATTAATATCTGAATTTTAAAAACAGTTATTCAGTGCTTATTAAGTATCAGGAGCTAATCTATGTGACTTGCAAGTATTAATTGATGTAGAATCCTCATAATAACTCTGGCAATTAGGTACTTTGTTACCTTCTTTTTTTCCCTCAGGAAGCTAAAGATGTCCTGATCTTTTATCTGTGTGTGACTGAGGTGATCTCTTTGTTGTCACCTGTCATTTCCCATAGAAGTAAGCAGTATTTGCAATATGAGTCTTTTTTTTCTTCTCTTGGACTGAGTTACAACAAAGGCTCTTAAGAAGAAACATTCCATTATGAGTTGCGTTGTTGTCTGCCAAGGAAACCAGTCCATTTCCCAGCAGTCACAGCCAAGATGTGTTAACTAGAAGCTGGGCTTCGGCTTCAGTGCAGTCTTAGAGTCCCATTTCTTTGTGATTTTCCTGCTTTGGCTCAGCTCACCAAAAGATCTGGGTGTCCTGTCACCTGCTCTGTGTTCGTGGCTACAGTTGAAAATAACATGCTGGTAGGCAAAAATAAAGAGAAGTAGAAAATTGCCTCAAATGACCCAGGCAAGTTAAAATCAGGTTAAAGTTAAGATGGGAATTGGTGCAAACAGCATAAACCCTATTGGAGAAGGCAATGGCAACCCACTCCAGTACTCTTGCCTGGAAAATCCCATGGATGGGCTCCAGTCCATGGGGTCACGAAGAGTCAGACATGACTGAGCAACTTCACTTTCACTTTTCACTTTCATGCATTGGAGAAGGAAATGGCAACCCACTCCAGTGTTCTTGCCTGGAGAAACCCAGGGATGGAGGAGCCTGGTGGGCTGCTGTCTATGGGGTCGCACAGAGTCGGACACAACTGAAGCGACTTAGCAGCTGCACAAACCCTATAGCAGTATTTAAAATGATCACCACAGTTCCCAAAGAACCCAAGGAAAGGAAAACTGGCATGTGTCTAGTCTTATCTGGAGGAGAGAATTACAGAGTATTCCAGGTAGTTCGGTTCCACTTTCATTTGTTAAGTCACCACCATGGCAGGCATTGAAGAGAGAGGCTGAGGAAGACAGTGGTCACAACCACTGAGGTGCATATAATAAAGTGTCCAATACTATCTCAAATACAGAGGCAGTCGTAGACCACCATCGAAGGTACAGAGGAAGGAGACTAGTTTAACAGAGATTGAGGAGATGGAAGCAGTCAGGGAAGGAGTTCTGAGGAGGCATCGTGCAAATGAGGTCATCAGGCATGCTCAGGCGTGGCAAATAGGCTCACATGTTGCATTTGTTTGTATTTATCTTCAACAGTGACTATTTCCCACATGTACTTGCACTACAAGTTTCCTTCAGTGTTTAGATTTTTTCATTTCTTGTGTCTGAATAATGAATTCAGATGGCAAAAGATATGTTTTTTTTTCCCCCTGAGTCTGATATATTTGGTTTCTGAGTTTTAGAGAACAATCAGCAAAGCTTCAGACAGTGACACATCTGTCCAAAGATTTATCCAAGTTTATTCTAATCCTGTGTTTGAATAGCGAGAGATTCCTGTATTTGTATTTCTCCCCTTATAAATAATTGATTCAGATCTGTTGCCTTCAAGAATTATGAAGATAATCTAATGTTACTGCCAGATTATCATCAGACTAAAAAGTGTTTGAGAATTGGATACTTACTATGTGACTAGTAAATCATGTTTATTTCTCACATAAAAAGAACTTGTTGAATCATATTAACAGCAGACTACATTATTTGAAAAGTATTTGATACTACATATAGTTTTATATATGACTTCTTGTTTTGTTCTTTTTGTTTATTTTTATTTATTTTTAACTGGAATATACTTGGTATGTGTGTTTTATTTATTAATGAGCAATTTATGGTACTGTTTTCTGGTCTGATTCTATTGTAGACAGCTATGAATATCTCCAAAATGCACCTCCTGGATTTTTTCCAAGACTTGGTGTTATTGGTTTTGCTGGAGTTGTTGGACTCGTTTTGGCTAGAGGTAGGTACAATTTTATAGTTTTTTTTAAGAAAAAAATTCATAAATCAGAGATAAGGTATATGTTTGGTTCTTTGTTTTCATTTATCAGTTTTTGGAATAATGAGTTGGCTTCTGCATATGGCCTTCTTCGTGTAAAATTGATATGATTATCTTCTCCAGTATATTTGAGTTTAAAAATATATAGAAATTGTAAAAAAATAAAATGAAAAAAAAAGTGTACTTTTGATTTAAAGAAGAAGTTAGTTATCCTTCATAGGCACATTTACTTCATTTACTTGGTCAAATTCCTGTTGCTCTTCAGTACAGAAAGTGAACTTTTGTTAACTAAGACCTGTCACACCTGAGAAACTGTTTCTAAATATTTCACAATTAAGATCAGGAATAGTGATTTTGGCTGGAATTCTGGCAGTTACCTCTTAGATGTTATTTACACATGTAGAATAGCATATGTTCAAGGTTGTGCAACGTAGTATTTTTTTGTAATATAGAAGATTAGAAAGTAAAAAAAAATCAGTCTATTAATCATAGTACAGTGATTTCATAGAGAGCTTATAATTTCTTGATGTCTTATAGCTTCAGTCAGTGATGATAAAAAAATCTTTTAAAATACTTAAAGTTAAAAGCTAACAAATATCAACTTAGAGATATTACTACACCTTACTACTGGATTACAAAGTATTTATAGGAAATACAGGATGATAAACTACTTTACTGTAATGAGATGAATTTGTTATGAACTACTTAGAAGTTTCACTGATTGTAAAATTCAGATTACAAAACTATCTAAATTAGAAAGATTATGAACCCTGTAATCAGGTTCCCATAAGAGATGACTATGGAGACTAGTTTGATGACCGTTTCTCAATATTAAGAACCTTTCTATATATGCCTTAACCGTTATGGCATATATGATATGCCATATATGGAATCATATATGATATTCCATATATGATATGGAAGAATGCTGTCCTGTTGTAGTTCCTGTGTCCTCCTCCCATTTGGCGCAGAATATATAAGAATTAAAAGCATAGTTTATTTTTGCTAATCGACTTGGGCAATAGTCGAATCAGCTTTTTGTCCCAAACTTCTTTCCCTCCTTCTATAAAGCTGTCCAAAAAAGCATTCCTATCTTATTTAGATAGTATTGAGAATTTATGGAGATCCCCAGGCCAGGGTGTTAGAATGTTGACTGGCTGTAGGGAGCCAGGAATGTGGAGTCAAATGAGATTAGCTTCCTCCTTCTCTCTCTGTGAGGAGAGCACATGGGACAGTTGTACTGCTCCCTGTGCCAGGCGTGTGCTCTGTACTGTGTTCATCCTCCTCACATCTGCTGGGCTGGCCGTCCTGAGGACGACTGGGAGCTGTGCTCTCCTGAGCAGACCAGCAACGGAAGGACATCTGCTGCTGTGAGGCCTTTGCCTTTGTCTTTATTTGCTTGTTTGTTTAGATGTTCCCCTCTCTTTTTCCTTTTCCTGAGAGGGCTCTAGTTGTATTAAAATACTTTAAAACCTTAATTCTTTTCCAGAAAAGTACACATGCACACATACTGTACAATAGATCTTTCCCCATGGGTGCTGGGATACAGGAGCCAGAGGTAAACACCACTGGGTGGGGGTTCCTAAGCAAAATGAGTGGGAGGGTAAGTATGTTTATGGGTAGTCAGAGTGATTTACAGGCCCCTTTAGGTAGATGCTGGCAGCAGTGTGATGGGCTAAGTCTGTCCTGGTAGGATTTCTTTTCTTTCTTTTTTCAAACATTGTATTTATTTTAATATCATTTTATTTTATTTTTTAAATAAAGAAATTCAGTTTTTTTTCTTAAGTACACACAGTTGTATGAATTGCCTGTATACAAATTAACCAGGGCTTGACAACTCAATAGACAGGTTTCTATAATTAGGAATTTTTTTTTGATAGTAAATATCTTTAAAATGCTAGGCAATTGTTTATCCTTTCAAGCATAATTTCCCCCCTCCCCATTTTGTAAAGTAATATTAATTATTATAGAGTATGTTGTACTTAAAGTAGGAAAATTGTCTGTAATAAAAAAATATATATATTTAAGGTATACAAAGTGATGTTTTGATATGTATATATGTATATCACAGAGCTGTCTGCTATCACCCTATTTGTTTAATCTATACACTGAGCACATTATGAGAAATGCTGGGCTGGATGAGTTACAACTTGGAATCAAGATAGGTGGGAGAAACATCAATAGCCTCAGATATGCAGATGATCCCACTCTAATGGCAGAAACCAAAGAGGAACTAAGGGACCTCCTGATAAGGGTGAAGGAGGAGAGTGAAAGAGCCAACTTAAAACTAAGTATTTAAAAAAACTAAGATCATGGCATCTGGCCCCATTACTTCATGGCAGATAGACGGGGTGGGGGGGTGGTGGTGCGGAGGTGGAAGTAGTGACAAATTTCCTCTTGGGCTCCAAAATCACTATGGAAGGTGACTGCAGCCATGAAATCAGAAGATGGTTGCTTCTTGGCAGGAAAGCTATGACATACCTAGACAGTGTGCTGAAAAGCAGAGACATTACTGACAAAAGCCCGTATAGTCGAGGCTATGGTCTTCCCAGTGGTCATGTACAGTTGGGAGAGCTGGACTGTAAGGAAGACAGAGCACTGAAGAATTGACACCTTCAAACTGTGATGCTGGAGAAGATTCCTGAGAGTCCCTTGGACAGCAAGGAGATCAAACCAGTCAATCTTAAGGGAAATCAACCCTTAATACTTGTTGTAAGGACTGATACTGAAGTTGAAACTCCAGTATTTTCGTCATCTGATGAGAACAGCTGACTCATTGGAAAAGTCCCTGATGCTGGAAAAGATTGAGGGCAGAAGGAGAAGAGGGTGTCAGAGGATGAGATGGCTGCATGGCATCACCAATACAGTGGACATGAACTTGGGCAAATTTCAGGAGATGGTGAGGGACAGAGTGGCCTGGTGTGTTGCAGCCCATGGGGTAGCAAAGAGTCCGACAGAGCTGGGTGACTGAACAACTGCAGCAACAACGTATGTGTATAAATAGTGAAATGATTACTGGAGTGGAGCTAATTAACATATCTTCTTACATAGTTACCTTTTTTGTGATGAGAGCATCTGAAATCCCCTCTCAGTAAATGTCCATGGTTCAGTATTATTAACTGTAGTTATCATACTGCACATTAGATCTCTAGACTTACTCATCCTACATAACTGCATCTTTGTATCCTTTGACCAATATCTTCACATTTCTTCCACCTCCCTACTCTTGGTAGCCACCCTTCTAGTCTTTGCTTTTGTATATTTGACTTTTTTAGCTTCTACATATCAGTGAGATCATGTGCTGTTCTTTCTTTCTCTGTCTGAATTATTTCACTTAGCACAATGTCCTCTAGATTTATCTGTATTTTTGCACATGATAGAATGTCCTTATTTTTAAAGGCTTAATAATATTCCATTGCAAATATATACCACAGTTTCTTTATCCATTCTTCCACTCCAGACATTTAGTTTGTTTTCTTGTGTTGACTATTATGAATAATGCTGCAATGAACATGAGGTATTTCAGGTTACTGACTTCATTTCCTTCGGATATACACCCGGAAGAGGGATTGCTGGATCATACAGATAGGTTTCTTGGGCATTTAGCAGATAATGGTGATGAGGGTGGCCAGGACTGTGGTGATGACAAGAGGTATCTCTCTGGAAGAGAGATGAGTTGTTGATTATTCAGAGGAAGTAGGCCCAGCCAGGCCACTCAAGGAGGGCAGGTGGTTGTTGCCCTTTGTTGTCGCCTTCTGGAGGCTCCCTCTGGCCATGCTGCCAGTTACAGTCTACATCACTGGCTTCTTGGGAAGTGTTGGGGTGGAAACAGGCAGGGAAGCAGGGGATTGTACTTCCTTCCAGAACTTCTAGGACCCCCAGCTGATTGTGTGCACCAGTTGGAGCTAGAAACGCAAGAGCAGCTGCCTATCAGCTTTCTCTGTGCACAGTCACTCAGTTGTACCCAACTCTTCGCAATCCCATGGACTGTAGCCCACTAGGCTCCTCTGTCCATGGGGTTCCCCAGGAAAGAATATTGGAGTGGATTGCCATTTCCTTCTCCAGGGGATCTTCCCAACCCAGGGATCGAACCTGCGTCTCCTGCACTGGCAGGCAAATTCTTTACCACTGAGCCCTCTGGGGAGCCCCTATCAGAGTCCTCTTATATATTCTTGATTATTTTCTTCTTTTGAATTATTTTACTTTGGTCATTTCCAAGAGCTCTTTTCTGCTCTGTTTCACAGAGCTCATTTTTCTTTTAATGCAGTAGCTTCTTAAATTTTTGATGATACCTAAGAACAAGTTTAATTTGGTTTTAAGTTCTTTTTCCTTTGGTCATTTTTGTCTTTCTTGTCTTGATGTTCTCTTTTATGTTGTGAGCTTTCTTCACCTTTCTGGTAAGGCGATTGAAACTCTAATAAGAACTTTTTACATATAAATGGGGCTTACTGGGAAGCAGGTTCTCTCTCTGGGTGAGCTAAGAGGGAACTGACCTTAAAGGGGAGTGGTGACAATGCCCACCTGAGGGAGGCTGGACTTTCTCCACTAACACGCACTTGCCGTTTACCAACTGTCTTGGCTTTCAGCAGCAAATCCATGGCATTTCTTTAGCGGTACCTTGTGCTCCTTTTAAGATTTTGTCTGGAGAGATGCCCTAACCACAGCAATTTGGCACTGGCATGGTGTGGAGGAGTCTTACACAGTGTTAGATGTACAAGGCAAACTGTGATGATAGAGATAATAAATCCTCTGATGGTGTCCACAACCTTTTATTTAATAGGTTCAAAGATAAAGAAGCTGGTGTATCCACCTGGTTTCATGGGATTTGCTGCCTCTCTTTATTATCCACAACAAGCCATTGTATTTGTCCAGGTAAGTTATATCAGTAAGCTTGCATATCCCTTGTTCTTGCTCAGGTATGTATGGGTTTACTGCTTCATTTAATTTTATTTTGCAGACTTTATAACACCAGAGTAAAATTTATTTGCACATATAGATTTAAATGGTTTTGGAGCAAATTTAAATGATTTTCTCCACTGTATACCTCAGTTCTGGCCCTCCTTTCAATGTCAGTATTCAGAGAAGGCAAGCTAATTTGAATATTAATCAAAGAAAATTTAATATACCTTTTTTGCAGAATTACATGGAAGCCTAGAGACTCAAATTCCAGAGTTGGTGTTTACAGATCCTTCTCAGGTTGGGCGTACCTGGTCATAGCCTGTGCTTCTTGGCGTTGTGGGCATGGGCCCTGTGCTCTGGCCCTCTGAGCCTTCCCCCTCGTCTGGTGCCAGCCTCACTTTCCTTGCTGAGGACTTCAGGGAGTGCAGTTCGCTCTTTTAGGAACGCCCTTTTTAGGGCTGTCAGTTGGCTGTTCCTTTCTTACCCTTGAGGCCTCAGCTTGATGGCATCCTGGCAGGTAGAACATAGTCACCGAGACATGAGTACGGCTGATGCCTTCGTCAGCTCAAGCTGCTATGACAAAATACCACAGCCTGTGAGGCTTAAATAGTAGAAATTTATTTTATCACAGTTCTCAAGGCTGGAAGCCCAAGAGCAAGGTGTCAGCAGGGTTGGTTTCTCCTGAGGCCTCTCTCCTTGATTGCAGATGGCCACCTTCTCCGTGTCCTCATGTAGCCTTGTCACTGTATGCACACTTCCCTGATGTGTCATCCTTGTCTTATAATGACACCAGTGGATTAGAGCTCCACCCTTATGACTTCACTTGACCTTAATTACCTCTTTAAAGGCCCTTTCTCCAAACAGTCACATTGTGGGTTAGGGCTTCAACACATGAGTTTTGGGGGACACAGTTCAGCCCATAACAGCTGGACCAGCAGTTCTCAGACTGTAGTCCCTGGATCAGTGGGATCAGGATCGCCTGAGAACTTGTTAGAAATGCAAGTTTTCAGGCCCTAACCCAGACCTGTTGACTCAGACACTGAGAGTTAGGGCCAGCAATCTGTTTTAGCAGGCCCTTTGTAGGGTTTTTGCAAGCCCATATTTGAGAACCACTGATAAAGACTAGACTCCCTCAGGGCAGTGGTGTCTGGACTTGGAGGGACTGTACACATGAAATCCCTTGGAAAACTGGTAAAAACAAGGCCGACTTAAAGTTTTGAGATCCCCATTTGGAGAAGGGGATTCATTTGCTAGAACTGCCATATCACACTGAGACTGGTTTCTAGGAAGAAGAGCAGTGCCATCGCCAGAACTAGTTCCTGAAGCTCTGAGCCAGTCCACCCAGACACTGTGCCCCCTGGAGTCCTTACAGTATCATCAACTCTAGATTCCTGGATGGTGCTGCAGTTGTAGGTGGGAGCCCAGTGGATCCAGCTGTGGAAAATTGTTGGCTTTGGTGGAAAATACCAGTACAATCTTTATAACATGGGTTTGGCGTTTATAGCAGTCCTGGAGGCAGTTACTGATCCTCTGTCTGCTTCAGTCCCAGCTCTGGAACAGTGTTTTCCTGCCCTAGATCACAAAAATAATCAAACATCGTCTCAGTCTGTTATGGTTTAAATAGTAAATTGGCTGGTGGTTGAGAAGCATATGTAGTAGCCCTCTGAGTAGAGGTCTTTTTTTTATCTTCCATGCCACAGCATGCATTGCAAAAGAATTTTTTGTATTCACACCCAAGATGGTAGCATACAAATCTGAGTTGTATTCTAATTTATTTTTAAAGTCAGTGGGAAGAAGTTTTGTCTTTTTTTTTTGTACCTAAAGTAAGCCAGAACAAAGCAATTAACTGTTTTCACAAGATATAAAACATTAGTGATCTGTTTGGAATGATGAAAAAGTTCTGAAAATAGTGGTGGTGATGGTCACATAACACTGTGAATGTAATTACCACTGAATTGCACACCTAGAAGTGGTTGAAATGGTAAATTTTATATTATGTGTATTTTGCACATAAAACAAACAAACATCAGTGATCAAAAGAGAATTAGTTCCTATTTCACAGTTTCTTTTCTACTTCCTCTTTTTTTTCCTCCTAATGAATGCCATGACCTTGGACAAGCCACTTAATCACTTATGTTTTGTTTTCTGTTCAGTGGTGGTTGGAGAATAGTATTGTCAGAAAACTCTGAAAGTGATGGGTGAATATTATTTTTCTCTCAGAAATTTAAAACACTGAGAACAGTGCCATACTGATAGTAAATGCTTGTTACATCTACCAGTGAGTCTGAGAATCATATAATATTTTAAGAACAGTTGGCACAACTGGAAGAATATAACTTGCAGGAAACCAGTATGTTGCAGCCAAATGCTGTATTTACTAGCATTGTGTCCTTGGATGAGTCATTTGGCCTCTGAATATATCCTAATAATCTTTGCCTACTTACCATATAGGATTGTTATATAGAATAGAGATAAATCATGTGAATGTGCTTGGTAAAGTAAAATGCTATATAGAGACAAATGATTATAAAAATTCAGAAGAGAATAATAACTGCTTTCAGAAAATCAAAGTAGTTTCATGTAGAAGACGAATCAATATTGTCATAAGTAGGACCAATAAATGCAAATTATTGGAAGTTTCTTTTTAAGAAAGCTCAAGATTTTTTTTAAAAGTTTCCAGTAATTGAAGTCAGCAGGCCAAAGGTGGATCAGCACCTTTTAAGGTAGGGAGCTTACTTACCCCAAAATGTTCTCTGACCCTGGAGCCTACCTTTCTGCATGTTGTAGAAAGGATTTTGGAGCAGACAGCAAAAGTCCTATAGAAACTCAAAGACTTTTATGTTTTTGAGGGATCTGGGAAGACTGACCATCTTTAGTGGGCTCACTTGTTTTTTTACCTAGCCCCTAAAATGAATGAATGATTTTCATCTTGAGTTTGGTTGGCTTGAGACTTGGTTGGCTATAATGTGCTAGATGTGATAGGTAGAAGCCTTCTTTCTTATCTGCTTTTTTAGGAATTTCTCCTATCAGCATTTTTTCCCACATTTTTTCCCTTGAAATTGTGAAAGGTTGACATACACCTATAATTTATGGCACATTATTTTAAACAGTAGCTATACATGGGCAAACTATTTTTTCTTCTTACGCCACCATTCTTGGCTATCCCTTATTTGCTTACATTGTATAGTTTTAATGTGTATGTTCAACCAAGATTCCTGTGGTAGTTGTATGCTTAAATAAGGTTCTTTTGGAAACGGGACAAAAGAAAGCAATACATTCTCTTCCTTACCACTTCATATATGGAATAGCAATGGATCTTTTATGTTTTATTTCAAGGTCAGTGGAGAGAAATTGTATGACTGGGGTTTACGAGGATACATTGTCGTAGAAGATTTGTGGAAGGAGAACTTTCAAAAGGTGAGAAAGATCTTTTTCATTATCTTCCTTTCAGTTTAAATGTGTGGTTTCTCTCAGGTTTTATAAAATTCTTGATAACCCTGTTGCTTGCTCCTGCTTTTTGTGTTTGTATTTCCTTATGCTTGTGGCTCAGATTCTTGGGTGGCCTTTATTGAAGGAGCAATAGGACTTCTATGCATTTGATTGTTTTTAGCAGGGCTGAATATAAGTGGGGATCATAGAATGCATTCCACTTCAGTCTTAGACCATAATTTCTGCTCTGTTGTATTTACAATTTGTTCAGAGTGTTGCATATTATCTGAAAGTTTTATCACAACTAGAATAGATGGAAACAGGGTATGTTCCCAGCAGAAGACAAATAGCCGAGACTCCTCCTCTTGCTGTTTCACTCATCATAGGCTCCATTCTTTGCTTTATCAGTACTGTATCTGTCCATTCCATAGCCTCTGAGCACAGTTAAGGGCATATAGGGGCCCAGCCACCAGTTACAGGCCACTCTACTTGCTTGTAGGCGAGCATCAGAGGGGAAGAGGTTGTGGAATTATAAGGACATGCCATTTTTTTGTCTCTTCTCACAGCCACTTAGCTGATAAGTGTTGCCCATGTTTGCTGGAACATTCTCTCTCTTCTGATAAGGAAGAGTAAGTGTAGAACAAGGCATCATGTCTTCTCTGAGCACTCAGAGGCACAGCTCAATGAAGAAGAATTAGGGTTCTTATTATTAACATACTTTATCATAGAACACTTGATTCTGGTCATCTCAAACCAAAGTACTCTTAAAAATATATAAATACCTGTCTCAAAATTAAAGTCCAGGATTTCGAACTGGAACTTGAAAGTAACATTGTAGAATAAATTATAAGCCCTTCTCATTAGTTACATAAATAGTCTTCCAGTGAAATCTTAAGACTAGGTTTTGTACTGGTGATTTCTAAAGGAGTTAACCTCTATTGAGTCTGTTTAAAACCAGCTAGCTCTTGAGTAGGAAGTTGTATATTAATATCAAGTGCCCTTTGGCAATCCATTTTAAAGAATAAACACTCATAGTTTTATTTTCATTTCTCTGACATTTTCTTTGGAAGCTCTCTTTCCTGTTTAAAAAATTCCTTAAGTCCACACTGGGTTTAATATGAGAAAGGAAGTAGACTGTCAGGAAAGCTATACACACACACAGCCTTAGAAAGAAATGTGGAAAATGAAACTCCAGCTCAGTTCTGCATGCTCTCTGTGGTGTCAGTACGGAACTGATGCACACACAAGCCATGGTGTGGGGGTGTCCCCTGGGAGTCTGAGCGTTCACTGTGGTGTTAGGTAGACACGTGCTCACCAACTGGACTGTGGTTGGAATGCAGGTTGAACAGGCCAGCACTTTATGGCTGTTTGAAAACACTGGATATGGGGAGTGAGGTAGTAAAGATGCCTAATTAGCCTGAGGTTGGTCTATATATCTTCTCTGGTCTCCTGTTTGTGCCCTTGCCCTCTTGAACATCACTGAGAGTTCCGCTCATTTACTCTCAAAGCACAATTCTCCTGAAAGCTATCTGTCGTGACTAGAAAGTAATAAAATGGATATTGACAACTTAAACATTTAGCACAAGTTCTAAGTGAAAAATATCAGAAGGCCTTATTAATTCAAGATTTGATGTCCTTAGATTTGGGGAATTATTTGATAGTGAAATGCTTTTGTTTTTTATTGATTTCCCTGCCCCCCCTCTGTTGGACTTTGTGGGTTTCAGTGTTTTTTGTTTGTTTTTTCTTTACTAATGAGAGTAAAACTTTAAGCTACCCGGGAACAGGAATCTTTTGGAGCTCAGGAACTCTTTAAAGGGAATTGGGGAACACTTCATGGAGGAGATTTTTGTTTGTTTCTTAGCATGTTTAGAAATTGGTTTTCAAGTCAGGCTTTAATTACCAGTCTCAAATTCAGCACAGTCTGATTTGTAATTGTTTGTACTACAATCATGTAACAGATATACATACTTTTGGTTGTAAATAATCAAAAGAAATTTGTGGCCATTGTGTTTAAAATGGGGCCCTGAAATTTTAAGTGGTATGAATGATGGTTCAGTTCTTAATTATTTCCCATGGAGCTGTATTGTTCTCAAAAACCCTAAGGAAATCTGTGGCATTTTTTAGTCCGCCACATCCCTTTTCCCTTTTAGGAATTAATTCTAAATATTTGCAGTGAGTCTTCTACCAATGAAATTTGAATGAGGTGATCTTTCAGTTCTGTGATTGGTTGGTGAAGAGGAATTAATCTGCTTCAGCTAAAATGAATTCTTTGCTTTGACAGAACTGTGAAGCAAAGATGGGTGTGTCCAGAAATACTGTCATCATAGTGGGTCAGGGTTTTTTCCTTTTTTTGAGATAAAAGAATATATAAGATATATGTATAATAACTGTGTATATGTATATTTATAGTTTAAAATCCAACAGTAAAATGACCATTCATATACCAACCAGCCATCCATCTTTAAAAACAGGAAATTACCGATGTCTTTCAACTTCTTCCTATGCCCCTTTTTCTACCCAGAGAGAACCACTATCCAGAATTTTGAAGTTTTTATTCCTTTGTTCTTCTTTAAACTTTTCTTGTAGTTTACCCACATACATATTTATTCTAAAACACTGTAGTTCAGCTTGCCTGTTTTTTGCCTTTTAACATAAGTAACTATATCAGATACACATATAAATAAATATATAGTTTGTCTAGATGGAGTCTTACTATATGTATTATTTGCAAGTTGTTTTGTTCCCTAAGCATTATGTTTATGGGCTGTGTATGGCCGTAGTTTATTAATTTATACTGCTATAGAATATTTCTTTGTGGGAAAATCCCATGTTGATGGCTAGTTGGGTGGTTTTCAGTATATTGTTGTTGCATACACAGCTGTGAGCATATTTTTGTACATGTGTCATGGTTTATTAAGAGTCTTTCTAGGCTGAGATTCCTAGTTCATAGGGTCTGTACATCAATTTTACTAGATGACAAGTTTTCTATTTTTGCCGGTCTGGTGCCTTTGAAGTAGTTTTTCACTGTGAGGTGTGTGTATGTGTGGCTTTGTTTTGTTCTCCAATTTTTGTTTTGGAAAAAAAAAAATTCAGAACTGGAGAACAGTTGCAGGAATAGTATAATGAATATACCCTTCACTTAGATTCACCAGTTACCATTTTGCTACATTTGCTTTGTCTATCTTTTTACACATGCTTGGGCACTCACACATCTGTATTTTATTTTTCTGAACCACTTGAAACCTATAGATATGGCGCTTTCTACCCATATCTAATTCAGCATATATTTCCAAAGAATATGGTCATTTATTGATAGAATCACAATACCATTATCATGCTCAGGAAAGTTGCTATTTCTTTGTTTACATAGACGTTATCTAATATGCAGTCCATAGCCAAATTTCCTTAGTTGCCCCAATAATGTACTTTGCTTCAACTATTAATAGCTTTATCACCTAAGTATCTATCCCTGCCTCTTTAGTCTTGCCCACTATTATTTCTGATTTGATATTTCTTTTAAGGCTTTTTTCCCCTTCTAAGTCACTTTTAATCTACAGTTTCTCCTTCCATACTCTTATTTTCCTTACACTGTATCTGTTAAAAGAACCTGGCATGTTGGACCTGTCGAGTTTCCAACAGTTTGGGTTTTACTGATTACACACTTAGTTGAAAGTGTTCCTCTTTCAACACTTTCAATACGTAGTTGAAAGTGTTCCTCTCTTCTCTACATTTCCTGAAGATTGGCTGCTGGGTCCACAGGCTACCTAATCAAGTTTGTGTTAATCCAGTTGGCAAGGCCATAGGTCTATGCAGGCACCTGTTTTTGCTTCACTTTACCAGTTTGGTATTAGTGGCTGTTGAAGATCAAGGCCTAGACTCACCGATTCCCTGGTGATATTCTATTTCTGTCATTTCATTTTCACATGATAGCTAGAGGACTTGAATAAAGAACTCTTTCCCCTCGTAAACTATTTAGTTAGTTATAAGAAAGACAAGATAAATGCTCAGCTTTTTCTCTTGGATTTGTCTGGCTTTCAGAATAGTAAACTTGTTCCTTCACATCCTCAGAATGTCTCCAACTAGGTTTTTGTTTTTAACAATCACTTTGAATTTGTCGGTTTAAACATATTTGGGTTTGAATGCTTTGTATTTCTTATCCTTGTTGGAGTTCAGGTTGCTCATTTGGGCTGGTAGAATCTGGCTCTGTGTCCTTCTGATGTGATGCAAGAACTCTGCAATAGTTTCCTGGCTGTCTGGCATGTCACAGTGGTCTCAGAATTTCTCTTTGTTGTTTTAGTGTACATTCCTTTGATTACTAATGAGGTTGGACATCTTTTCACATGTTTATTGGTTTCTTCTTGAAATGCTTGTTCATGTCTTTTGGCATTTTTTATGTGGGTCATTAGTTCCTTTCTTAGTGATTGATGTAAAAGCCTTCATTTTTTCCTAGGTATTAATATTGTGGTCACATGTTTGCAGATGTCTTCTCCCGGTTTGAGGCTAGTCTTTGCAATTTTGGTGTCTTTTGATGATGATCAGGAGTTCTTAATATAGTTGATTCATAGATCGCTTCCATTACAGTTTTCACTCATTGACTCTAGGCACTTAATAAAAGCAGGAAACTATTCATTGATTGTTCGTTGCTAATCTGAAACCCCTTCAGAATAGTC
>SJYV01011820.1:0-15857 GCA_006410875.1 Neotragus pygmaeus
GCAAAGTAATATCTGTTTTTCAATATGCTATCATTTCCTACCAAATACAACTTCCTCCCATCCCATAGCAAACCCAAGAGACCAGCAGGAAAATTTCTGATATGTGGCTGCTTGAGGAGTTTCTTAAGTCCTTTCCACAGCTTTCTAGAAACTCTATATTCAAATAACATATTTGCTTCTCAAACCATTCTGAGGTTTCTGGCACTCAGAAATAGTACAGGTTTGTACAGGTTTTCTCATGATAGTACAGGTTTTCTCTGCCGTCTGAAAGTAGACATTCCGATGAAAACTTTTGTAAGTTGAAACTGTGTAAAACAAGGAAATAACTACCTTGGGATATGTCTTGCTATCAGATGCACAGAATAAATGGAGATAAAGCACAGATGTTCACAGACACAGTTCAAAGTTATGGTAGGTTGATGCTGAGAAGCTGAATGTGGTTCCTAGGAAAGGAGCTTGGTGGCGCTGTTTTTACTCCTGGCATGTGTGCCACCTCTATTAAAGCGTTAGCCACTCAGTCGTGTCTGACTCCGTGCGACCCTATGGACTGAGGCCTGCCAGACTCCTCTGCCCATGGAATTCTCCAGGCAAGAATACTAGAGTGGGCAGCCATTCCCTTTTCCGGGGGATCTTCCCAACCCAGGGATTGAACCCAGGCCTTCTGCACTGCAAGCAGATTCTTTACTGCATGAGCCACCTGGGGAGCCCTGTTATTAATGCTTCCTGCAAACAAAATTAAATACTATTTTTAATTTTTGCCTTATTTTTTTGGTAAAAGCAAAAAATGGACTCAAAGTTAAGAATTATCTTTTATTTGTCAGATTTTCTGAGGACTTCGTTAGGGGAAGCACAATGACTGAAACCACCCACCCTGGACAGGCACATAGTAACCATTTGCATGAGGTCCTGGTGCAAAGGAACTAATAAGCCACCACCAACCGGAAGAGTTCAGGAAAGGTCAAAAGGAGACACCAGATATCTGACCACCTCCCAGAATCCTTCTCTCTGGCATCTATCTTGGCTGAACAAGGTGTGCACCACCAGGAAGGACTCTGAATCAGATGATTGGCTAAAGACAACCTGGAAACTAATACCATCACCATAAAACCCGAGACTGCTAGCCACATAGCAGTGGGAGCCAGGTGTCAGTTCTCCTGGGTTCCCTTACCTGCTGCTCTCCACCCGGGCGCCCTTTCCCAATAATATCTCTTGCTTTGTCAGTACATGTGTCTCCTCAGACAATTCATTTCTGAGTGTTAGACAAGAGCCCAGTTTCATGCCCTGGAAGGGGTCCCCCTTCCTGCAACAACTTGAGCCTGAAAGACTGCCTCTCAGATCATTCTGAGGGACTGATCCAAAGAGATAAAGGAGGAGCCAAGAAGTATAGGAGTTTCTGCAACAAAACTCAGGCAGTTGGAACATCAGAAAATTGCTTTTAATTGATGAAAACAAATATCTTAAGTCAAGGAATCTAGTGCCTTTCTATATATGCAAAGATGTAAGAGTCTGGGTTCACTGAAATCAATCCTTTGATGTGCACCTTAACTATCTCCAATTTTTCTCCATCCTGAATGCCCTCATGGTGCACAGTTGAGGGCTGGAACAGTGGCTGCTGGCTTGATGGCTACAACATCTTCTGTTTATACATCTGGCAGGGAACATTTTTCATGCACATCTCTGTTGGATCCCTTTCGGTTAGTGAAAACAGGTTATAGTGAAGGTCTTAAGCAAAACGGGTGTTAGTGGACTTTTGAAAAGCAGGTGGTATCTGTGTTTAAAATTCAACTTATTCAACAAAAGAAACAATTTCCTACAAAACACTGCAAATTAAGAGGAAATATGGAGTATGAAAAGGTAAGGTAATTACATAACAATGTAGTTAAGAACTGTTTGGCCTTGAGGAAAATGTGACTCACCAGATTTGCAAAATCACTCCTTACAAAACAGAGTACCAGTAGAGAGTAAGCATATTCTATTTTTTTTTTTTAGGTAGTAAAAACCTTTTGTGTTGGGAAATAGGCTTCTGTAAAGATAAACTCTCAGCATCCAGACAGTAGGACACAATAATAAAAGCATTATTGTCCCCATATTGTGAATGATGTTACAAGCTTGGGAGCTCATTCAAGTTTGCAGATCCCAGAAGTGGTAAAGCATGAATTCAAACCAAACTGAACTCAAAGAGGATACAAATTGCACATGTACTCCCGAGCCCTTCTTCCCTGGAGGCTGTGCATTCCTCGAAAGCAGGACTCTAAATAATGATTGTTTTATGCACCTCACACAGTGCTTTACACTCTATCAGCCTTCAATAAGTATTTAGAATTCCAGACCTATAAGAACCCAGTATCAGCTAGCAATGTGTTTAAATGCATAGAACAGAAAATTCAACTAATTTGAATAAATAAATAATAGGGGTTTGTTTCTGAGATTAGATAAATAGGGGCTCAGATAAATCAGGCTTGTTTTGCTCACAACAATGTTTTGCTCTCAAGAAGGTAAGTGACTGGCTTAGTTTCAGCAGTTCAGGCCAGCATACCTGAGGTTCTCTTGGCCTTTTTGAACGTATGTGGGGTTAGCCTACATGGAGTGTTGGCCACAGGCTTCACTTTATAGATAAGAGAAGTTGAAGCCCAGAGAGGTTAAGTAACTTGTCCAAGATTTCACAGCTAAGTGACCAAGCCAAGGTTTAAACCCAAAATCCATGGTCTTCTCTGCTCCTAAGACTTGATTCTCTTGGGACCCTGCTCTCTACCAAAACTAATCTAATAATGGGCTTTGAGTTGATCTTTGATCATCCACCTTCTGTCCAGGTTGATAGACTGAGCTTTCAATGGCATACTCCCAAGTAGCGGTAGTAACTGTAAAGACTACAGTCCTGCATCATGCAGAAGGCGGAGAGATTGTTTGGAGGCCAGGGTGAACAGTGCCACCTCAGTCACATAAAAAGTTGGTGATTCACTTAGGATATCAATCTACTGAACTTCTGGTCAACCTTAAACGCAACTGTGCTCTGATGAAGAATTTGTCTTTGTCCAGGAATACCTGACATGGAACTCCTAGAGTCCTGGGATTTCCTGAATGATAGGAATGCCTTTGTTATGCTAATAAGGCAATTCACCAGTGGACCCTAGATAGCTTTGGGATGGGCTAATCACAAGAGTCAACCCCCATGATTAAAAGTTTGGAGCTTTAGGCCAGCCTGATCTCCAAGGATGGGAGGGGGGCTGGAGATTATATTCAATCACATGAACAATGATGTAATCAGTCCTACCTATATAATGGAATGAAACCTCAATAAAAACTCTGAACAGTGAAGCTCACTGGAACTTCATGGTTGGTGAACAAAACCACATGCCAGTAGGGTGGACCTCATAGGGACTGGGCACAGAAGCCCTACATCCCTCTCATACCTCTCCCTATGTGTATCCATTATAATAAAACAGTAATCTTAGGTAAAGTGCCTTCCTAAATTCTATGAGTCTTCTGAGTAAATAATCCCACCTGAAGGAGTTGTGGAAACCCATGAAATTGTAGCCAGCCAGTCAGAGGTGCAGCTGAGCTGAGGGCCCCTGGAACTTGCAGTTGACATCTGAAGTGAGTATAACTTTGTAGAAGAGTCTCTCCTGAACCTGTGGAGTCTGGGTTATGTCTGGGTAGGTAGTGCCAGAACTGAATTGCAGGTGGTGTTAGACAAGTAGGTGGTGGTTTAGTCACTAAGTCATGTCCAACACTTGCAACCCCATGAACTGCAGCCCACCAGGCTCCTCTGTCCATGGGATTCTCCGGGCAAGAATTTCCTTCTCCAAAGGATCTTCCCGACCCACGATTCAAACCTGGGTCTCCTGCATTGCAGGCAGATTCATCACTCAGTGAGCTATGAAGGAAGACAATTAGGAGCAGAAATGAAATATCAATTCAAACTTATCCCTTCTTAGATGTCTTTCCCTCTCTGGAGAGAACAAATACTCCCACTTCAGCAATATCTCAAAATATACTGCATAGTGATGTATTTATGTACTTTTAAATCTCCTCTAAATACATTATTAACTCCTAGAAGAAAAAGATTCAACCTTACCAATTTTGATTGTGTTTCCACAGTGCTTGACAAATATAGGTGCTCAGTTCATATTTAATGGGCTCAAGGATAAATGGGTGTGTGTGATCCTGCTGTTCAGTGCGCCCAGCTCTTGGCCCTTGGTTTCTGCCTGACGCCTTCCTTCTCCTTCACTCTTCACTGCACAGACCAAGGTAATTGCTCCACATGAGCTCCAGTCTACTGTCGCTTCTCTTTGTTTCTGCTGAAGATCACAGACTGCCTGCTGCACAGAAATTTAATCATTGTCTCTCAACTCTGTCTCCTAATGAGAAATGACTGGTAGGATATGAGAGATGAATAGCTGATGAGTTCACAGGTTGTAAGCATTCCTCCGGTACTGTTCCCTGCTCAATTTTTTCCTGTTTTTATTTTACTCACAGAAAATGGAAAAGCACTCTTTATAATGAGATCAGATACCATAAGAAGCAAATGCCACCACTGAAACACGTGTGGCATAATAAGAAATAATTAAATATGTATTTCTTGACACAGAGAACTCCTCACCTCCTCCTTGCTGCTCCACTGCTCCTTTGCAATGTTTGTCAAGGCACACGCGTCACTGTGAAGCCTGAGGCCCCTTCCTCCATGTCTGAGAAGGCAGGACACCAGTCTAGGTATTCCTCAACCCCTTCCAAGCCTTGTCTGGATGTTTCTGCTTTCAACCCTTCCAAGGTTTGAGGAGAGGAGGGTGGTTTGAGAGGACAATTTCTCCTTCTCCTCCTCATTCATTGCTGGGGGCCAGAGTGAGGAACTCTGTCCATTGCAAAGGTCATGAGGAAGGAAGCTTGGCATATGCAAAGGCGTGATCAAGCCTCAGGAAATCCCCTGTTCCCGAGCATCTACCCCAAAACCAGAGTACTTTACAGGGGGCTCTCCCCCATAACCATTTCTCTCGGAGAAGGAGTTAACTTGCAGCTNAAGGAGATCAAACCAGTCCAATCTGAAGGAGTTCAGCCCTAAGATTTCTTTGGAAGGAATGATGCTAAAGCTGAAACTCCAGTACTTTGGTCACCTCATACAAAAAGTTGACTCATTGGAACAGACTCTGATACTGGGAGGGCTTGTGGGCAGGAGCAGAAGGGGGCAAAAGAGGATGAGATGGTTGGATGGCATCACTGACTCGATGGACATGAGTCTGAGTGAACTCCAGGAGTTGGTGATGGACAAGGAGTCCTGGTGTGCTATGATTCATGGGGTCGCAAAGAGTCGGACATGACTGAGCGACTGAACTGAACTGAACTGGAGAGGGTGTGGAGGAAAGGGAACCCTCTTACATTATTGGTGGGAATGTAAACTGGCACAGCCATTATGGAGAACAGTGTGGAGATTCCTTATAAAAATTGGAAATAGAACTGAAGATGATATTTTTAATGTCTGACCTGTAGAATACTTTCACCAAATATTCTAGTCCAACACAAAACACATCATTGCTAACAGATCTAGGATAGCTATTTGAGTCTGCATTACAACTGGTTTTACAGGGAGCTAATAATCACTGCATTGTTTGTCTATTTTTTTTTTCAAATTTCTTGCTATTGTCTTGTTGCATGAAAAAAAAAATCACAATATTGTAAGATTTGAAATTGAATTTATAAATTAATTGACAAATTTATAATTTTGAGAAAAAAATGTCTAATTAAATGTTATGTGTTACTTAAATATGTCCTCCTATTCAACATGAACCTCCTTTCCAGAAGCAGTGATATAGACAGTCATTTTGATCTTCAATGCTCAAAAATTTTAGAGCATTCAGTAGTTAATAAAATTGGCATTATGGAAGAAAACTTGATGAAAACAAAAGATAGAAGTTCTGCAAAATACTAGATAGATATTCTTTAGTAAAATTCTAATTTTTAANCTACACGTTGGAAGAGAAATTTTAGAGCATTCAGTAGTTAATAAAATTGGCATTATGGAAGAAAACTTGATGAAAACAAAAGATAGAAGTTCTGCAAAATACTAGATAGATATTCTTTAGTAAAATTCTAATTTTTAAAAATAATTATCTCACTTATGGTTGTTCTAATTTAAGTTTTTATGGAGTTTTATTCATTTGGGCTTATTGATGTCTTATTCTTTTTGTGCCTTATGGAATCAACATAGTAACTTGGATGTCTATTCTTTCCTATGGACTATCAAACTTTTTTCTCTTTACACTGCTTATAAGAGTTACATTTACACACTCCTATATGTAGCATTTTCCACTAATAAAATTCTCAACAAAAGAGGGTATGCATTGCTTTATAATTTAACACTTTTCACATTTGCATTCCTAATGCAATATTTGAAACTACATCTCAGAATTGACTGAATCAAATCCCTTTAAATTTTTAATTCACAAAGTAAGCTTTGGAGTCAGTATGGTGCATTGCATCAAAGCTTGTTACCATTGTAAAATATAAGGCCTTACTTAAATTTACTTAATTATTAAGGTTAGTGTCAATCTTCCCTGGGTCAAATCAACTATGAAAATTTATTTCAGGAACAAATAAGACAAAGCATGCCAGTGTGATCTCAAGAACATATCCTTGGCTACATAGTTCCTAAAGGTTTGTGCATGTGGTGATAGATACTGAAAATTTCATGAGCCTCTCTCAAATATGGCAAATGACTACAACATATGATAAAACATCATAAATCCTGTAAGAAAATGGTTTATATTTGTCATGAATCCTGCTGCTGAGAAGAGAACAATATTTCTATCTGAGAGAGTAAACTCTACTGAGAACTTTTGGAAAACATTTTTAAAAATTTACTGAATGAATCATTTTCGCAATGGATAAATTTTTTTTTTCAAATAAACTGAATAACTGCCTAATTATGCAGGTAAAAATACATTTTCAAATAAATCTGTGAAAGTTTTGGCTGCTTGCAGTGTGTGATTAATTTTCTTAATTGATTATTAAAATTGTGAAAAATGTACCAAAACTAATCAGCTTGAGAAGCACAGTTAAAGGCTGTCAAATAGTAGAAAATATTCTCACCCTGTTATATGCAATGTCCATCCTTGTTTGAGTAAAAGAAACCATAAATTCTTATCAATTAAACAAGTATTTATTAATTATACAAAGTCATTCTCTGAAGCTACTTATAAGGAGAGATAACTGAGTTCATTGTGACAACAATAAAAGTGCCAACAGGATGAATTTTATACCCAAGACTCTATGATAGAATCCCAAACTGCTTCTCTAGTTTCCTTCATTCCCTGTTTCACATAGCACTTGCCACTGTTTGGGTGGACCAGACTATTCTATATTTTATTCCTTTTATCCATAATAAATCCTGTGGCAACATCCTCCTCCTGGCTTCTTTCTTCCTATTCCAAAGTTTGGGATCGCCTGATTATCTTTTTTTTTTTTTTNATTTCCTTTAGGATGGACTGGTTGGCTCTCCTTGCAGTCCAAGGGACTCTCAAGAGTCTTCTCCAGCACCACAGTTCAAAAGCATCAGTTCCTTTGCATTTAGCCTTCTTTATGGTTCAACTCTCACATCCGTACATGACTGCTGGAAAGACCATAGCTTTAACTAGACGGACCTTGTCGGCAAAGTAATGTCTCTGCCTTTTAATATGCTGGCTGGGTTTGTCATGGCTTTTCTGCAAGGAACATATGTCTTTTAATTTCATGTCTTTGATAGCATATCTGATTTCCCACAGGTCTCCTAGCTAGGTTGGCCTCCTTGATCCTTTAGAGACGAAATCCTGTTGCGATCATAAGACCATCTCTGTATCTGCTCTGGTCTGAAGTCTGTGAGCCTGTTAACATTTGCTGCCAAAACATCCTGCTGTGTTTTTGGAGCACTGGCTCTTCTGACATTTTTGCCAAGTTCATATTTTATGCATTGTATTTCCTTTCTCAGTCACAGTGATAAATGAAAATTTGTCAAAACTGGAAGAAAAATGTACGAAAACTAAAAGAGAGCTGTTAGAGAGATGCATTAGTTTGAGATGTGGGTGCTGACTGGGCGACCTCCTGGCCATTAGACAGCATTGGGATGAGTTTGGTTATTAATGAAGGTATCATTTATGATAAAGAGGTTGTGACAGCAAGCGTTACAAGCAGTCATTGTATGCCAGCGTTGGCTAGACACACGTTAATCGCTGCAGCCAACATAATTGATTTCAATGTCTTCACAGCTTGGTGCTCAAATAAATTGGTACTTGATGAAGCCATAGGCTTTGAAGATTTCAATCTAGAGTGAAAAATCTATAGTCCTGGTAGAAGGTCGTCACACTGGGTATTTTTTCCTTTTTCCTGCCTATACTGGAGGACTCATCAAAGCATCTCAGATTATAGAAGTTGCCTTCTCCAGGTGATCTTCAGGGAGGCAGACCCTGTTCTAAAAGACTCCTTTTAGCTATTCAATTAAATCATCCTTGAAATGTATTCTTGTTAGTCAAGTAGCAACATTGTTATTGTGCAGGCAGTTCCCCAAGGATCCCCATTAAGGATATTTCTGGGAGTCAGTTCCTTGAAGAGGTAGCTCTTTAAAAGTTATGCCCAGACACCTAGAATTTCCCTGAAAAATCACAGGAGCATATTCCTGGCAGGGGTTTGACATTACAGCACGTGATAGCCAGTGTAACTAATAGTTGCCACCTGTCATCTTATGCAGACAAGTGCTTGCATGCTGTATGAATTTAAATTGAAATTCAGAAATATGGCAGGTGTGATAATGAGAAGATCTTGGCAGAAGCAATGTGGAGCCCTTGACAATTACAGTTGAGGAAATCTACTGAGATGGCTGAAACATCAATTATGAAATAACCTTCCAACTTGACATTTTTGGAATTTCCTGTTTTCCGGCCTTCCAAAAGGGAAGACAGATTGCCCTAGTCATCAGACGTATCTCTTAGTATGTTCAGTTCAGTTCAGTCGCTCAGTCCAGTATATTGAAAAGGCGAAGTTAAGGCAAATGCATGGTACCTCCTAGACGAGAGAGGAGCAGAGGAGCAAGCCGGTGTGGGTCCTGGTCAATCTCTGCTGTAAAAGCAAACTCTTCTGGCCCAAGTTTCCAGCCTTTTATGAGGTGTGGGATGGAGGCTGACTACACTGGATTGGTCATTTACTCCTGCATTTAGTCAATTACCTATTTATTCAGTTGATTCGTGGTTTGTGGGAGAGTGGAGTTTTCCCTCCCCAACAGCCTGCCTTCCTCTGCTCCTGTCCTCACGAGGAGCATCACTGGTTTTAAAGTTTTAAAATGGAATATCTAGGAAGCAAGTTTTTAAAAGATACTGTACGTTCTGAGTTCATACTAATATTTGCAATTCAGAATTAGGCTTATATAGTTTTTGCTTCTTTGACTTTTCATGTTCTTTTCTCTTATACTGAAAATCTTGGTTCCTAATGCCATTAGTATAATTCCTTATTTGTTTTATTCTACAAATGCGTTCAAAATATTGGTTCAAAATAACAATACTACATCGTTACCAACAATATGGTTACTGAAAATACCTTTAAGATTTCTTCAGAGGTCTTTTTTTCTGATTTCTGCTTGTTGATATTTAGGAGTTCATAGGTGTATGCATGGGGCTTCCCCGATAGCACAGTGGTAAAGAATCTGCCTGCAGTGCAGGAGACGTGGGTTTGATCCCTGCTCAGGAAGATCCCCTGGAGGAAGAAGTGGCTCCCCACTCCAGAAGCCTTATGTGGGAAATGCCATGGACAGCAGAAACTGGCGAGCTCAGTCCATGGGGTTGCAAAGAATTGGACACAACTGAAGCGACTGAGTACACACACGTGTGTGTATGTGTACATGCATATCTGTGTATGTGTGCAAACACATGTCTGTGTATATTGCACACACGCATGTGTCTATTACACATGCATGTGTCACATGTGTATGTGTACACACATGTATGTGTGTATGTGCACACACGCCTGTGTATATGTGCACACATGTCTGTATATGTGCACACATGTCTGTGTATACATGCACATGTGTATGTGTACATGTGCACACATATGTGTATACGTGCACACATGTCTGTGTATATGTGTACACAGTGTCTGTGTATACGTGTGCACGTGTATGTGTATATGCACACACATATGTGTATATGTGCACACATATGTATGTGTATACACAGATGTCTGTGTATACAACATGTATACGTGTGCACGTGTATTGTATATGTACACACGTGTGCATAGTATGCACGTGTATGTGTATATGTGCACACGTGTGTGTATGTGTATACGCGTATGTGTATATGTACACGCTCGTGTGTGTGTGTACCACACATATGTGCATATGTGTGGTACACACATGTCTGTGTATATGTGTATACTTACTGCGTGTGTATCTATGCTGCGGCTTCTGATAAGGCACTTCAGTCGTGGCCGACTCTATGCGACCCTGTGAACAGCAGCCCACCAGGCTCCTCTGTCCACAGNTGTGTGGTACACACATGTCTGTGTATATGTGTATACTTACTGCGTGTGTATCTATGCTGCGGCTTCTGATAAGGCACTTCAGTCGTGGCCGACTCTATGCGACCCTGTGAACAGCAGCCCACCAGGCTCCTCTGTCCACAGGATTCTCTAGGCAAGAATACAGGAATGGGTTGCCATCGCCCTCTCCAGTATACATGTGTACACATCATACTATGATAATCCTGTTTTAAAGTCAGTTGCAAAGACAACTCTCCGTGTGATTAAACCGTTAGGGTCAGCTGTTTCCTTTTGCTTGTGTGTTTTCTCCCCATTTTGGTTTAATTTTGCCTTTGTAATGTTAGATATATACATAGGTAAGGGTCACAACTATAAAACACGGGATCTTTTTAAATTCAACTGTTACACGTTTAATCGGAGGGTAGCCGCTTGACGCTGTGCTGGCTTCTACCAGACTGCAACGGGAACCGGCCGGCGGCGTGCGCGCCCCTGCCTGCTGGCCCCCCGCCCACCTCCCGCGCCGGCCTGCTCCGCGGGCTGTGGCGGGGCGCCGGCCGGGCTCCCCCGCGGTCTCACACGCGGCGACCGTGTGTTCCGCGCTCCNTGCGCGCCCCTGCCTGCTGGCCCCCCGCCCACCTCCCGCGCCGGCCTGCTCCGCGGGCTGTGGTGGGGCGCCGGGCTCCCCCGCGGTCTCACACGCGGCGACCGTGTGTTCCGCGCTCCTTGCCCAAGCCGTCCCTCCTGCCCTCTCCTCCCCCGCTGGGTCCACAGGTCTTGAAACAAGGTGTCTTGAGGAAAGTCTGGCTGTCATTCCTGTCCCCTCTCTTGTATCCCTTTTCCTATAATATGCTTTGGGGGTCTCTGATTTCCCCTTCAGTTTTTTGATATAAGAAAACATGTACCTGAATATATATGAATATATTTTTCATTATTTTCCCTCTTAGAAAAAAGATAACCTATTACATTTCTGCAGCTCAGCTGCATCTAAAAATAGCTCCCTCTCCTTGTCGGTGGAGAACCTTCCCTCCTCTACAGCCACCCAGTATTCTGACACGTGGACACGCGTTAACTTTCTCGTGGTTGTCCCTATTGATGCGCATTTGGGATGTTTCCAGTCTTCTGCTTTTATAAATGGTTTATAGTGAAAAGTCTTGGGCATATTCATTTCTTATTTTTGAGAGCAGATCGTTGGAATAGATTCTGTAAGCTGAATCAAAAGGTAAATGCGTATGGTTTTGCCAGCTATTGCTAAATGCCCGTCTATAGAGGCTGTACCGCTTAGCATTTCCACTAGCAGTGAGTTTGTCCTCCCCTCTCCTTTCGGATTTTTGCCAAAGGGAGTGGAAAAATAGTCTATTAGTGAAGCTAAATTTTTATTTCTTTTTCTGTAATCTATATACCAAAGGAACAGAACCTCTTTTGGACAGTAGCACCTTTGAGGTTGTCAAAGCAGAAAAATTGCCCCCTGTCTACATTATATGCTATTGAATAAAGAAGTTTTTCCTACAGATGGGCTTGAATTGTCAAGCGCTCATTCACAGCAGCTCAGCCACAGGGTGTGTGTATAAGTGGAGTAGCCAAAAACCACGATTCAAGAAGGCCCAGAGAATTCTTTTCATCATCATGTGCCATTGAATATCTTTGGAGACATTTATACCCATCAGATAATCCATGGACACTTATTGAGAAGACTGAGCTTGCTCTGGAGTTAGAAGTTCTTGGCACAATAAAGGAAACCGTGGTTGATACTAAAGGATTAACTGGGCAAAGAGCATGGTGCCTTCAGCCAAAACTTGAATTTCTTACTCTTAAAATCTTCATCTCATCTTCTGTATACAAAAGAACTTCAGAAGGAATATTCACAATATATTACATATATATTACCTGTTTGGATTTCAAGATTGAATAAATGCTAGCAAAAATATAGATTTGTCTTTTCTTTTTGTTTATTTTTGATCAGTCTGGGCACTCAGTGCTATAAAGTGGGTCTTGTAAGTGGAGAATTGACTTTATAGAAAGGGACAATATCACATGTGTACAAAGAAGCACTCCCTGAGCACTTACTTTCACCAGATTGCCAGTTAGCGTGCTGCCGATTTACTGAGAATTCAGCATTTAGTGCTAAGCTTCTGTGGCATGAAGCCATGCTAGAAGCTAGGCGTACAAAGATGACTAATGCATGTTTCCTTCCCTAGAGGAGTTTACCGTATGGTGGGGGGGACTCAGAATCGGACACTGAAGTGACTTAGCAACAGCAGCAGCAGGGGGGACTGACGGATAAATTCTATTATAAATTGATAGAACCTCTGACATGGGACCATTCAGAATGTGTGGTCACTTTTTACACAGATTTGCACTAGTAGAGTTTGCTCTTTTTCCTGGACATAGCTTTCTGGAGCTAGATTCACACACTGTGGAATCCACCCGTTAGGAGTGCACACCAGTGTTACGGGTATATGTGTGCCTACACAGACTGGGGCAGTCTTCACCACAGCTGATTTTAGGACATTCTCATCACCACAAAAAAGAAACCCAGCATCCTTGAGCAGTCACCCCTCATTTTCGTCCAACCACCTCCTGCCCTAGGCAGCCACTAATCTTTCCGTCTCTAAAGATGAGCCTTTCTGGATATTCAGAGCAGTCGATGGCAACGAGATCCCGCAACGTGCGGTCTTCGGCGACTGCCTCTTTCACTTATGAGCAGCCTGTTCCCCAATGTGTCAGCGTCGTAGCATGGATTGCTACTTTAGCCTTCTTTAGGCCAAAGAACATTCCGCTGATGGACATACCACAGTTTTGTCGTTGCTTGCTATTCTTTTATTAGGGTGAGATTTATACACAATGAAATGTACAAACCTCGTGTGGCCATGCCACGTTTTGTTTGTTTACCAGCTGATGGATATTTAGGCTGTTTCCGCTTTGAGGCTATCTATAACGCTGCCAGGGCTTCCCTGCTGGCCAAGCAGTAAAGAACCCACGTGCGGCGCGAGAAGCAGGGGTTCAGCCCCTGGGTCGGGAAGATCCCCTGGTCTCCTGGAGGAGGAAATGGCAACCCACCCCAGTGTTCTTGCCTGGAGAATCCCAGGGACAGAGGAGCTTGGCGGGCTGCAGTCCCTGGGGTCGCAGAGTCGGCTAACTCACACACACTCCTAGTGGAATTATTGAGTTTAATCTTTTGAGAAACAAGCTCACCTAGGAAAGGAGAGCTCCTGGCTCAAAGGTGGCGTCCTGTGGTGCCCACGCCTGGGGCCTGGGAGGGGCCTGTGTCGCCAGAGGCCTGCTGCCTGGGGCGCGCTGCCCCTCCGGCCCGTGCTGGAAGCCTGCTGCCCGGGGCGCGCTGCCCCTCTGGCCCACGGCCGGGATGCGATGCTAGCCAAGGCGCATCTCCCCGTCTTGCTTCCACGGTTGCGTGAGAGCCTGTGCCAAAACCCACACGCCCGAGCCCCGCAGCTGCCCTGTGTGCTGACCCACTGGCGATCCTGAGACACGGGAAACGGTGCTGAGGGTGGCACCGCCTGGGCCTGGCGGCCGCCTGAAGCTAAAATCTGTCTAGTGACCGAGTCTGGCCTTTCACCAGGAGCGAGCACGTCCTCGTCTGTCTGTCCCAGATTCCCCTTTTCCTAACTGGTGACATCGTGCTGCTCCTCGGGGTTGTCCCTTCTCTGATGGACCCGCCTCTTCAGTCACCACCTCTGCGTCCGCTCCCAGCACCCCCCAACCCAACACGGTCCATCCGAGCCTCAAGTCCTGTCTGCTCTCACTGTCTCAGGGACTCAAGAGGTTACAGCTGGAGGGCCCCTCCTTCTCGGGGCTTCACCTCTTGAAGCTTTTATTTTTCACTGCCCAGCAGAAAGATCGTTTTCCATGATACAGAAACAACAGCACTACTGAGTGCCCGAATTGAAGTGCCGAGGCTTCCGTCAGCGCCTCAGCAGCATGTACGCCGGCCCTCGGCCGGGAGCGGCCTTCCTTGTTCCTTGGCCTGATGGATCAGCAGAGCCCTCGGGATTGGCCGCAGCGGGCTTCACCGAGCCTGACCCCTGGAATCTTCAGAGTTCCTGACGTGGCTCTGAAAATCCAGGTTCCTCGTGGGTGGTTGGCCCCAGGGAAGCCCCTGAGGACCGCTTCGCCGTGGGCGATGTCTCTGAAGGGCTTTTGTGGGGTGAGGACGTCCCCTCTGCTCGGGGCCCTAGGGCCGCCCTCCTTAGCTACCACCCCCCTCCTCCCAGGCTGCCTTCTCCTTCTCGGGCTCTGCAGCAAGGAGCTCAGCTACCCGTCTTCTGGTTCCCTTGCAACTCTAGATAAACTTCAAAATATTTTTAGGACGTCCAAGGCAATTTAGTGCTGATAACCGCAGGAACCTTTCCCAGGCGGCTTAGTGGTAAAGAACCCGCCTGCCGAGGCCGGAGACGCAGGAGACACGGGTTTGATCCCTGGGTCGAGAAGATTCCCTCGAGGAAGGAACAGCAGCCCACTCCAGTACTCTTGCCTGGAGAATCCCATGGACAGAGGAGCCTGGTGGGCTATAGTCTGTGGGGTCACAAGAGTCGGACACGACTGAGCAGGCAGGCAGGGGTCACATCTTCAGCTTCACAGGACATATAACTTTTATTATTACGATTTTTACATCAATGCAGCTCTTTACAGATCAAAAGCACATTCGTGTGGCTTCCGAGCTTACAGAGGCTGTTGTATGTAAGTGGATTTTGAGTCAGCCATCGCAGGGCATCAGTGTGGAATTTTTTTCCACTTTTGATAAAGCCTAGGGAAACACTGCGATGAATAAGGTAGTTCACAAGCCCAGTCTTGTGTGTTTTGACTCATGGATTCGGGGCTTCCAAGCCCCCTTCCGAGGGGAGCCGCGCTCGCGGAGGGACTGGGTCGAGTTGGGGATCTTTACCGGCATATCGCCCCCTGGTGCCCGCAAACAAAATGCGGGCGTGTGGAGCCGGCTTTGAACCGTTAGGTGTCAGTCTCGGCCCCTCCACCTGGGCTGCTCTTGGGAGTCAAAGGCTGGGGAGAGGAGGAAAAACAGAACCAGGCTGGTCAAGAAAAACCCACCAGGAATACTGTGGATAATGTAAGGCAGTCCAGCGTGAGCTTTGGAGTCATGAATTTGAATCCAAGTTCCAGCTTCACCATCGAAGAGCTGTGTGATTTAGATATGTGGAAAACTCAGCAGTGGCCTCAGGACTGGAAAAGGTCAGTTTTCATTCCAATCCTAAAGAAAGGCGATGCCAAAGAATGCTCAAACTACCGCACCATTGCACTCATCTCACACGCTAGTAAAGTCATGCTCAAAACTCTCCAAGCCAGGCTTCAGCAATACGTGAACCGTGAACTTCCAGATGTTCAAGCTGGTTTTA
>SJYV01011824.1:0-17828 GCA_006410875.1 Neotragus pygmaeus
TCCGACCCTCAGCGATCCCATGGACTGTAGCCTTCCAGGCTCCTCTATCCATGGGATTTTCTAGGCAAGAGTACTGGAGTGGGTTGCCATTGCCTTCTCCATGAGGATACCTAGGAATCTGCATTTGGGGCAAATCCCCAGATAAACCTTATATGCATTCTTATACACATGGTGTTCCAACCACAGCTTAGGACATGATAGACAGACAGTGGGCTGCAGAAGTGTGGGTTGGAGGAAAATTGCTTCTTCATAGTGATGTGCCTCGGTTTTCTAATATATGAAATGGAGACAAAAATTAACATCAAGGCACCTACTGGGGGAAGCAAGTTAATTCTGACTCAGCTAAACAGGTCTTACTTACGCTGTGGTGAAAGATAAATTACTTTCTGGGGAATACATTTTATGTGTAAAATAAAAAATCTCCTATCGGCTAAAATGGGTCTGAAATTTTAGAACAGCCTAAAAAGTACATCCCTATACCTTTGCTTTGATGTCAAGAAAACTCTTGAGAGTCCCTTGAACAGCAAGGAGATCAAACTAGTCTATCCTAAAAGAAATCAACCCTGAATATTCATTGAAAGGACTGAGGCTGAAGCTGAAGCTCCAATACTTTGGCCACGTGATGGGAAGAGACAACTCACTGGCAAAGACTTTGATTCTGGGGAAGATTTTTGAGGGCAGGAGGAGAAGGGGATGATAGAGGATGAGATGGTTGAATGGCATCACCTTGCTGGACATGGTTTGAGCAAACTCCAGGAGACAGTGAAAGACAGGGAAGCCTGGTGTGCTGCAGTCCATGATGTCACAAAGTGTAAGATGTAATTTAGCAACTGAACAATAGTATTTTGATCTATGTGAAAATTCAGACACTGTGGAGTTGGATAACATACTACAGACATAGAGTGTTTGTATCATATTATTATTATTAGAATCGCTCAGTCGTGTCAGACTCTTTACGACCCCATGGACAGTAGTGTAAATCAAAGATCTTGCTGAGCCTGATTGTGGAAAGTGAAGAAAGAAAATGGTAGCTTGAGGGCATAAGAACAGGTGGAGTTGGAAAAGCAAAGAACAGACTCAGGAGTTCATCTAAGGCAAGCCTTGAACTTATAGATGGCAAATTAGCTACTTATTTTCAGCAACTGAGATGATTTTTCCCAAGTCCAGAAGGAAGTCAGCCCTCCAAAGTTCTGGGCATCTATTTAGCTATGGTAGCTCCTAATATTTCTATATTTTGATGCAGTTCTTATATATTATGGTGGCTTGGCAAGACTGATAACCATTGTTTTAGAGTACTTTTCAAATGTCTGTCGAATGACATAGGACTATCCTGACTNGGCCGCCCTCCAAAGTTCTGGGCATCTATTTAGCTATGGTAGCTCCTAATATTTCTATATTTTGATGCAGTTCTTATATATTATGGTGGCTTGGCAAGACTGATAACCATTGTTTTAGAGTACTTTTCAAATGTCTGTCGAATGACATAGGACTATCCTGACTTTGACCATGTTTTTATAACACCTGTGTTTGATTTTCTGATATTTTTCCTTAAATTTTTTTCACTATTTTTATTTTTGATCAGTTTCATTGTAAAAGGAACTTGATATTTTTCCCCCTAAAAAGCAGCATCACTTGCCATAAATACAAGGTTAATATAGTACAAATGCAATGGCCACAAAGCATATTATTAAATGATATCTGAATATAGCTGCTTTGGGAAAACTCTGACCCTTGGAACCTCTGTTTATTTTATAAAAGTGAAGATTTGCAGGTGCCAGAAGCACTTGAGAACTTCTCATCCCCATCTGGTACTTCCTACTTGATATAATAATCAGGAATAGCAAATCAAAAATGGACTAGTGTTGCTACTATGTCATTTGTTGTCTCTTAATCCTGTCCATGTGGCACTTGATTTGGAAGTGCCTCTTGATGAGGGTGAAAAAGGAGAGTGAAAAAGCTGGCTTAAAACTCAACATTCAAAAAACTATAACCATGGCATCTGGTCCCTTCACTTCATGGCAAATAGACGGGGAAAAAGTGGAAACAGTGACAAATTTTATTTTCCTGGGCTTCAAAATCATCATGGATAAATGACTTCAGCCATGAAATTAAGATATGCTTGCTCCTTGGAAGAAAACACAAACCTAAACAGAGTATTAAGAAGCAAAGACATCACATTGCCAACAAAGGTCTATATAGTCATAGCTATGATTTTTCCCATTGTCATGTACGGATGTGAAAATTGGACCGTGAAAAAGGCCGAGGACCAAAGAATCAATCCTTTTGAATTGTGGTGCTAGAGAAGACTCTTGAGAGTCCTTTGGATTGCCAGGAGATCAAACCAGTCCATCCTAAAGGAAATCAACCCTGAATATTTATTGGAAGGACTGATGCTGAAGCTGAAACTCCAATACTTTGGCCATCTGATGTGAAGAGCCAGAACATTGGGAAAAACCCTGATGCTGAGAAAGACTGCAGGTGGGAGGAGAAGGGGGTGACAGAGGATGNTGAATATTTATTGGAAGGACTGATGCTGAAGCTGAAGCTCCAATACTTTGGCCATCTGATGTGAAGAGCCAGAACATTGGGAAAAACCCTGATGCTGAGAAAGACTGCAGGTGGGAGGAGAAGGGGGTGACAGAGGATGAGATGGTTGGATGGCATCATGGATTTAATGGATAGGAGTTTGTGCAAACTCTAGGAGATAGTGAAGAACAGGCAAGCCTGGTGTGTTTCAGTCCACGGTGTTGCAAAGAGTCTGACATGACTTAGTGACTGGACAACAACCATACTTTGGGAAATACAGTCCACTGTACTGACAGGCCTACTTCCTTGAATGTTTGGCTTCATATCTAATTTGAACCATGGGTGTAACTTGCAAGAGTCTCCTGAAACCCTCTTGTAAACATACCAAGGTCTGAAAAATTAATGAGCTTCAGGGAAAATATTTCATATGTGGAAAATACTTGCTCAAATGAATACTTACTAAATACTTTATGTAAGACAGATTGTTAGCTGGAAATCTGTCATGTTCCATTATGCTTACTCTCTTGGTAATGTATTTTTAAAGTACATCTGAAGCGGGGGACCTGAATTTCTCTTTCCTTTCATTTTAATTTTGAATAAATTTAAGCTCACTTCCACTAACCCGATTGAGTGATGAAAAAAAATAGCCAGTTAACCAAGAATTTTCCCAGTATTTGGCATATCTGTCAGTTGGCATCTGTGTACTCATTTGTAAGAAACAGTGGTGGAATAAGAGTTCAGACTTTGATGAGAAGCAGGCATCATTTACTTCACATGTTAACAGTCTGAGACTAGTTACTTAACTTCTCCAAATTCCTAGTGTCCTTGTATGTAAAATGGAAATAATCCCTACAACCCCCTCAATTGTATTCATGCACTTAAAAATAAACGAAAATGGAACAAAACCACCAGTAGTAAATGGTACAATGTGAAGAAGGCACTTAGCATATGTATTGTCATTTGAGTATCATGACATTGATGATGATGGTTTTAACATTTTGGGCTTCCCAGGTGGCATTATTGGTAAAGAACCCTCCTGCTAATGCAGGAGACATAAGAGACACAGTTTTGATCTCTGTGTCGAGAAGATCCCCTGGAGGAGGGCGTGGTGATCCACTCCAGTATTGTTGCCTGCAGAATTCCATAGACAGAGGAGCCTAGTGGGCTGTGGTCCATGGGGTTGCAAAGAGTTGGACACACTGAGTGACTTAGCATGCATAGCATGACAAAGAAAAGTAATATGCCTGAACACATAGATACAGAAACTGTGCTTAACTATGAATTCTTCAGTGTTTTCAATACAGAATATCTTCTTTTCAGTTTTGAAATCTCCATAGCGATTCCTACTGAAACAGATAAGTAAGATATCTCTAAGGTCTTATATTCTGAAAATATGTTTTTGTGTGTCTTTTAAGATTGCAAATATTCTTGCAGGAGTTTGGTGAAAGTACATCCCTTAAAGGTATATATTTTGTGAAATAAATGTATTGAGTTACAGTTTACGTATCATGCAATTTGCCCATTTCAAGGCAGTGATTTTTAACAGATTTCCCACGTTATGCAGCTGTTGTCATGTATCAGTTTTAGAACATTCTCATCACTCAAATAGCATCCCTTGTACCCTTTATTGTTATTCCTAGCAGCCCTTCCTCCCCAGCAGGCACTAATGTACTTTCTGTCTCTATAGATTTTCCCTTTTTTGGACATTTTGTATAAATAGAATTATTCAATATATGGTCTCTTGCATCCAGCTTTTTTCACTTAAGCATAATGCTTTTGAACTTCATCCATATTTCAGCAAATATCAGTAGTTTGTTGCTTTGCATTCATGAATAGAACTTCAGTTCGTGGATATACTACAGTTTGTATATTCATTTATCAGGTGGTAGAGATTTCAGTTGCTTCTGCTTTGGGGCTTTTAGAAATAATACTGTGAATATGCATCTTGTGTGGACATGTTTTCATTTCTCTTTGGTGCACACCTACAAGTGAAATTGCTAGGCTTTATCTGTATTGAACATTTGGGTAATTGCCAAACTCTTTTCCAAAATGGCTGAAACATTTTCTATTTCTACTAGCAATGTATGAATGTTTCATTTTTTTATCCTAGACATTCTAGTGAATGTGGAATGGTATCTCATTGTTGTAGTTTGCATTTCCTTGATGACACTGATTCTGTGTATCATTTTATATGTGTATGAGCCATTCTTAAATACATCTTAGAAGGCATACAGTTTTTTTATTTTTCTGATTATCTTGATAATTTATTATAAGGAAATGGTTGAAAAATTGCTAAAGAATCAAAATTGTATTCTGGGAATTAAGGTAAACATCTGTGAACTATTGAAAGCCTACATATACATACTCATGCAGATCTCACTGTTGATATTCACTTAAAAATCTATATTTGTAAAGCAAAACTCTGCATGTGTAACTAAAACATGAGCTCAAAGAAAGTAGAGAATTTTGACTCCTGATCATCTTTTTTTCTCTAACATCTACAACAGTGTCTGACACAATGTACACATTCAATAAATCTTTGTCCTTCACTACCTCCTGGAGTTTGTTCAAACTCTTGTCCATTGAGTTGATGATGCCATCCAAATATTTCATCCTCTGTCACTCCCTTCTCCTCCTGCCCTAGCCTAGGTACCCAACTAACACAAATACTGTACTATACTTTAATAATTTTATAATACTTTTAACACAAATAATACTTTAAAAACACACACACACAAAAAAAGAAAACATTTTAAATCTTACAATACAGTACCTTGACAAGTTCAGTAGTACAGTATAACAGCTGGCCTACAGGGACTGGTGTTGAGTGAACAGACAAGAAGAGTTACTGACTGGGGGAGGGAGAAGGGGTGGGAGATGGTAGAGCTGAAGGACCGTCAGCAACAGGAAATGGAGGACAAGTGGTGATTTCTCTCATGCCTGACATTGGGCTTCCAAGGTGGCTCAGTGGTAAAGAATCTGCCTGGCAATGCAAGAGATGTGTGTTTGATCCCTGGGTTGGGAAGACCCCCCCAGAGGAGAAAGTGGCAACCCTCTCCAATATTTTTGCCTGGAGAATTCTTGGACAGCAGAGCCTGGCAGGTTACAGTCCATGAGGTCACAAAGAGTTGAACACAACTTACCAGGCACACACTGACATGGATGGAATACGTGTTTGCATCTTTGAAAGTTCACAACTCAAAGAGCTGTAATATAGGGGATTTACTGTATATATGGTAGCAAAGTATCCTTTCCAACAAAGAGCTGAACAACATTTTAGTGTGAGATCCACAATAAGTATATAATTGAATTCTTTTAAAACTTTTTCTTCTTTCCCTCAGTATATATGTGTGTGATCAGCCACTCAGTCATATCTGACTCTTTGCAACCCCATGGACTGTAATTTTGGCTTCTGCTCTCCATAGAATTTTCCAGGCAAAAATATTGGTGTGGGTTGCCATCTTCCTGATCCAGGAATTGAACCTGCATCTTCTGCATCGGCAGGTAAATTCTTCATCACTGAGCCACCTGGGAAGCCCCAACTAGGGTGGTATCATTTAGCTCACATGTGGAGAATGCTTTTGTGTTGTAATAAAATACTACTGAAGTTTCCAAAGGAGGGACAAGTTTTGAGTGGATTTGAACACTTTCAGTGTTGATTTTGTAGATTCACATTGATATACCAGAAAATCCATTTAAATTCCTTTTAAGACTATGAATTATAGATTCAGAATGTAAAACTAAACCTTTATTCATCTCTTTTGTAAATCTTTACAAAGATTTTTTTCTACATTATTGACTTTATTAGAAGAAAGTAAGTATTCTGGAAAAGAATGTTTGCCTCCTCTATTGTTTATCCTAGAGTCAGATAATCAAAATCTTCCAAACTTTTTATTTCCCTGGTGGTTCAGTGGTTAACTAGCCTTCTGTGCTTCCAATGCATGTGTTGCATCCCTGGTTGGAAAACTGAGATCCCACATGCCTTGCCACTCAGCGCCCCCTCCTCCCCAAATTCCCAAACAGATGATGGTTACAAAAATAAATGAGCAACATGCAAAAGAGTCAGTGTTGAAGACACATTAATAAGAAAAAAGTTATAGTAAGGAAACTTTGGTTGCTATTTAGTTTTCAATAACTAGAAAAATTATGTGTGATACTTAGTTCTGGGGTTTTTTTATTTAAAAGAAAATATTAAATTATGTACATGGATTTTAAATGCTGTTGGGGGAATTTTAAAAGATATTTTTAGCATATGCCCATCAGCATCAGAACATCAATAATGCTTCTCTGGAACATTCTTGGTTGCATAATCTGAAATCTCTCAGAAAAAAAAAAAAAAGATTAATTGTTGAATGTATTGTGATGATGACATTTCCTTTGTTTCTCCAGAAATTCCATCTGTGGAGTTTAGTAAAAGGAAAAATATGTAGGCAGACAACATAAAATTTTAAAGTAACTAAATTACAGCTGTAACTTCTCTATCTTAGCTAAGCCAAGTTCATTAACTGTTTGCCAGGATTTTGAAGACCACATGGAACTGAAATTACAACTCATAATGTTTCAAGTGCTGGGTACAATTGAAGCCAGCAGGACCTATGTGACAGTCTCAGGTACATACAGTTACTAATGTCAAGATATGAACGCTGGTAGACTTGTATAAACCCTCTATGAAGGAATACTTCATGTCTGTACATGAGGAGTCAAATGTTAGGAAAGATGGCATACCCCATTTTAAACAAGAAATGTGAAAGATCATCATTCACATCTCACTAGATAATTACATAATCATAGTGTACTTTAGTTCAGTTCAGTTCAATCGCTCAGTCAGTCATGTCCGACTCTTTGCAACCCCATGGACTGCAGCATGCCAGGCCTCCCTGTCCATCACCAACTCNTTTTATAGTTTCTGGTCTTACATTTATGTAATACTGACATTAGAAACACGTGTATACCTGTGGCGGATTCATGTTGATGCATGGCAAAACCAATACAATATTGTAAAGTAATTAGCCTCCAATTAAAATAAATAAATTAATATTAAAAAAGAAATATGCTCTAAGTCAAAAATATATACTTTATTTCTGTAACATAATCATGCATATTTCTTTCAAAGTCGTCTTTAAAAGGTTTCTTTAAAATGGCATGTAAAATCTGCATTTGTGAGGGCATCTCCCTGCTTCATTGACAATCACTCAAAATTTAGTATTAACTTTTTGTCTCCCTCTGATTCTCCCTCCCTCCTTGATTATGACTGGTAATTTCTATAAACAACTAAAACTATTATTAACTGAGGCTACTTTATACTGATATATTGTACTCAAGTAGTTGTTCACAATAAAGTAATTGAGAAATATCTTGTAATATGAAAGATAATTTATAGGGATCTCTTTTATGAGAGAAAACTTTGGAGCTAATAATTCAGTTTATATTCAGGAAGATATGTAATTTCATTCCCTTTTTACTGGGTTTTCCTCCCTGTGATTCCTTTTTATGTTGAAACAAGTTTCAAAAAATCATATTTAATATATTTATTGGTATATAGATTTCCAGTCCCCTAATAATGAACTTTTAAACTGATTCTAGTTTCTAACAATGAAAAATGATGACACAATAAATATTACCTTGCATACATTGTTACATGTTTACGTGAATATTTCTACAGGAGCAATTCCTAAATATAGAATTGCTATGTGAAAAAGAACAAGCATTACAAATTTGAAAATTATTGCCAAATTGACATACAAATATATCAAGAAATTTATGTTGCTAGGCATAATGGCATGAAAATTGCTTCTTACTTCTCTGATGGTAGGGAGCTCAATTGACCTGTGTCCCAGGTATAGCACTTTGAAATCCATCTCTGTGCTTGTTATGTTCAGAGGGCATTCTTTTTGCTGGTTGCTCTCAGCCAGTAAATAATTGAGCACAACAGATATACTAAGACAGGTCCATATCTGAGATATGCAGGACTACTCTGATTGGGGATTTTGGTCAAGGACTTTCCAATGACATTGCAGAAGTCTTTTACAACCACATTGCAGACTAGAATGTTTTCATTCAACTTTCATTCTTCCTTCTTTACCATTCTCTTTTTTTTAGAAGGCCACACATATGTGTAGAATTGTCCACATGCTAGGATTGTGCACTTGCTCAGAAAACATCTGAGAAGGCCCTAAGCTCTCACCTCGTATTAACTTTGAAACTTTAAGCAAACTGAAACTGAAAGCTAAGATGGAGTTGTAAACTGCCTGGCTAAGTGTTTGAGACATGCTCTAATAGACACACAGAGCTCATCTGAAATGATTAGATTTATTGGTTTGAGGGAGATAAAGAAATTTTCATATAATCATTAATTGTTCAACAGGCAGTATATTCTTTTCCAGATTTGTTTCTATTATAGGCTATTACAAGTTTTCGACTATAGTTTCCTGTGCTATAGAGTAGGTCTGTATTATTTATCTGTTTTATGTATAATAATGTATATATATGTTATCCCAAACTCCTAATTTATCTCCGCCCATCCATATCCCCTTTGGTAACCATAAGTTTGCTTTCTATGTCAGCGAGTCTGTTTTCACTTTGCAAATTAGTTTCCATTTTGTAAATTTTGTAAATTAGTTCTTGTATCATTCAAGATTTCACAAATAAGTGAAATCATATCATTTGTCTTTCTCTGACTTACTTCAATTAATATGATAATCTTGAGGTCCATCCATGTTGTTGCAAGTGACAATATTTTATTATTTTTTAATGGCTGAGTAATACTCTCTATATGTTACACATACACAAACATACACCGCATCATCTTTATCCATTCATATGCTAATAGATATATAGATTACTTTCATATCATGGCTATTATAAATAGTGGTACTATGAACATTGAGGTGCACATATCTTTTTGAATTACATTTTTTCTGGATATATGCCCAAGAGTGGGATTACAGTATCATATAGAGTTATTATATGACCATTTACCTTAAATATATCAGATAAAGAAAGAAGAGCAAACTAAATCCAAAGCAAGATGAAGAAATGAATAGTAATGACAAGAGTGCAAATATATAAAGAATAGAATAATGATAAACTTAACAAAAGCATTTATTTTTCTTTGGAAAAAAAATAAAAATTTACAAACATCTAGCTGTACAGACCAAGTGAAACAGAGAGAAGACTCAAACTATTAAAATCAGGAATGAAAGAGGAGATATTACTACTGATTTTAGAAAAATAAAATGGATTAAAGGGAATATTAAGAATACTTGTTTGTAAACAAAATAGATAATATAGACAAAATAGATAAATTCTGATACAGGCTATCAAAACTAACTCAAGAAGAAAAAGAAAATCTGAATGGAACTCTAACATAAATAAATTGAATAAATAATAATAAATTTACAAAAAATCTATGACCAGAGGGCTTTCTTGGTGAATTACACCAATAGTCCTTCACTAACTCTTGCACATAACAGAGGAAGGTAAACAATTTCAAATCATTCTATGAAGTCAGCATTATTCTGACACCAAAACAAGACAAAAACATAATAAGAGAAAACTACAAATCAATTATTGCTTATGAATACAGAACCAAAATCTTTCACAAAATATTAGCAAATCAAATCGAACAGCAGATGCAAAGGATCATCTGGGAGTGAGGCCAGCAATTTGGTAGAGTAGCAATTTGAAAACATCTATTCCTCTACAGAAACACAGAAAAACAGACAAGAATTCTCAGAAGCACATGTTAGAATTCTGGAAAATGGTCAAAGGTTTATAAAAAAAAAAGTGAATGCTAATTCAAGAAAAAAGCCACTTAAAAATGGTAGGAAAGGTTTGAGGCATTTTTTTTTTACTTGCCCCAATCCCATCTTTCCCTGGTGTAGCAGTTTCACATCATTTTATCTAGAACTGGAAGGAGCAGCTTTGACCTTAATTACAAAATATATTGTTTATCTGTTCTAATTTGCCAGCACTGAAGAACAGATGCTTTTGAACTGTGATGTTGGAGAAGACTCTTGAGTCCCTTGGACTGCAAGGAGATCCAACCAGTCCATTGTAAAGGAGATCAGTCTTGAGTGTTCATTGGAAGGACTGATGCTAAAGCTGAAATTCCAATACTTTGGCCACCTGATGCAAAGAGTTGATTCATTGGAAAAGACTCTGATGCTGGGAGGGATTGGGGGCAGGAGAAGAAAGGGACGACAGAAGATGAGATGGCTGGATGGCATCACTGACTCAATGGACATGAGTTTGGGTAAAGTCTGGGAGTTGGTGATGGACAGGGAGGCCTGGTATGCTGTGATTCTTGGGGTCTCAAAGAGTCGGACTGAAGTGACTTAGCAGCAGCAGCATCAAAGAGTCGGACATGACTCAGTGACTGAACTGAACTGAACTGAAAGAGTGACATAAGGTACCATCTCTTTGTGCCTAACTGAACTCACTCAGGGCAGAAGAACTGACAGGTACTTCCCTAAAACATGATGAAGCTAAAGAGGAGTATACAACATACAGTGCTTACTAGGTGGTGCTAGTGGTAAAGTACTGGCCTGGCAATGCAAGAGACATAAGAGAAATGGTTTCGATCCCTGTGATGGGCAGATGCCCTGAAGGAGGGCATGGCAACCAACTCCAATATTCTTGCCTGGAGAATGAGATGGACAGAGGAGCCTGGCAGGCTATAGTCCATAGGGTCACATAGAGTTGGACACAACTGAAGTGACTTAGCATACACACATACATCACACAAGGCTTTCCACGTGGCTGAGAAACTAAAGAATCCACCTGCAATGTTGCAGACCCAGATTTGATCCCTGGGTCAGGAAAATCCCCTGGAGAAAAGAATGGTTACCCGACACAGTACCCTTCTCTGCAGAATTCCACGGACAGAGGAGCCTGGTGGGTTACAGTCCATAGGGTCACAAAGAGTTGGACATGACTTAAGCAACTTAGCACACATGCATACAACATAAAATAGACTACCTACAATGTAGTTGGGAAAATCTGGAGAGAGAGTAGTTTTGGGAAATAAGGAAATTCAAAAGCAAGGGACTTGCTGTCAAAGGGACTCTGAAGAGTCTTCTCTGGCACCACAGTTTGAAAGCACCAATTTGTTGGCATTCAGGCTTTTTCTGATCAGCTCATCAATTGAGAATTAAAACTAGTAACTCTCCCTGCAAAACAATTATCTGTTCCTTTTTTCTACTCCCTTCGATTCTGGAAAGGAAAATAAAAATGTCACAAGTAACATGGCAGTAAAAGAAAATTCAAATAAAACTGTCCAATAATTCTAAATAAACTATGTAGCTGGGCCTCCCTGGTGGCTCAGGCTGTAAAGAATCTGCCTGCAATGCAGGATACCTGGGTTAAGAAGATCCCCTGGGCTATTTATAACACAGGGATATACACAAAAAATAGTCCACTTACTGACTTTTGAAATTGAGCAAAAACTGGAAGATAAGACTAATCTGGCCTATTCTCTATTATTAATTTATGTAACACAATGACTTTCATCTGTTCCACAGACAGGGATGTTCAGAGTCATCTTCTCTGAGATAAAGGTGGGAGAATGGGATATATTTAGTCAGTTCCACTCCTTCTTTCTAATTAATAGATACAGTTCCTCTTTTTTAGCATATCCAACACTTGAATGTACAGTTTAGGATAAACCATAAACGTAGACTACTGCTTTGGTTAAGCAGTAGGTCATCTTATTATTGGATTATTGAAAAAGCATTCTAAGTGGTTCTTCATTACACTACTTTGTGTAAAATCTTTCAGTAGCTCCTAGTGCCTATAGGATGATTATATATATATATAAATATATCTTAGAATGGAATGGAAGAGCACTGTATTCTAGACTACTCATTGAATGTGAAAGTGTTAGTCATTCAGTTGTGTCTGACTCTTTGTGACCCCATGGACTCTAGCCACCAGGCTCCTCTATCCATGTAATTCTCCAGGCAAGAATACTGGAGTAGGTTGCCATTTACTTCTCCAGGGGATCTTCCCAACCCAGAGTCTGAACCTGGCTCTCTTGCATTGTGGGCAGACTCTTTACTGACTGAGCCACTAAGGAAGACCTAGTAGGGCTTGCCAAAGTAAGCAGTGACAGAATTGCCAGTCTCTTGAAGAGCCTCTGAAGCTAGGGATAGAAAACTAGGCAACGTTGACTAAACCAGAGGGGTGCTAGGGAGGAAAAAATGCACATTTTAAAACTTTATTTCCAATTTACTCATGACCATAAGAATTTGTGTTTTTTAACGAAGGCATTATCAAATACCTTCAAGAATAAAGATGCTAAAATAGTGTCAAATTAGACTTGCTTCAAAAATTCAGCAAATGGTAAGTTCCATTTCCCCCACCCTACCCCACTCCCACTTCCACCCCTACTCCCCCTTTGGAATGCCCTTCAGCTCAGTGGGACTTTCTCAGAAGTCACTGCTTTTCAGGTTTCTCTAGTCTCTCCTCACAGGGTGGCTTGAAATGCGCCATTTTCCATCCTCCTTCTCTTACACCTTAGCTCTTCTCAAAAAAAAGGCCCTCAAACTATCTTTCATCCATCCTCGTGCTCTCCCAGTGCCTTGAGGCTGCTTTGCAGGTCTGTAGAATGGGAGAAACTCTCGTTCTGTCCGTGGCCCAGCTCTAGTCAGTGGCCTTCTTCCTTTTTTTGGTGGAGCCTGTCTCAAATGTTTCCCTTTCCCAGACAAGGAATGAAGATGAAGGCCGGAAACATAGGTAGAGGAGACAGGGGAAGTGGGCAGAGATCTTCCAAAAGAGAAAATGCAGGTTAGCCTCTGTGATGTATCTTCTGACAATTTTAAAACAACCTGGCTAACACTGAAAGAGTTCCATGACAGAGAGCTACACTGCCTACAGGGGAAAATAACCAGTCTGATGAAAGAGCGATTGTCAGACAGGAGGTGGACAGGCTCCATAGCCAGAAGTAAAGAGTTGATGGAGCAACAGAAAGTCTTAAATGGCATTATCCATGACCTACAAGATCAATTAAAGGCCAAAGTATGTGACTACTGTACAGTAAATGAAATGTACAGGAATATGTTACAGCAAGAACTTTAGGATATCTAAGAACAAAATCTGAAGTTTATTGGTGAGTTCACAGCAGAAAGGAATAAATTAAGAGAAGAAAACAGGGAGCTTTTCAGTTCAGTTCAGTTGCTCAGTTTGCTCCGACTCTTTGTGACACCATGAACCGTAGCATTCCAGGCCTCCCTGTCCATCACCAACTCACGGAGTCCACCCAAAATCATGTTCACTGAGTCGGTGATGCCATCCAACATCTCATCCTCTGTTGTCTCCTTCTCCTCCCATCCTCAACTTTCCTCTAATCAGGGACTTTTCAAACAAGGCAGCTCTTCCCATCAGGTGGCCACGGTGTTGGAGTTTCAGCTTCAGCATCAGTCCTTCCAATGAACACCCAGGACTGATCTCCTTTAGGACTGTCTCTTATACACATCTTGACTGAACTGAACTGAACTGAAAGAGTGACATCAGCTCATTGCCAATAATATGTGATTTTGAAGCTGTCAGTCTATTGTGATATAAATCCATTTTCCCAGACAGTGAGGGAACCATTGGAGAGGAATTCTTTGATTTTATTGGATAACAAAAAGCTTTAGGTACTGTTCTCTTAAATGATTTACAAAAGGAATCTTTCTCCTTGATCAGGATCATTGAGGTTAAATGAGAGTTAGAGTATCATTTTTCTTGCAAGATCATCATTTTATCAAAATAAAAAGAGTCTTCAACAAGACACCCCACAAATCCCAAGACAGTAATTACACTCTGAAAGCTGGAAATCTTGCATGTTTGCAGACATTTTGGAGTTCGGCATTTGTGGCTCTTTGCACGCTATGAAATATTTATGCATTGTTCAAATAACCCTGCTTAGTTACCATTGGATACCTACTGTTGCNATGGCTGCAGTCACCATCTGCAGTGATTGTGGAGCCCCCAAAAATAAAGTCTGCCACTGTTTCCACTGTCTCTCCATCTATTTGCCATGAAGTGATGGAACTAGATGCCATGATCTTAGTTTTCTGAATATTGAACTTTAAGCCAACTTTTTCTCTCTCCTCTTTCAGTGTCATCAAGAGGCCTTTAGTTCCTCTTCACTTTCTGCGATAAGGGTGGTGTCATCTGCATATCTGAGGTTATTTATATTTCTCCCGGTAATCTTGATTCCAGCTTGTGCTTCTTCCAGCTAAGCGTTTCTCATGATGTACTCTGCATATAAGTTAAATAAGCAGGGTGACAATATACAGCCTTGATGTACTCCTTTTCCTATTTGCAACCAGTCTGTTGTGCCATGTCCAGTTCTAACTGTTGCTTCCTCACCTGCATACAGATTTCTCAAGAAGCAGGTCAAGTGATCAGGTATTCCCATCTCTTTCAGAATTTTCCACAGTTTATTGTGATCCACACAGTCAAAGGCTTTGGCATAGTCAGTAAAGCAGAAATTGACGCTTTTCAGGAACTCTCTTGCTTTTTCAATGATCCAGCAGATGTTGGCAATTTGATCTCTGGTTCCTCTGCCTTTTCTAAAATCAGCTTGAATATCTGTAAGTTCGCAGTTCATGTATTGTTGAAGCCTGGCTTGGAAAATTTTAAGCATTATTTTACTAGCATGTGAGATGAGTGCAATTGTGTGGTAGTTTGAGCATTCTTTGCCTTTGTTAGGCATTGGAATGAAAACTGATCTTTTCCAGTCCTGTGGCCACTTTTGAATTTTCCAAATTTGCTGGCATATTGAGTGCAGCACTTTCACTGCATCATTTTTCAGGATTTGAAATAGCTCAACTGAAATTCCATCACCTGTGCTAGCTTTAGTCATAGTGATGCTTCCTAAGGCACACTTGACTTCACATTCTAGGATGTCTGGTTCTAGGTGAGTGGGCCATTAAGATCTCTTTTATATAGTTCTACTGTGTATTCTTGCCACCTCTTCTTAATATCTTCTGCTTCTGTTAGGTCCCTACCATTTCTGTCCTTTATTGAGCCCATCTTCGCATGAAATGTTCCCTTGGTATCTCTAATTTTGTTGAAGAGATCTCTAGTCTTTCCCATTCTATTGTTTTCCTCTATTCTTTGCACTGATCGATGAGGAAGACTTTCTTATCTCTCCTTGCTATTCTTTGGAACTCTGCATTCAAATAGATATATCTTTCTTTATCTCCCCTGCTTTTCACTTCTCTTCTTTTCACAGCTATTTGTAAGGCCTCTTCAGTCAGCTATTTTACTTTTTTGCATTTCTTTCTTTTTTTTTTTCCTGAACCATTCCTGGGGGAAATGTGAAGTGAACAAGAAGTATCTTAGTCCACTTCTCTCAAACTGTAGTCACATAATCCAACGAATAATAAGTGCAATTTAAGTATAATTTAAAAATATCTATCGATGAGTTTTCTTGTGTCACTTACTATGAGTGGTTTCTTTATATCCACCTGAAAGTAGGTCATCTGAATTGACAATAATCTTCTAATTTTTTTAATCATTAATGCATTTCCTGGCATATATTTCACACTTCATGAGTTTAGGAAATCATATTTCACAGAACAGCCAGAGAAAGTATTAACGTGTGGATATTACTCCATCGTGACTCCCAACCTAAATTAGAAATGCCTACGTATATTAAAAATCATAGCAAACTAACTACTTCTTCCATTGGCAACAATAGATACTCTGTGCAATGTCAAAGGCTAGAGCTTTCTCCTGAGACAACTCTGAATAAATATAATAAAGTTCTTCTGGCACTGAGAGAAAACAAAATCCAACATGCACAGTCAATCAGGGAGAGTCTTGATTTGTTTTCTTCATACCATAAAACCAATTGGATACATCGTCAAAAACTCTATGAATAACACCTTAGACTAACACAATGTTATATATCAAGTATATCTCAATAAAAATAAATTAAACAAATATGTTTTCAGTTATAAAATTAATCAACATGGATATTAAAATGAATTAATATGGCCCTGGTGACTTGGGATTCAAGGTTCAATGTTATATCCAAATTTAACTTAGAAGTAATATTTCAACATACATGGTGCATCCTTGTATTATAAATAATATTGTGTGTGTGTGTGTGTGCTCAATCACGCCTAACTCCTTGCAACTCAGAGTTAAGTATAACAAATAATTTTTCTAGAATGATTTTTCTAGTTATTGAAAACTAACCACCAAAGTTTCCTTAATATAAATTTGTTTTCTTATTAATGTCTTCAACACCGACAGGTTTTACATGTTGCTTATTTGCACTTGTAGTACCTTAGTGTGTATGTAGTATGTATATATATGTATATATAGTATGTAAATACACATGCAGAATCTATGTGGCTTGCAAATAGACTATCTCTAACCATATCATTGGTGACCTTCAAATAATTCTTTAGGTTAATACTTATTCTAAGGAATTATATACATTATAAATATGAATAGAGTCTTAGTTTAATAAAAATCTTTGTGACTCTTTGACCTCATGTTACCTCCAAGTTAACTTTGGACATAACATTGGACCTTGGATCCCAAGTCATAAGGGCCATATTAACTCATTTTACTATATATGTTAATTAACTTGTAACTGAAAACATCTTTTAAAATTCATTTTTATTGAGATGTAATTGACATAAAACATTGTGTAAGTTTAAGGCATGCTGTGTTTGTTTAATATAACATAGATGTGTGTGTGTGTGTGTGTGTGTGTGTGTGTGTGCTAAGTAGCTTCAATCGTGTCCAACTCTTTGCAACCCCATAGACTGTAGCCCACCAGGTCCCTCTGTCCATGGGGTTCTCCAGGCAAGAATACTGGAGTGGGTTGCCATGTCCTCCTCTAGGGGATCTTCCTGACCGGGGGACTGAACCCCTGTCTCACGTGTCTCCTGTATTGGCAGGGCGGCNCATAGACTGTAGCCCACCAGGTCCCTCTGTCCATGGGGTTCTCCAGGCAAGAATACTGGAGTGGGTTGCCATGTCCTCCTCTAGGGGATCTTCCTGACCGGGGGACTGAACCCCTGTCTCACGTGTCTCCTGTATTGGCAGGGCGGCCTTTACCACTAGCGCCACCTGGGGAGCCCACAAAATATATGTCACTGCATGATTGCTGTTGCAGTGCTCACTAGCACCTCACCAGGTCAGCTCAGTGCAGTCGCTCAGTCGTGCCCTACTCTTTGCGACCCCATGAACCGCAGCACGCCAGGCCTCCCTGCCCATCACCAACTCCAGAGTTTACCCAAACCCATGTCCATTGAGTCGGTGATGCCATCCAACCATCTCATCCTCTGTCGTCC
>SJYV01011826.1:0-10247 GCA_006410875.1 Neotragus pygmaeus
TCATCATGATTATCTGGGTCATGAAGATCTTTTTTGTACAGTTCTTCTGTGTATTCTTGCCACCTCTTAGTGTGTCTTTAATAGGATACATTTGTGGCTCAGTCACTTTTGAGTGTATTCAGTTACTGCTATCAGCTTTATTGTGGTGGAAATGTGTTTTGTGGTGCCTGGTAACTGGAATATCTGAGTAGTGAAGAAGCTAAAGATTGTAATTTATGAAGCCCGAAGATAGGGAAAATTTTTTCCAATTATTTGATATTTAAAAATTTAACTAGGGAATTTAATTCTCATAGATTTCCCCTCAAAAGATAACTTTTATTAGAAATATATTCAATAACACATTCAAGTAGAGAAATTCACTATACATATTTTTCCATTTGATAGAACTCAGCCTTTCAAATAAAAGATTTTTTTGTTTTGTTTTTAAATGACACAAAGCTGTAGCATTATCAATAAGAATTTATAATTTTAGATGAAGTTGATTGTTGTATACATCCTGATTTTTGGTTTAAAATTAATCAGCCCAGAACAGATGGACTAACTGTGGCATATTCAAATGATAGACTACTGTACAGCAATGAGAAAAAATGATCTACAATTAAACAGAGCATGCATGAATCTCACAAACATAAGGAAGAGTGAAAGAAGCCAGACACTGCTGCTGCTGCTACTAAATCACTTCAGTTGTGTCCAACTCTATGCAACCCCATAGACCACAGCCCACCAGGCTCCCCCGTCCCTAGGATTCTCCAGACAAGAACACAGGAGTGGGTTGCCATTTCCTTCTCTAACGCATGAAAGTGAAGTTGCTCAGTTGTGTCAGACTCTTCATGACCCCATGGACTGCAGCCCACCAGGCTCCTCCATGGGATTTTCCAGGCAAGAGTACTGGAGTGGGGTGCCATTGCCTTCTCCAAAGCCAGACACTAAAAAGTGCTTATTATGTAATTTCATTTATATAAAACATAAAAAGTGGCTTAAATTCATCTATGCTGTTAGATTGCAGGCTACTGATCACCCCTGGGAGCTAGTGACTAGAACGAGCAGTAAGAGGGGACTTCTGGGAGACTGGAATTATTTTTTTTTTAATTCTTTTATTTCTATAACCTCTTTAAAGAGTAGTTTTAGTCTCACAGCACAATTAAGAGGAAAATATTCTCTTGATCCCTTGCCCCATACGTGTATAACCTCTGCCATTATGAACATCCCCTACCATAGTGTGGTATATTTGTTGTAATTGATGAACCTGTGACACATTCTCTTTTTGATCTAGATTCTAGTTAAAGGAGTGTATTCAGTTTGTGAAAGTTCTTTTAACTGTGTACACATGATATGTGCACTTTTCTGTAGTACTATACTCATTAAAGTTTGGAAAAGGAAAAAAAAGAATTAAAAGTTAATCAACCTTGCTCTAGAAAAGACTTGGTTTCTCAATTTTTTTCTATGATAAATATTATAAAAACTGTATTCATAAAGAGGCAGTCAAATATATAGTCAAATAGGGAAAGTAGAATTCTATCTTGTATCAGGCCCTTAATTAAAGTGTGCTATTTTTCTGGATTTTCTGATTTTTAAGTATGCATGACAGGTTTTTGAAATTTGAATTTATTTATTTTCTTTTCACCTTCTTTTAAGTAAGATTCACTCAGCCTTCAGGTCTCAAAAATCCTGGAATTGTTCCTGATCAAATGATATACTGAATGAAAAGAATATGTATATATAGTCAATGAAAGCTTCAAGTAAGAAAATAGAGAAAGATAAATCAAAAAATTATTCAGGTAGCTTTGACTGGGTTGCTAAGTTGTGTCCAAGTCTCTGCAATCCCATGGACCTTACCCCACCCTACTGGGTGATATGTACCTTGAAAGGTCATAGACTCTGTCTTTGAGTTTACTAAATGTGCTCTGTAGTTTGTTAGGTAACTGGTCTACCATGTATTATATAGTTGTTTGTTTTGCTTATATTTATCTTGTAATTTGGCAGTTTTCTTCTAAACTATGGTTTCTTCTATCTATGGTTTAGATTGGAGTTAATGTGAATACTTAATGTGAATAATGAGAAATACAGATAAATACTGTTTTTCTCTGCTATGTAGTAGATTTTTATTTAACAGAAATAATTCAGGATTAAGAATGTATTGAAACCTAACTTGGTTTTCTTATTTGAACTAGGATCATGTTGTGTATCTTAGTGTTCATTTCATACTAATAACTATTAGGAATCAGTTCTTGTAATACCATTAATTTGGAAATTGGAATATTAGGAAAGCTTTAATAAAGGTGCCACGTGATACAGAAAACAAGAATATTCCATAAAAACATTGTTTATCTGTTTTTATGAAAAAAATGTTTTAAGTATGGCCTGCTTGGATTATTTAAATTAGAACTCAATGGTTATAGTAGTGAGGTGTCATAACAAGAAGTGGCCTGATAAATTATCAGACTTAGTATCAAATAAAGGTTTATTGGCAGTATAAATTTTGACTTTATATAGTTAATAGAACAACATTTAATTATCAGTGACACAGATGAAAATGGATATAATTTTCAATAAAAATAATTATCTAAATATGGCACAGTCTCAACATTATTTTAATATTATAAATAAATGTTAGCTTTTATCTGTTAGAGAAATGCATTCAAATATGGTATTTTACATTCCAGGATATGAAAGATGGCAAGTCCAGATAGAAGTAAACGGAAGATTTTAAAAGCCAAGAAAACAATGCCTGTAAGTTGCCGGAAGCAAGTAGAGACCCTGAATAAGTCAAGGAATGTTGAAGCACTAAAAACAGCAGCAATTGAGAATAATATATCAAGTGGTAATCAGAATTCAAGTACTGATGTCATAAGTAGCAAATGTAGACATTCTGAAAATGATGCTTCCTCATTGAACTCCATCAAAAATTCAGTCTGTGAACCAAAAAGTAAAGAATTTTCTCAGAATTTAATAAAACCACTAGAAATTATTGATTCGGAAACAAGATTGGAATACACAGAAGAACAAGTTGTGTACCCTTATGAAAAGCCAAGTAAAACAGTAGAATTTCCCGGGAAACTCTTTATACACGAGGCAAAAGAGTCACACAATACTTCTGAAAATCATTTTGAATGTCAGGCAAGTGTAACAAGATCCTTTTTTGAACATGAAGAAGATTGTAATTTGAAATCCATTTGCCATTTATCCAGTGTATTGAGTGGGATAGTTCACATTCCAAAGTCTACAAAAACAAATACCTTGGATGATAAGAGAATTGACAAGATAGTTTCCTATTTAGAAGCAAATTCCAGTGCTGAATTATATGATAAAAAGCAAAGTGACATTTTAATTTTCAGTTCAGATGACCCTTTTGTGCCTGCTGATAAAATACCTAAATTGGTGAATTCAGTCATTTCAAGTAACTGTGCTGATGACATTTTGAAAAGTGAAGAATCCTATAGAACCTGTCTTTCCAGCATTTTAAGTTGTGAAAATATAGACGCAAAGTGGCTGTCCTCACTTGACACTGATAGTAATAACAGTAAGTGAATACTTATGTATCTCTTGGAGAAATTAAAATAGTTACTTTGCTTGGGGGAATTACATTATCTCAGATATAGATACAGTAGAATCCTTACAGACAGGAAAACAGTAAATGATGACAATAATTATCTCAGAGTATCTTGTTTCTGAACCATTCTTGGCAGTGATGGGGAATGGTATCCTTTGTCTCCAATGGGAAGTAAGTTCTGGCAAAGAAGGAATCAATCACTTTCCTTTGAAAGTACAACAGGATTAAAGGGTGGTTTATAGAGATTGTTTGCTTCATTGACACCTTTTCTGTTTTTGGAGTTTTATTAATAAGAAGGCTAGTTGAGAGAGTGGGTTTTTAAAATAGTTGATGAACCCATTTCTTTCTGTAGAATTGACCTATATATCACATGCCAAGTATAAGCTGATAGATAATAAGCATACATATGCATACAGGTTTGTGTGTATGTAGTGTAAGAAATACATCAAATAATTAACCAATGAAGTTTTAGGATTATAAAATCATTAAAATAGCAGAAGTTTATTAAAAGTAGGGTGTTTTATAGCTTAATGAAATATAAGAAAAAAGTTATTTCATAGGAAATATATATTTGTTTTCTTGTCTAGGCTACAGAATAATCATTTAACAAGGTGAATTTTAAATTCCTTAGAAGTAATAGTAGGGTCACCTAAAAATAATGTAAGACCACTCAACTATAAATAGAAGACCTAATGCTATAATTTATTCAGTTATTATTATTAAATAAGCATTAAATGTGTGTTAAGAGGGGCAGAGTACTAAGTTTTTTTTTAATTTGTTGGAATTTTTTATACAATTACATTTCTAAAAAATGCTCCATGGTCACATTTTAGTTTTTAAATTTGCTTAGGGAGTCCCTAAATTAGAAAATCCCCTTGTTTCTTTCATTAGAAGGAAAATTTTTATCTCTGATCTTTTCATCTTCCCAAGGCCATAATCAAAAGAAGAGGATGTTTTCAGAAAACAGAGAAAATGTTAAGCGTGTGAAAACTTCAGAACAAATTAATGAAAATATTTCTGTAGCTCTGGAAAAGCAAACAACTTTGCTGGAACAGGTAAAATATTGGGCTTAAATATTTGCTTCAGAAGCTTACTTTTTAAAAGATAGTAAAAGTTAATTGATCTACACAGTGAGTACAGATAACTTTCATGATGGACTGGTATATGAAGACTGAATTAGCAGGTGGAGGTATTAGGAAAAAATAATTGTTTACATCGCATCTCTGCTGCTACTGCTAAGTCACTTCAGTCATGTCTGACTCTGTGCGACCCCATAGACGGCAGCCTACCAGGCTCCCCTATCCCTGGGATTCTCCAGGCAAGAACACTGAAGTGGGTTGCCATTTCCTTCTCCAGTGCGTGAAAGTGAAAAGTGAAAGTGAAGTCTCTCAGTCATGTCTGACCCTCAGCGACTTCATGGACTGCAGCCTACCAGGTTCCTCTGCCCATGGGATTTTCCAGGCAAGAGTACTGGAGTGGCGTGCCATTGCCTTCTCCACATCACATCTCTAGATCGTTGAAAATGGTCCTTTACAGAGAAGCCTACAGAATCATGTGAAGGGAGAGAGCTGTGGTATTAATAGAGAATAGGCTTTTCAGTCAGTATTTTGCTCAAATCTTTCAAGTCAGATACTCATGACCTTGAGTTTCTTCTGTCTCTTTTGTACTGGTCATAGGATTCTTTGATCTCCAGCTATAGCTGTTTGTTTTCACAGTTGATACTTCATAGAGTCAGGCAGCTCAGACATTCATTGTAAAGTCCTGCTACGTTTGGGTTCGCTTGCTGTCATTTCCAAGTTTGTACAGATAATGTTGCATTATCTGACATTTTGCTTTTCTGGCATCATTAAATGTACTTTTTCTTTTCTTTTTGGCCTATTTCATCTGTTCTATTGTATTACAGTTTCTATGCATGTCTGATTTACTCTGAGTTTGAGTATAATGAGCTTCAAATTTAGTAGGTCCTGTATCAGGACTTGTTTTGATGGTCATGTTTTGCTATTTTATTACCACTGAAATGCTACAACTAAAAGTCATTATGTGATTAATGTCTGTCATTAGCTATAATAGATCAAAATGTCTCAATCCAAACTATCCTACTGTTTCAGAAACAAAAATACTACTGTTTCTAACACAGGCCATTACAATTACATAGTTATGTATTATATAAATATACATTTGTATAATAAATGGAAACCTTTTGAAAGACTCAAACAAAATCAGCTTAAAAGGTAAGACAACACTTTCACCCTTTCTACCTCTTACTTTCTTCTGCAAGGCAAAGGAGACATTAAANAGGAGACAGAATTAACATACAGAAACTGCCTTCATATCCTCAAATAACCAGCACATGAGAGAGAAAACCTCATTTTAATAGCAACAAAGATGACTAGGAAGAAGTTTAACAAGAAATATGCAAAACCTATGAGAAAAAATTTAACACCCCCAAAATACAAAAGCAGACTACTTCTGATTAGGATGGCTTAATATCATAAAGATATAACTAAAATTAGATCTTAATCTCACAAATGCACAAGAATATACTCCAAGTGGATTAGGAATCTTTAAATTTAAAAATGAAGCACTACAAAAACAACAGTGAACGCATCTTTGACCTCAATATAGAGAAAGGCTTTCTAACTACTAACAAAATTGAAAAGCAATAAGCAAAGTTCACTATATATAAAAAAACTTTCTGTATTACAAAGAACTCCATAATCAAAGCCAGAGGCGACTAATAATTGGGATAGAATATTTATAGAATACATAAAGTTAAAAAATGACAGATTCCTAAAATCTGAGAAAAGACCAAAAACCCAATAATAAAATGGAATGAAATAGGCTATTCATAAAAAAAGAATATCAAACTTCCCCTAAACCTATGAAAAGATATTCAATCTCACTCATAACTGCTCCTGCTGCTAAGTCGCTTCAGTCGTGTCCAACTCTGTGCGACCCCATAGACAGCAGCCCATCAGGCTCCCCTGTCCCTGGGATTCTCCAGGCAAGAACACTGGAGTGGGTTGCCATGTCCTTCTCCAATGCATGAGAGTGAAAAGTGAAAGGGAAGTCGCTCAGTCGTGTCTGACTCTTCGAGACCCCATGGACTGCAGCCTACCAGGCTCCTCTGACCATGGAATCTCCAGAGAGATGCAAATTAAAATTACTCTAACATCCTATTTTAAAAAACCTATCAGAGATGGCAAAAATTAAAAAAGCATGGCAAACATATTGTACTGGCAAGGCTGTGGGAAGAGGCACTCATACATTGGGGAAACAAATGGGGAAACAAACTGGTACAATCCTTCAGGAGAATTTGACAGTATCTAATAAGGATATGCACATGTATATGCATATATATTTTGACCCAGCATCCTACTTCTGGGATACACGTGTACAGGTTATTCAATTGCAGCACTGTAATGGCAAAACACTGGAAATGACCTAAATGCCCATACAAATAAGAATAATTGCACTGACTATGGTATATTCCCACAGTAGAGTATTATGCAGCCTTTAAAAAATTTATTTTGAAAAACTGGTAAAACTTTTTGAAAGGCAATATTAATTATATATCATGGTGATATATAGTATGTTAATGTATAATATGGTCTTCCCTGGTGGCTCAGTGGTAAAGAAGCTATCTGCCAATGCAGGAGACAGAGGTTTGATCCATTGGTTGGGAAGATCCCCCTGGCGAATGAAATGGCAATTCACTCCAGTATTCTTGCCTGGGAAATCCCATGGACAGAGGAGCCTGGTGGACTACAGTCCAGAGGGCTCAGAAAAGAGTTGGACATAACATAATGACTGAGCCCACACACATGCAACCTATAATATATAATTTTTACTGCTGTGTAAAGCAAATAAAGATCTTTCTAGATCTCCATGAACTGGCAGTTTCCAGGATATACTATAAAGTGTGGGGCGGGGCGGGGAGGATAAGAGTAACTATATTACATTTCATGTAAGAAATAAGGAGATACAATAAACACCCATTTATTTTAATCAAAAGGAAACAAGGATAAACCAAAAACCAAAGATAGATTACTTATAGGGGATAGGTACAAACAAGATAGAAAGGACAGGAGGAAGAGAATGAGAAAGAATAGGGAGGGACAATGTTTGTAGAGTTTCAACTTTTAGATCTATGCTAATATTTCAAATAACATTAACAAGGAGTGAGCAGGAATTATGAAACACAAATGTATTACAAGTGAGAGTAACACAACCACCCTAAAAGGGGCAGCAAATAACTAACCTTTGTAAACCAGTATTTTATGTACTTTTAATACTATAAAGGAACTATATACGAATACTGTACTCTGGTTAGTAGTTTTTCATTGGGAAATTATGAATAACTCTGGAACTACCTTGTGTATTCTAGAAATTAAGCAAATAAGTTTAAAGATTAGAATAGTCAAAGTCAGATTTCTTACTGTTGGACGAGTAATAAAGAAGAAAGGAGATTAGAATGAATCTGGTGTTGGTGCTGAAATGGAAATATCTATATGAACTCAAGGAGATACATACATAGTATATACATACATATACACATACAATTAACAGACACAAATACATAACACCTAACAGATCTAGAAATTGATATAGATGTATATATACATACATACATTTTTTTCTAGCTCTGTTAAGCAGGCTGGAAGCAATGACACTTCAGTACCAAAGTGTACACTTAGTACAGATTTTGGCTTCTAAATAGGTTCTGAAAGGAACCATGGATGCTTACAGAAATCATTGATTCTAAGGTTAGAGAAAATACGAGATGAGTCTAGAACATCTTCTGGTGCCAGAAAATATTAAGAATGGTGATATATCAAAAAGGCACAGGGGTCAATGCAAAGGGGTTTGCATGGGCAAATGTGGGAGTTTGAGTAATAAAATATATGATAGTAATGCACTCTAACCTACAGAATAACATATAAACATATGAGCCCATTATCAACATAGTATTTGAATAAAGAATGCATAAGGAAATTTCCTAACAGAAATTGAACTACTAAAAGTAGAAGGAAAGATGAAAATAGAAAACTCATCATTTGGCAAATCCCACACTATCTGTTTCAATAAAAAGTCTAAGGAAAAAACCCCCAGAAACCAAAACGATCAATGTCTGCAATTAGTGGGCAAAAGTATGAGAAATATGAGACAATGATTTTCCCATAAGGTACTAATTACAAATGGAAAAATTACTAATTTGACACTGGATACATCTGGCAAATACCACCCTAACCAAGTGGTCAAAATTAACATTACTAGGAAGAGGACAAACTAACATCATGTGCTTGCAGATGCACTGAGTATCCATCAGGTGTCTTACTTTTGCCAAAAGTAACATTAGGGAAACCCTAAACTGGGAGATCTTTCACAAATTGTCCTGTACTTTTCAAGAAGTCTAAGGTCATAAAAGACAAATTCCGAAGAGCCCCAGATTAAAGGAGTTTAAGAGAGATGACAACTAAACAATGTGTGATGATGAAGTGAATCTTCAACTAGGGAGACATTAGTGGAGCAAATGGTGAAATCTGNGTACTTTTCAAGAAGTCTAAGGTCATAAAAGACAAATTCCGAAGAGCCCCAGATTAAAGGAGTTTAAGAGAGATGACAACTAAACAATGTGTGATGATGAAGTGAATCTTCAACTAGGGAGACATTAGTGGAGCAAATGGTGAAATCTGAGTAAGGTCTGTAGAATTATAGTAAAAGGTGACAGTATTTTAATAATGTTAATTCCTTGATTTTGACAATCATCCTATAGTTATATGTTATCACTAGAAGAACAAGGGAAATACTTCATATATTTTTGCAATGTTTTATAAGTTTGAAATTTTTTCAAAATGAAGTTGAAAAAAATTAAAATGTATCTTCATCTCAGCAAGAAAGTAACTTGAAAAATCGCTCCAGTGTATTAAACTAACCTTGATGATTAGTTATAAAAAACCAAATTCATAGCCTTCATTTGTAATTAAACTAGAAATGAATCTTAATTCTAAAATGTAGTTCAACCTTTTCATTTACTAAGACTTGACCTATTGGACAGGAGCATTATAAATGTTAAGAAAATATTCCGAGGTAATCAATGGCAGTCACTAGTAACAGAACACCTTCTAACACTTAGGAATTTTCCAAGATGTGCTTTAGCTAGGACTTACTACAGCACATACTAGATGACATTTTGGCAGTAGAGGGAGGGGAGAATTTGGATTAAGTCTCTTCAAACCAGAGACATCATAATGCTCAGTTATGTAGATTCCAAAAAACAATTTTAAATCTCCCATTACTTCAGCCAACAATCTGGGCAACAGTAATAATAACATGTCTCTTTGCTTAAAACAAACAAACCCAGCAACCATTAACTGGAACAGAAAATAAGAACACTAATAAGAGTTTGACAAATTTATTGGTATTTTAGTAAAGACAATCATCTTAGTTGTTTCTCTCTCCCATCTTGACCATAGGTTGATATTTGAGTCAAGAAAATGAAATGTAGGAGAGCGATGTTATTTCAACATAAACATTAAAATGAACAAAAATGGAAAGTTTGCCTACGTTAAAGCAAGTTAAATTCATGTATCTTGATATAATTAAATCATGTAAGTAAGAACTAATAGTTCTATATACATTTCCATTGTTTTACTTGGGGCTTATTCTAATCTCAAATGCAAGTGAACAAAGTATT
>SJYV01011835.1:0-14453 GCA_006410875.1 Neotragus pygmaeus
CTGTTCAGGGATGCCCTGCCTGTCCCTGCTTGGCCACCCCCCCACCCGCGCACCGACCCTGTTTGTCCTGGCCACGGCAGTGTTCCTGGAAACTCGCACGGCCCCTGCTGCACAGGAAGCATTCCTTGGAGAGCCACAGAGTGATGGTCTCCACCGGGAGACACTCTCTCACTCCCCAGTAACTGAGCCTAAGGTGCAGGTGGGCAAATCTCGTGGCCCAGGCTGTCAGCTCGCCAGCCAGCAGGGGAAGCTGTCCTGTCTCACCAGAGGGGCTCAGAGAGCCAGGCAGACATCTGCTGGTCATCAGAGAGCCTCAGGTGAGAGGATGGACAGGCACCCCCTTCCCGAGAGGCCACTCCACTCTCTCCACCCACTCCAGGGAAGGTTGCTGCTGTGTAATACCCTCCCCACCCCCTGTGCTTGCGGCTTCTTGACTGAACTAGACTGGCCGGCAAATATTTATTTTATGGAAATCTAAACACAGCCTCGGTGACCTGGTTCTAGAAGAGCCGGGGTCATCTGGTGAGCCAGCCAACATGGGCAGGCCCGCCTGGATTTCCTGTGAGGGCACCAAACAGCCAAAGGTCTTGCTTAGACTCCAGGATACCTCATCCTCTGAGACTAGTGCCTCTGTGGGCACATGTACATATTCCCTTGTAGGAGTAACTGGCTTTCAAGAAGTCGTGGGCAGAGCTAGGGCTCCACCTTCACGTGGGGGCCTTAAGACTTCCAGAAGGCTTTGCCCCTTGCTTGTACGAGATCCCTGCTCGCTGTGAGAGGCGACAGAAGAAAGAGACACGGGGAGGCAGCCACGGCTGCTGAGCACCTGCTGCAGGCTGGTCTTCAGACTCCTTTCCAGCTGGGCCCGCTTGGTCCTTTCTTACCCAGCTGAACTGGGCGAGGGGCAACAAACTGACAGGGCCTGCCCCCCAGACACTTCAGCTGCCCCCACGCTAGCTCTGAAGATGTGGACCACAGGCCATCAGAGCCTTTGGGGGCCCTCAGGTCAAATAAAGCAAACCCTGGCAGGACAGCACCCTTGCCGAGGGGCGCCCATGGCCTGTCCTGGCCTGCCACAGAGCTGCGGTTCACCTCAAGGGCAGCAGGGGCCATGGGCGGTGCTGGGAAGGAGCCAGGACCAGCTGGGCACTACAGAGCCCACACAGCCTCAGCACTGTTGGCAACAAGCTCAGAAAACCATGGCAGGGCAAGACCCCAACCGCCAAACCCCTCTGCCCCCAGCCCCACGCTGCCACCACAATTCCGGCTGCAATCACAGCAGAAAAACAAACTGGCCTCGGGTGCTCCCGTGGGGGACCCCAGAGGCAGAAAGCAAGCCTGGCAAAAACTCTCATAGAATCTCATGGCTTATATCCACGGCAAAGGAAAATAAAAATGATCTTGCCTCCGATTCGCACAGAGAGCCCAGGAAGCAAAAACACAATCCAGGAGATGAGAAACGAAGTGAAACATCGGGAGGACCTTCTAGGAACCTTCTAGACGTGGCTCGGCAGCCCAAGCTCGCAGGCAGGCCAACACTTGCTGCTGGGCCGTGGCCCTCGGCTCGCCTCTCTCCTCCCCGGGGGCAGAAAGAAAGGCTCGGAGAGGGGAACAGGTGAACAGAATGCAGCCCTCGGGAAGCAAGCTTGTGCCAGCCCTGCCTCATTCAGCGCCAGCTGGGGCTCGGCTTCTTGAGTCGAGAGTTTACACAGCTGGGGAAATGAAAGTGGATTCCAAGCCACCTAGGCCAGACCCACCTACGCCTTCTTTTTGCCAATCGATAGGACAGCCCACAGCCACACCACCAGCACCTGGGTCAGGGCCTGCCAGCAGGGACGCTGTCAAGGCCCGCTCGGCTTCTGAGATATGACTGAGCCGGCGCTTCTCAAGCTGGAATCACCTGCCCCTGGGGTATCAGCCAGAGTCTCAGATGATGAGGGAAGCAGACGGAAGACAAGAAGGTAGGAGGCGCCAGATGAAGGGAGGTGGGGCCTGGGGCCACCAAGCTCCAGAAACACCTGGGAGTGGCCTCAGGGACCTCATAGCACCCCTCCTGTTGGGGGCAGCCTGGAAACAGCAAGCCATCCTCCGCTCTGTGCGGGCCACCCCTAGCACCTCCCAGGCTTCAGCTTCTGCGAGTCCATGGGCAGCCCAGGCCATGCCCGCCCCAGACCCGGTGCACAGGGGAGAGGAGACTCCAGCTCCACTGTGGACTGGCGCCCGAATGCGCAGGTGCCACACAAACTCAGGGGCGCCTCTGGGTAACAAATCATGCACTTAATGCCAGCCCTGTCTTCCAGAAACNGCCTGGAAACAGCAAGCCATCCTCCGCTCTGTGCGGGCCACCCCTAGCACCTCCCAGGCTTCAGCTTCTGCGAGTCCATGGGCAGCCCAGGCCATGCCCGCCCCAGACCCGGTGCACAGGGGAGAGGAGACTCCAGCTCCACTGTGGACTGGCGCCCGAATGCGCAGGTGCCACACAAACTCAGGGGCGCCTCTGGGTAACAAATCATGCACTTAATGCCAGCCCTGTCTTCCAGAAATGTCTTCTGTTCCCTTCCTGCCCACCCCTGCCCTGATCCTTGCACTCACTGAAAGCAGGTGAGCCTGCGGATCAGAAAACTGATACTGACAGAATCGGCTCAGCTGAGGAATTTTCATGGTCCCTTCCTCTCGTGCCAAGCCCCACACGTAGAACGGACGAGTGACTGGGCCTTGTGAGGATAACTATATTTGATCCTCATTGAAACCTTGGGAAGTGAGTTCTGGGCTCTTCCCTAAAGGTGACTGGAAAGCAGGCTCTGAGGTCAAGTGGCCCACCCAACCTTCCCCACGAAAAAGGACAGGAGCCCCAAGCCCACATCCTGACCATCTGGCCAGTGGCTCAGTCTCCTCCCCAGGGGACGCTGGGTGATGTCCGGGGACACTTGGGGTTGTCATGACTTGGGGTGGGGGTGGATGCTCCACTCCTCCCATGCCAGGGCAGGCACTGAAGGACCTAGCCCAGTGGCAAAAATACCAAGGCTGGAACTTCCACATTCTCAGTGCAGGGGGCCCGGTTGATCCCTGGTCAGGGAACTGGATCCCTCATGCCACAACTAAGACTTTGAAGGCCACAACTAAGACCTGGCATGGCCAGATAAATAATATATTTTTTAAATGCCGAGGCTGAGTAATGGTGCTAGCACATGCTGCCGCCCTCACAAAAGAGCCAGAAGCACACCTTGGGGAAAACCAGAAACCTGGGGACCACCAAGGTTTGTCTTAGACCCTCCAGACCTAAGATTCCATTAGAAATTTGGGAACCTCTGCGATATCCCCACTGACCAGGGATCCCCAGGCGCCCCTTACCTTCTCCAACGTCCTGTGTTCACGGTGTCCAGCCGCAGCTTCTTAACCTTCCGCATTAACCACTTGGCTGGCCTCAGGGTGGGTGAGCCTGCGAGGGGGAGGCCACAGGGCTGCAGCTCTGGCAGTGTGGAGGGGCGAGGCCTCCTCTACTTCAAACGCAGCCCTCCCGGGGCTTTCCTGGCTGTGCAGTGGGCTCGAGTTTGATCCCAGGTCGGAGAACCAAGATCCCACGTGCCATGTGGGGTGACCAAAAAAAAACAAACCCAAAAAACCAAAAACCTCTGGTCTGCAAAGAACACTCGGTGCCAAGGGCCTTCTCATGCTCAGTCGTGTCTGACTCTCTGCCACCCCATGGGCTGTAGCCTGCAAGGCTCCTCTGTCCATGGGATTCTCCAGGTAAGAATACTGGAGTGGGCAGCCATTTCCTTCTCCAGGGGATCTTCCCGACCCAGGGATCGAACCTGTGTCTTTGTATCTCCTGCATATACAGGGGGATTCTTTACCACTGCACCACCAGGGAAGTCCCTCTCATGGGGCTGATGTTAGAAATCTGAAGGCCTATCCAGGTATTTGCCAGGAAGCGGGCAGTTCTCCCCAGTTGAGAGTCCTAAGAAGACGCGAGTTTCACATGACTAGGGAGATACCACCCACTGCACTTTTGGGGAACCAAAGAAACCCACATTCCCCACTGTGGTTGCTCCCCGATAGCTGTTCCAACCCCATTCCTCCCAGATCTTGACCACCATCTCCAGCCACACTGGCCTCAACCTCCCTAAACATTCAGGCAAGCCCACTTCCGGGATTTTGCACTCCCCAGCCCCTATGCCTAGAACACTCCTGCTCTGCTTTTTGTAAGACCTGCTCCCTCTTGTCCTTTGGGTCCCAGTATCAGCTCTTCAGGGGTCGTTCCTGGCACTTGGTCCAGAGTGCTATCCTGTCGGCCCCATCTCAACGCCTGGGCATTTCTGCAGACACTCATTCTAAGACAGTAGTTCTTAGTGGGAGTAATTTTTGCCCTCCACTCTTGTCCAGGGCATCTTTGGTGATGCCTGTTGACATTTTTGGTTGTTCTGATGGTGTGGTGGGGGGTCACTGACACCCAGTCAGTGGGGTCTGGGATGCTACTTATCACCCTGTGGTGTCCATGAGAGCCCACCCCCACTCTCTCCAAGAATGATCTGGTCTCAGTGTCCTAACTGCCAAGGGGGAGAAACTCTGTGTTTACTGTCTGGGGGGGCAAAAGCTGAGTAACATTCTTAGACTCACACTAGACATCAAAGTAAATCACCTGTGGTTTAGGTGGTATACCAGGGCGGCCCCAGGGCCTGTGAGTCACCCCTTCTCTGCTTGTGTGCTTAGATGTGTGCGGCCTCCCAGGGCCTCTGCAGGTCAGGTGATCCTGGTACGCAGAGGGATCTCAATGAGGCCCAGTGTCCCCAGGGGACAGTTTTGGTTGTCAGGACTGGGAGGCAGGCGGCTGGCATCTGGTGGGTGGAGACTAAGGATGCTGCTAAGCCCCCACAATAAGCAGGATAAACCCCCTCCCAACGCAAAGAATAATCTGGCCCCTAATGCCACTAGAGTTGAGGCTGAGAACCCCTCTCTGGGTAGATGACCGCTCCCAACAGGATGTCAGCTTCATGGAGGCAGACCTTCACTTGTCTCTTCCCATTGTGGTCCTGACAGACAGGATGCACTCAACAGACATCTCAGGTTGAATGAACACATCCTTGTCCTCACTTGAATGCTTTCTAAAGTCAAAAGGACCGTTGGTGTGGGGGGCATTCCACCACCTTCTTGACAAGACAGGTGCCCCGATGGTTAAAGAAAAATAAAGCAGTGGAACTTCCCTGGTGGTCCAGTGGCTAAGACTCTGTGCTCCCAACACAGGGACCCCGGGTTCAATCCCTGGTCAGGGAACTACATCCTGCATGCCACAGTGAAGATCTGGTGCAACCAAGTAAATATTTGAAAGAGAAAAAGAAAGTAGTGCCTGGTCCCAGGATAGAGAATCACCCGGAAGTGAAGCAAAATGTCACTAGAAAGCAGTACCGATTTCACCACAGACCAGGGACAAAAACTGTGGGCTCTGGTGTCAGAGATATTTGGAGTCAAATCCTGATTCCACCACTGTGACCTTGAAGGAGTCGCCTAACATCCCTCTGCCTCAATTTCCCCAGTAGTAAAACAGGACCAACGCTCTGTTTGTTGGCAGGGCCAACGCCTAATACTACTGTGAGGACTGAATGAGATTACAGGGGTTAAAATCACACATATAGAAACCACAGGGCAGCTAATACTGTCATCTGAACAAGTTATTTAAAATCAGTAGTTACTTAAAATAACAAGTACTTAACAACAAAGTAACAAGTTACTTAAAATCTCCAAGAGAACTGGACTCAAGCCCCTTTCAGAGCAAGAATCCACATCATCCAGTGCCAGGCGCCCTATTAGATGGGGAATGGGGGGTGAAGGGTGGACGTGGTGTGTGTGTCTGCGTGTGTAGCCACACATCCACCAAATACTTTTTTTCTCCTCCTGAATAGAAAGAAAAGTCTCCAACCAGAGCAAAGCTGAAGCCACTAGCCTGGGGCCAGGCTAACTGTCCTCCAGGGCTGTAGAAAACCACTTCCTCCCAGATTCTATATCCTGGAACAGACAAATAAACCCCACTCACCCATACCCAGCAGTCCAGCCACCCCACTCCACTGACCTTCTAAAGGGTCCAGAGAGCCTCCATTTCAGCTGCAGATGTGGTTCACAGACCTTGACAGAGTAAATGTGTCATTAACGTGGCGATTTAACAGATGGACTGACTAACCCCCTCACGGTCCTGCCACTGGCGAGTCCCCAGTGATTGGGCCTGATTCAGATTCAGATTCAGATCTTGATGCCTCACAGCCCCGCAGCGCTCTGTGCACGCCCTGGACTACACCCCTCAGGAAAGTCCTGCCACCAGGCGCCAATTCGACCAGGATCCAGCAAAGGACTACAGGGACTGGTGACCACACTGCACGCTTCCTGGCTTTTAGTCCCAGCTCCTGTAAAGGTTTATGCTTGCCGCTCAGGCAAGTGACTTCCTCACAGTCCAGGGCAGGGATGCGCTCAAAGGGAACAGGGGCCACTTCTGCCGCACGGATGGGGAAGTGTCAAGACTCTGTTGGAAGAGGGTGGATGGCTGGACAGGGCTGGGAAGGAGGCTGAGGGAAGCGGGCTGGACCCAGTGGGGATGTGGGGTGAAGGGGTGGAGGCCGGATGCAGAGATGTGTATAAGNAAGGCATTACTGAGTGCGGCCACCCCGGGAAGGGGGTCAGAGCCCGGTGGCCCGGGCAGCAACGGGATGGGAGAGGACGTCGGGTCAGGCCGGGCAGAGGAGAGATTGAGAGCTGGGCGGGCAAGCGGAGGGAATTGGCGGGCGAGGAGTGAGGAGAGAAGCGGGGCGAAGGAGAAACGGAGGCGGGGACTGGAGGAACCGCGCGTACGGTCAACGGCCGGGCCGGGGAGCGCGCAGGCGGGGACGGAGGGCCCCGGGGAGGCCGTTCCACGCAGGGTCCAGAGTCGGGACTGAAGCGGGCGGGTCAATGGCGGGTTCAGGGTTGCGGCCGAGGCCGGACGGGGCGTGGGGGTGCTGCTCACCGGGACTGCGGGCCGGCGAGAGAGCGGCGACCGAGCTTGGCAGGGCGTCCCAGAGCCGGCGGCGCCTCAAACTCGCGGCTCCATGCCCGTGACTACGGGCCCGGAAGTGGCGGGCGCGGGGCAAAGCGGCGCCGGCGGACGCGGGGTACCCGGCAGCCCAGGACCCTTTGACCCGGAAGTCGAGCGGCCCAGGCGGCGGCCTGGGATTGGTCGCGGCCCGGCCCATACCAAGAAGCCCGGGGCGCTTGGGGGAGACGTGTCAGCAGGGCCCCCCCACTCCTCCGCAGTAAGTGGGGTGAGACGTGCCACGGGTGGCGTCTTCCTGTGCGAAGAAGGGACACTGGGAAGAAACACCCCTGCTAACTTGGTATCACCCAACCAAACCGCTATTACTTTTACTAAGGGGATTGTGAAAAACTTCTATTTGGTGAGGCGTTGGTGGTATAGTGGTTAGCATAGCTGCCTTCCAAGCAGTTGACCCGGGTTCGATTCCCGGCCAACGCAATAGTTACTTTTGTTTTGTTTTGTTTTTTTTCTTTTTTAACAGCTTTTACTGTCGATTTAAAATTTCCTAAACATCAAGCTAGTATTTCTATTACTTTGCAATAACTTCTACAATTCCCGAGTAGCTTTAAAAAACAAGAATAAAATTTAAAAGCGCCTAATCTGAATTTCTACTGTAGTAAATTTTAAAGTCGCTAAGAGTCGGGCACGACTGAAAGNCTAAACATCAAGCTAGTATTTCTATTACTTTGCAATAACTTCTACAATTCCCGAGTAGCTTTAAAAAACAAGAATAAAATTTAAAAGCGCCTAATCTGAATTTCTACTGTAGTAAATTTTAAAGTCGCTAAGAGTCGGGCACGACTGAAAGACTTCACTTTCACTTTTCACTTTCATGCATTGGAGAAGGAAATGACAACCCACTCCAGTATTCTTGCCTGGAGAATCTCAGGGACAGAGGAGCCTAGTGGGTTGCCATCTATGGGGTCGCACTAAGTCGACTGAAGCGACTTAGCAGCAGCAGCAGTAAAGATACCTAAGTGTGTCCATGTGGGTTTTGAACCAGGGATCTTTCTTGTGGGACGTGACAGTGATAACCGCTGCACCAGGGAAACGGACAAGAGTCACACTTCTTGAGTTTATTATAGACAATGTTACAGAAGTTGTTACATTGTAGCTTCTGAAATGACTTATTGTTTAGTTCGGTCCCGCCACGTTGATTTCACTCTTCTTAAATGTCCATCACTCTGCCTGATGCCGTGGAAGCTAGAAGGAGGAAAATAACCCCCTCTCAACAAGTACAAACACACTATTAAAACAATCCAAGACAGAAATTTCTCTCAAACCCATCCTGAAGTCAACGTTTCATTAGTTCGTCTCATAGATTCCTTATTCTAAACACTTTCCTGTCTACAAATATTAACCATGCTGTTTCAGCCCAAAACACTTTCTACAGTAATTTTCTGTAAAAGATCTCACTGCTGGGTGCATCGAATTTGGAAGGGGGAAAAAAAAATCAGGACATAGAAAGAAGTTAATTGAAGATAATTTAAATGAGTTTTCATCTTAACTGGAGTTAACTCATTTTAGAGCATTTCTTTTTTTAAGAGAGTTAGTGGAAGGAAGGGAGGTAATCATAAGGATTTAGATTCAGATTACTGTAAAATCTCCTTTTTTTTTTTTTTTTGCCCCTTGCAGGGCCAGGATTAGAAGAAGGAAAGTGAGGCACAGACCTCAGGTGCAAAAATTAAGGTGGCTCTAAAAAACTCAACAATCAAGATAAATAATATTGTAATACATTCTCCTAAGATATTAATATCAAATTAATGGCAAAAAACAACCTCACAGAGGACAAAATATCAAAATCTCAAATAAAGACAGGTTTTGGCAGTGTTTTACCAAGCTGTATTGCAGTCAGAGGCAAGAACAAAAATGTGTGCCCTTCTATGTCTGGTTTTACATATTTTTAAGTCCTATTTCCCTCCAGAACATCATTGAAAATATTGAAACTTAAAAGTAGGTATATTAAAATTCACAACATTAAGAACTTATAATTTTACGTTTCTGTGTTGAATGGAAGCAAACATATCGATAACACTTGCTCGAGGTGGGGATTTGCTATTAAAAATCACTTAAAACATACTGAGGGACTTCACTGGTGGTCCAGTGGCTAACTCTCCAAGCTCCCTGTGCAGGGGGCCCCAATTTGATCCCGGTTAGGGCCCTAGAACTCACATGCTACAACATGTAAAAGTTCCAACATGCTGCAACTAAGACACGGGACAGCAAAATACATAATTATTTTTTTAATCACATTGAGAAGCACACAGTTTTCCTTTTCCTACACTAGGTCTTAGTTGCAGCACACAAGATCTTTGATCTGTGTTGTGGCTTGTGAGCTCTTAGTCACAACAAGCAGGGTCTAGTTCCCTGACCAGAGATTGAACCTGGGCCCCCTGCTTTGGAAGTATGGAGTCTTAGCCACTGGACCCCCAGGGAAGTCCCCTCCTCTCCTTACAAGGATCCGTTTGATTATAGTAGGCCTACTCAGATAATGCAAAATAATCGTTCCAGCTCAAGACCCTGAAATTAATCTCACCTGCAAAGCCCCTTGTGCCATGGAAGGGAGCATCAGGGCATTAGGCTCTGGGCATTAGGATGTGGACATTGTGAGGGGCATTATTCTGCCAACTACACCTCCCCCTGCCATTAAAAATTCTTCTGCAGCATCCTTTTTGATAGCTGCATGGTATTCCATATATTCATTTATTCAACAAGTATTTGCTGACTACTTATTAAGTGACCATCTCTCTCATCCTCCTCTTCATGTCCCATGTGGACCAGTGTGGTCACCTGCATCCTCTCAACCCCCACAGTATGTGGTTTCTTGCAGCAGCCACTGCACCTCTGAGCACCTGACTCAGGCCCTACCCCTCCTCTGCCCACAGCCCTCCAGGACTCCCATTTCCCTTGGGATAAAAGTCCACATCCTCCCATGGCCCATAAGATCCTGCACGACCTGCCCCATCCTCTCCCTGGCCTCCTCTCCTCCTTCTCTCCTTCCCCCTCACTCTGCTCCAGTCACATGGGCCTGATCACTGTCCCTCCACCAAACTAGTTATGGTCCTGCCCCAAGGACCATACAGCTTTGCACAAGCTGTGCCTGCCACATTCTCCCACTTATTTCCAGGGCTCGCTCCTTCCTCTCCTCCAAGTCTTGGTTTTAATGCTACTTCTGAAGAGGGGCCTTCCTTGAGCCCAGCTAACCTTAATCTTCTCCCCTAACTCTGGCAGCCATAAATTCAGTCCCTATCATGTCACTGTTCCTTCAGTGACTTATCGGTCTCTGAAACAACCCCATATGTAGATCTGTTTAATTCTTTCTCCTCTGTCTTCCCCACTGGACTGTAAGCTTTACTAGTTCAGGGGTTTTATTGTTGTTACTTGTTTGTTTAAATCTATTTTGTTCCCAACATGTCACTATGGGCTCAGGAAACATGTGTTGAAATTATGAACAAATGAATAGGTGCTCAGAGGAGAGAAAATACCAACGGATGGCGTGAAAATACCTGGTTATGGGGATGGAGTAACATAGGTGGGCTTCCTGGTGAAAGACAAAACCTTGCAAAGTCTGTTCTTTCCTGCATCAAGGTCTGCAAACAAAACAAAAACAAAAACAAAAAACAACAAAAAGAAAATCTTCTTTAAAATTCTTTCTTGTACTTCCCTGAAGGTCCAGTGGTTAAGATTCCGCCTGGGGCTTCCCTAGCAGCTCTGTAGTGAAGAGTCCACCCACTAACGTAGGAGACTCTAGTTGGATCCTTGATCAAGGAGGGTCCCACATGCCGCAGAGCAACTCAGCTCATTGGCCACAACTATTGAGCCTGTGCTCTAGATCCCGGGAACTGCAACTACTGAAGTTTGGTGCCCTAGAGCCCATGCTCCACAGTGAGGGGAGGCCACTGCAATAAGAAACCTGCACAGTGCAATGAAGAGTAGCCCCTGCTCGCTGCAACTAGAGCAAAGCCCACACAGCAGCACAGACCCAGCACAGCCAAAAATATATAAACATTTTAAATTATTTAAAAAAAATAAAAAGAATCTGCCTGCCAGTGCAGGGGATATAGATTCCATCCCTGGTCCAGAAAGATTCCACATGTCAAAGGACAACTAAGCCCACGTGCACAGCTACTGAAGCCTGCATGCCCAGAACCGGTGCTCTGCAACAAAAGAAGCCGCTCAATGAGAAGCCCACTCACCCCAACTAGAGAGTAGCCCCCACTTGCTGCAACTAGAGAAAGCCTGAGCGCAGCCATGAAGACCCAGCCCAGGCAAAACATAAATAATGTTTTAAAATAATAAAACATTCATTTAAAAAAGCTCACTGAAGGAATTCATTTAAAAAATCATTTCTTGTGTCCTTCAAACTGACTCAAGGCAGCCAGGGTGCTGTGTGATGCCCAGAAAGTCATTCCCCTTCTTTTGAGTCTGTGTCCAGTAGACGTCCTTGAGGAGGCTAGAAACTCAGGTGCCTCGAATGAAAAAGACGATAATCTTTCCACTAGGTGTCAGCAGGAGCCCAGACCACAGGCACCTTGCATTATCCATACCACCCTACCGTTACACCCTTCCTGCCACACATCCCATCCTTCCTTCCAGCTCCTCGCTGAGGCCCAGATTTCCCTCCCCTAACATCCACCCCCAGTACTTGCAGAAGTGTCCTTGTCCCCAAGCAGGCAACCTCAGCAGGCAGAGTCTATTCTACCCAAGTGCTCAGCCTTCCAGGGGTCTTCAGGAAGGCTGGAGGGAAGAAGAGGAAAGAGGAAAGAAAGAAGGGAAGTGGGTGAGGATGCAGTTTCCAGTCTGGGAAACATCTCTTATAAAGGCTGCCTGCCACCGATCCCTTTGTACCTCCAGCAAATGTGAGCTGAGAACCTTTCTAAGAAAATGTTACATTTTACACTCTTTTAGGGGATTTTCCCGGAGAAGGCAATGGCATCCCACCCCAGTACTCTTGCCTGGAAACTCCCATGGACGGAGGAGCCTGGTAGGCTGCAGTCCGTGGGGTAGCTGAGTCAGACACGACTGAGCGACTTCACTTTCACTTTTCACTTTGATGCACTGGAGAAGGAAATGGCAACCCACTCCAGTGTTCTTGCCTGGAGAATCCCAGGGATGGAGGAGCCCAATGGGCTGCCATCTGTGGGGTCGCACAGAGTCGGACACGACTGAAGTGATTTAGCAGCAGCAGCAGGGGATTTTCCAAGTGGTCCAGTGGCTAAGACTCCAAATTCCCAATGCAGGGGATCCAGGTTCCATCCCTGGTCAGAGAACTAGATCCCACGTGCCACAACTAAGATCTGGCGCAGCCAAGTAAATAAATAAACCCCCACCCCAGCTGCCCCCATTTTAATGGGTGAAGAGACCCAGGCATGGAGAGTTTAGTAACATGTTCAGGGAGACACAGAGAGGTTAAGTAACTTGCCCAAGGTCACACAGCTTATAATTAGTAGATGATAGACTCAGCTGTTTCCCAGGTGGCTCAGTGGTAAAGAATCCACCTGCCAATGCAGAAGACATGGTTTCAGTCCCCGGGTTGGTGAAGATCCCCTGGAGGAGAAAATGGCAATGCACTCCAGTGTTCTTGCCTGGGAAATTCCATGGACAGAGGAGCCTTGTGGGCTATAGTCCATGGTGTCTCAAGAGTCGGACACAACTTAGTAACCGGACAACAACAACCTGATGATAGACTAGAGATTCAAAGACAGGTGGTCTGGCTCCAAAGTTCATGGCACAAAACTAGACTGCATACTACGCAGATGAAGTTCAAGGTAATCAAGATAACTAAAGATAAAATAAAAGCTCACTGAATAGGAATCAGCCACTAGAACATTCGGCCTGGGCCCTACCAGGGTCATTCATGAGTATATTAAGACATAGTAGACCAAGGGCTTTCTGAGCAAAAGAATAGAAACCAGGATTCCCAAGTGGCTCCATGGCTAAGACTTCGTGTCCCAAGTGGCTCCCTGGCTAAGACTTCGTGCTCCCAATGCAGAGGCCCTGGGTTCAATCCTTGGTCAGGAAACTAGATTCCATATACCACAACAAAGTTTGCTGATCCGACGTGTGACAATTAAGATCCCGTATAGCCAAATAAGTTTTTTTAAAGAGCAGAAATAACCCAGTTGTTCACTCAGAGCTGTGTGATAAATGAGAAGACCCTTTATGTTCTCAACTGGGGCAGTCTGGGGGAGCTATATGGCCTATGCCAGCATTTATCAAAATAATCACAACCCAGAAAGGACACAAATGTACATGAACACTGTGGAGTGTGCCCGCAAAATAGCCCTGGAAGGAGCCTGTGAAATGGTCAGCAAGGATGACTGTCTATGACCTCTGGGTGAGAGGTTCCTGGAGGCTGGGGGCTGGGGGTTTGGACAAGACTGACTTTCTATTCCTCAGCTTGTGTACAAGTTGTATCTCTACTTTGGAAACCATTCCAAACATACAGAAAAACTTGTGGGATAGAAGAATCGTGGCTCTACTGCAAAAAACTTTTTTTTTTTTGGCTGCACCACTTGGCAGATGAGATCTTAGTTCCCAGATCAGGGATCAATCACATTTTCGATTAGAAATTAGTTTCCAAAAATTAAGATAGTGAACTTCTAGCTAATGAATTGGTTAACTAGTAGTTAAACAATGATAGTTAAAGTGCCAGGTCCTGAACCAGGTTTTTGTTGTTGCTGTTGAATAATTTTATGTATTTATTCATTTTTGGCTGTGCTGGGCTCTAGCGCACAGGCTCAGGAGCTGTAGCACACCTGCTTACTTGCTCCGAGGCATGTGAGATGCCCCCAGACCAGGGATAGAACCCAAATTTCCTGCCTGGGCAGGTAGATTCTTTATCACCAAGCCACCAGGGAAGCCCCTGAACTACATGTTTCTGTAATTTCTTTATCGTAGCTCTTGTTATGCCCATTTTACAGATGGGGAAACTAGGCTTGGTGACTCAAGTTACACAAGGAGCAGCATACTGGGGACACAGAGAGATTAATTTCATAAACAACCTCGCTCACTTGTTTTTTGCTATGGAGAAATATTTTTAAACTATTTATTTCCTAGGTGTTGGAACCACAACAGTCATGTTTGAATGAATCAATTCTTTGATTACCTGGGGAGGTTTGCAGTAGCTGGGAACTCCCCTGTCCACCTTATCTTTATAATTTTCATCGATTTATGAAATGATGCCTTCTTGCCTGCAGCCCATGGGGATTCCTCCCACGACCCCTGCCATCTGAACACAAGCCCTAGCACTGCGGGGGAGGGTCCCATAAATTCTTTGTTTTTAGATTTTTTTTAACCGGAGTATAATTGCTTTACAATGTTGTGTTAGTATCTGCTGTACAACAATGTGTCAGCTATGTGTATACATACATCCCCTCCCTCATGAGCTTTCCTCCCA
>SJYV01011835.1:15313-55066 GCA_006410875.1 Neotragus pygmaeus
TGCTTCCTGACCTGCATACAGATTTCTCAAGAGGCAGGTTAGGTGGTCTGGTATTCCCATCTCTTGAAGAATTTTCCACAGTTTCTTGTGATCCACACAGTCAAAGGCTTTGGCATAGTCAATCAAGCAAAAATAGATGTTTTTCTGGAACTCTCTTGCTTTTTCCATGATCCAGCGGATGTTGGCAGTTTGATCTCTGGTTCCTCTGCCTTTTCTAAAACCAGCTTGAACATCAGGGAGTTCACGGTTCACCTATTGCTGAAGCCTGGCTTGGAGAATTTTGAGCATTACTTTACTAGCATGTGAGATGAGTGCAATTGTGCAGTAGTTTGAGCATTCTTTTGCATTGCCTTTCTTTGGAATAGCCAAGTTGTAGTGCTGGGTTATTTTTAGTCAACTTGTAAAAAGTACCTCGATCTTTGTTATTTGAGTTACTGTTCAACTAGTAGTTTATAAGTTTTTTTTTCTATAGTTATATAACTAATTTTTTGAACTGAAGACATGTTATTACTTGTTTTTTCAGACTTTTATTCTAGGTTGTCCTTCTTCATTTTTTGTTTCAAATGCAATTTTTGATAAACATTTGTATCAGATGCCTAGGCCATTAGAATAAGAGAAAACCTGAGTAAAAGTGCATTCAACAATCAGAGTGTGTTATTTCACATAACCAGGCATACGGAGGTGGTATGGGTCCAGGGTTGGTTAATTTAGGCTTGACAGTATCATCAAATACCCAGGTTTCTCCCACCTTTCCACTCTGCTCTCCTCAGTGGATTTCTTTATTCTTATACTCCCTATGGTTCCGGTTGCAAATGTAATTGTGGTTTCAGACCATGAATCTTAAATCATTATAACTAGGCTCTAAAAGAAAACTTCATTATCAAAATAAGCATTATAATCAACACATTTTTGCCTTGAGAAATAACTTTAGTCCTGTAACATAAAAATCCATGCTTTGGTGGGATGTAATGAACTCTTGGAAAGCATTTTCTTCTCCTGCTGGTTTTGGAAGTGTTTTCCCTGCAAAAAGTTAGGGTGGTTGAAGAAGTGGTAGTCGGTGAGTCAGAGGTCTGGTGAATATGGTGGGTGAGGTAAAACTTCGTAGTCCAGTTTGGTCAGCTTTTGAAGCGTTGGTTGTGCAGTGTGTGGTTGGGCGTTGTCATAGAGAAGAACTGGGCTCTTGCTGTTGACCAACAGCAGCGGCAGGTGCTGCTGTTTTTGGCAGATCTCACCCATTTGCTGAGCATACTTCTCAGCTGTAATGGAATTCAGAAATCTGTAGTGCAGCAGACCAACAGCAGACCACCAAGCAGAGACCATGACCTTTTTTTTGGGTGCAAGTTTGGCTTTGGGAAGTGCTTTGGAGCTTCTCAGTCCAACCACTGAGCTGGTCAAGGCTTGTTNCATCCCTCCCCTCACAGAGCAGCAACTTGAGCTCCTTATGCTATACAGAGAGGGAGGTCCTTAAATTCTATTCCACCCACCACCATTACTACAACTGCAGAGAACATTAATGGAAGACCTCGTAGGCGCTAGGTGCACGTCTGACCTACTTCATCCTCATGACACTGAGAGGTGTGATCATTAATCCCATCGTATAGATGGGGAAACTGAGGCCCAAAGAGATGAATTCATCTGTCAGCCAGCTGGGGAGCACTGATTCTAACCTGGCATTCTGACTCTAGAACGCATGATTCTGAACCTCTCCATGGCTAACCTAGTGCCTATAAATATAGAAAGGACCTTCTCCATCAAGAGATGATGACACAGTGAGCTTGTTATTTCTGTCACGGGGAAGCAGGGGTGGTTGATGGGAGAAGCAGAAGCCTTGGGCTGCTGGCAGAAGCTACAGAATGGAGAGCTTTGGCACAGGGGTAGGGGGCATGTGTGGATGAGACCCGCCCTTTTCCCTGCCTCATCCCTACAGGCTCTGCCTCTCACCTCCCTGCATCTCCAGGGCACTTTACAGGTGAGGTTATTCTTAGCTCTGCACAATCAGACTGTCATTCTCTGAAGGCTAAATGTCGAGGGAGACGGGATGTGGTGGGGGGCAGGGTATAGAGGGATGTGAGAAAGATTTTCTCATTCCCCCAGATCTTTCTCCCCAACCCTCACACACACACACGCACACAAATATCCTACTGGAGTTTGCCCAGGACTACACTCCTCTCTGTCTCTCTTGGGCAGCCTGGTGAACTCAGTCTCACTGTGTGCCACTGGGCAGGTGTTTTTCCCTCTCTGAGCCTCAACTTTCTCATCTATGAAATGGAGATGATAAAAATCGTGCTCCCTCATGGAGGGTCGTGTGTGTGTGTGTGTGTGTGTGTGTGTGAGTCGTGTTCAACTCTTTGTGACCCCATGGACTGAACAGCCTGTTCAGTCCATGGGATTCTCCAGGCAAGAATACTGGAGTGGGGTGCTATTTCATTCTCCAAGGGATCTTCCTCACACAGGGATCAAACCCGAGTCTCTTGCAGGTTCTTTACCACTAGCACCACCTGGGAAGCTGTGAGTTTACAGCAAAGAAGTGCAGGAAGGGTTGCCTACCACAGACCCCTGGCTCCTGGAGAGTCAGTGAAGTCCTTTCTCCTGTTGCTCAGCTCAGTCCCCTCCCCACTTGTGCCCTGACCTGTCTCCGCTCAGGCAGGGAAACACCTCGGTCTCCAGATTGTCCCTCGGACATCTCCTCGTTTCTGCTCCTCCCCAAGCTTTGCCTCCTTATCTGAGCCATGGCTCTGTCCATGGTACAAAGCCTGTGGTATTCAGGAAGGACATTAACTGTGTGAATGAATGTTTTGTGACTTCCTTCTAGAAATCTCTTTCCTTTAGCCAACTTGCCCATGAGTCTACTACATTCAAAGTTCATCCCCAGGACCCTGGGTGGTCCAGTGTCTAAGACTCCTTGATCCCAATCCAGGGGGCCTGGGTTTGATCCTTGCTTAGGGAGATGGATCTCACATGCCACAACTAAAGATCCCACATACTGAAACTAAGAACCTGCGCAGTCAAGTAAATATTTAAAAACAAAAACAACCCCCTAAAACAAAGTCCACTCCCTAAGGCAAATTCATCCTCTAAGTTACTACAGCATAGTGATTAGAAAAATGGGCATTGAATCCCTAAATCCTTGGTTCAAATCTCAACCTTGCCCACATCCCCCACCTCTTTCTTTTTTTTTAGCAGCACCATGCAGCTTGTGGGATCTTAGTTTCTGACCAAGAATGAAACCCACACCTCCTACCATGGGAACTCGGAGTCCTGATCACTGGACATAGGACCTCCAGGGAATTCCCTCAACCTTGCCCCTTAATTGCTGTGTGACATCAGATAGCTGTCTAACCCTCTCTGTGCTTCAAGCCATCATCAGGAGTGATTTCATGTCAGGGTTAATTAATGTGAGAGGAGGAGTGCCCGGTCTGGTGGGTCCATAGTCCTTTTCCAGATTCCCAGACCTTGACCTTGATTTGTGGGGGATGGAGTAAGAGAGATTCCACTAAAGAATGGGGCCCATTGGTGTGTCTAGGACATGGCGGGGTGCTGATCTGAGCAAGCTGCTGCTGCCCACACCCAACCCAAGGTGCAGGGGAGGTGGATGGGCACCAGCTCCTGGGGATCCATGCTATAACCATTTCCTAGATGGTTGAAAGGAGATCCAACTAGTCCATGCTAAAGGAAATGAGTCCTGAATATTCATTGGAAGGAGTGATGCTGAAGCTGAAACTGCAATACTTTGGCCACCTGATGCGAAGAACTGACTCATTGGAAAAGACCCTGATGCTGGGAAAGATTGAAGGCAGGAGGAGACAACAGAAGATGAGATAGTTGGATGGCATCACCGACACAATGAACATGAGTTTGAGTAAACTCTGGGAGTTGGTGATGGACAGGGAGGCCTGGCGTGCTGCAGTCCATGGGGTCGCAAAGAGTCTCAACGACTGAACAGAACTGAACTGAGAGGGCAAAACTGAGGCTTGGAGGCCCTGTCTGTTTTCCTGCCCTCTCCTGGCTGTGGGAAGGGAGAGAAACAGAGCAGCTGGGGGGAAGGGTGGAAACAGGATGGAGGGACGCAGGAGACAAAGGAGGGTTGGGGTCTATTTATTAGCTGTAATCACTGTCTCCGGGGCTGAATTAGACCAAATTACAGCAGCTCGCCCCTAAGGACAGCAGGCTTCCAGCATTGTCTGCGGGAGCAGGCAGACAGCAGCGGGAGCGGGCAGTGGCTTGGGGGGCCTCCTCTCAACAATGAAGCCCCCCAGTTAGCCAGGGAGGGAGGCGGGAGAGCGGCAGCCGGGCCCCACCTCACAGGGCTGTGCAGAGTCCCAATGAATTCAGCCCCACAAAAGCCAATTAAAGACATCAGGGGGCCGAGTGGGCCGAGGAGGAAGTGGGGAGGGAAAGGGGGGAGGGGATTGCATGATACAGGGTGGGGGCACCTGGGCTGGGACTCCCAGGCCCACAGTGACCTGTGCAGTGGGGGCAGTTGAAGGACCCCCGACAAGCACAGAAGGAGCCGAGTTCTGTCCTTGGCCAGGCCTATTCCCTCAGACATTATTAGGAAGACAGGGATGCCCTGGGGACCTGGAAGGGCAACAAGGCCCCTTGGGGACAGGTCCACAGGACAGCCTTGGGAAGTGTGCACACACACACACACACACACCCCTGAGCAGGCCACTGGCTTTCCTTAGGCAACAAGGGTCAGCTGGTCAGTCCCTTGGTCATTAGTTGGTGGGCTCTGGGGTCCACTCCTTCAGGCTGGGAGGTGGGGTGGGAAGGACTCTCCCGAGGGAAGCAGGCCAGGCCTCCTGGAGGCTCTCCAGGATTGCTGCAGGCCCTCTCTGGGGAGTCTTCAATCCTGGGTGCTGTCTCCTCCCGTGCTCTGTGATCCTCTCTCTCAGGACCCCCTCCCATTCTCTGAGCTCCTCTCTGACTTCCCCCCTCCACTCTGAGTCCCCTCTGTTTCCAAAGCCCCTTGCCTCCTCTTCCTTCTCCTCCTGGAACCCCACCACCACCACCAGCCTCCCTGCCTGGGATCCTGAAGACAGGAGTCCTCAGCCTGGCCCCGTGATCCTTCCTCGGCCAGGTTTTGGGGGTTTTGAGGGAGGCTCCCATCCATTTCCCCTTCTCCGTGTCAGAGCAGGCCACCTGTGGGTCTGCAGTCCACACTTAGTGGGTGAGATGGGATGGGGGCTGCCATTTACCAACACTGTGACTGTCAGCCGTGGGTGAGTCCCCCTGGGGATTCAGTGGCGGGGGCGGAGGAACTCCGATGCGAGTGAGTGTGTGGGAGGCATCAGCCGCGGCCATGGGGGCCGCACCACAAGGAGGTGCCTTCTGTGCCAACATACGCCCAGCACTGGCTGCCAGGGAGACGCAGAGACTCCAAGACAAGAGACAGAGAGATGGGGGAAAGCTGGGAGACCCAGGATGGGGGAGAGAGACTGGGAGAGAGGAGAGAGGATGCTCACCCGGCAATAAGGCCAAACTGCTCACGTGCATGCACACACGCTGGCACCCCACAGTGCCCTCTCACCCATGCTCTGTGCCAGGTGCCTATATCTGGGGCCTTGCTGCTTCTCCCCTTCCCCTGATCAGCATCAGTGCCTGATGATCTTATGGGCATTCCCCAGCCACCCATGTTTTCAAAGCACGTACCAGGGACTTGGGACAAGTCTGTCTTCATCCATCGCTTTCTGTCAAATCCCTCCCCATTTCTCTCTCTTTCCTTGATGCTTTCTCGTTGTCTCTGTCCCCACCTCCCTGCTTGGACCACATCATGGGGGATATGAGAGCTTAGTTCCCTCACCAGGGATGGAACCCATGCCCCTGCAGTTGAAGTGAGCAGTCTTAACCACTGGACCACCAGGAAGTCTCTCTCGCTGCCTTTTTATTCCTACCTTGACTCTGTCTCTCCCCATCTCTGGCGCCCTGTCCTGAATTCTCAACCCAGACTGCTAGGTGCTAGGGATCACAGGAGGTGACATTCAATCACACAGCTGTGTTGCAAGAAGCAGCCTCCATGACTATCTGGAGGTGGGGCTAGAGCCACGCGACCTGGCTTCAAATTTAGCCCAATGACTCCAACACTCCAAGCAGTATCTTCCCCATCTATGGAATGGGTATAATAAGATTGCTGTTTAGTCTCTCAGTTGTGTCCTATTTTATGAGAACCTGTGAGCTATAGCCCACCAGGCTCCTCTGTCCATGGGATTCTCCAGGCAAGAATACTGGAGTGGATTGCCATGTCCTCCTCCAGGTATCAAAACTGTGTGCATTGCAGGCAGATTCTTTACCATCTGAGCCACCAGGGAAGCCTGAGAATACTGGAGTGGGTAGCCTGGCCCTTCTCCAGGGGATCTTCCCAACGCAGGAATTGAACTGGGGTCTCCTGCGTTGCAGGTGGGTTTTTTAACCAGCTGAGCCACCAGGGAATCCCCATGTCCAAAGGGTATCAGGAGGGAAAGGCAGTCTGTGCAGACAAGCTCTCTGAGGCAGATAAACTGCCCAGTGTACACTGAGCGCAGTCATCATGGTGACGATTATGAGTTTGATCCTCATGGTGATGGGACATGGAAAGGTTTTAGGTGAGGGAGGGCAGGACCACACTTCCCATTTGAAAGATTTCCCAGGAGCCCTCTGGGGGAGCCCCAGAGTGTTCCACACAACCAGCTGGATGGTGGTTACAACGTCTACACACGTGTGTGGTCTCAGTAGTACGCTGAACACGCAAGATTTGTCTGCCTCACGTGAGCAGGTGATGTCTCCATCCAAAGTAGGAGAAATACCACAAAAGGTATTCCTTCCCACAGAGAGAGCCGTTCGGCGCCAGGGAGAAGATGGGCGTGGAGGCCCTAGAACCTAACCTTGCCTTGTTCGGTTACTTCCGCGTCCCCACCCTGAGTTTGGGGGTTGGAAGTGTCAGAAACCCACAGTGCCAGAGGAGCCTAGAAGCCTGGAGCTGTGAAGCCAGGCTCCTTTCCTGACTGTGTTGCCAGTGATCTGGGGCCATCTGTCCACACGGCCCATTTCCCTGCTTGCACTGTCCCCAGCCCAGAAACTCGGCCCCATCTTGGCCGGAGGAGTCAGGGCCAGGGCTCTAGGGGCATCAGGCTATGGAGAATAGGTGAAAGGTCCTCCTTTCTGCTTTTTTGAGTCTAAAATGCTAGCAGTGCTAAGATTTCATCGTTTCCAACACAGGGGGCCCTGGTCAGGGAATTAGATTCCACCCGCCACAACGAAAAATCAAGCATGCTGCAACAAAGATTGAAGATCATGTGTACCGCAAGTAAGACCCAGTGCAGCCAAATAAATAAATATTTTAAAAAGTTAACCCTATGTAGTGGGTTCGATGTGTCCCCCCCAAAATTTGTAGCCACCTCAAACCTCCAAGTGTGACCATTTCATGGCACCCCACTCCAGTACTCCTGCCTGGAAAATCCTATGGATGGAGGAGCCTGGTAGGCTGCAGTCCATGGGGTCACTGAGGGTCGGACACGACTGAGCGACTTCACTTTCCCTTTTCACTTTCATGCATTGGAGAAGGAAATGGCAACCCACTCCAGTGTTCTTGCNTCCCAGCATCAGAGTCTTTTCCAATGAGTCAACTCTTCGCATCAGGTGGCCAAAGTACTGGAATTTCAGCTTCAGCATCAGTCCTTCCAAAGAACACCCAGGGCTGATCTCCTTTAGAATGGACTGGTTGGATCTCCTTGCAGTCCCAGGGACTCTCAAGAGTCTTCTCCAACACCACAGTTCAAAAGCATCAATTCTTCGGCGCTCAGCCTTCTTCACAGCCCAACTCTCACATCCATACATGACCACTGGAAAAACCATTGCCTTGACTAGAACGACCTTAGTCAGCAAAGTAATGTCTCTGCTTTTGAATATACTATCTAGGTTGGTCATAACTTTTCTTCCAAGGAGTAAGCCTCTTTTAATTTCATGGCTGCATGGTGTTAAATGCTATGGAGAAAAATAAATTAAGGAAAAGAGATATAACATGAGAGTTGTGTGAAAAATCTTAGATAAGTCCCCAAAGAAGGCCTCACTGAGAGGTCAACATTTGAGCAGAGGCTTAAAGCAGTGAGGGAATGAGACATGTAGAGTCTATAGTAACAGCATTTTCATTTTTTTTTTTTTGCCCCACGGCATGTGGGATCTTAGTCCCCCAACCAGGGATTGAACACATGCCTGCTGCATTGGGAGCACAGAGACTTAACCACTGGATCACCAGGGAAATCCTGGGAAGAGCATTTTATTTTTTAATTGGAGGATACTTGCTTTACAATGTTATGTTAGTTTTTGCTGTACAACAATGTGAATAGCTGTAAGTATACATATATCCCCTCCCTCTTGAGGCTCCCTCCCATCCCTCTAGCTTATCAAGTGAAGAGCATTTTTTAAATTTATTTATTTATTTATTTGGCTGGGGCAGGTCATAGTTTTGGCGTGCAGGATCCTCAGTGGTAAGCTAGTTTCTTTCTATGTGCCTCGAAGGCTCAGAAGTTGTGGCGTGTGGGCTTAGTTTCCCAACCAGGGATTGAACCCATGTCCACTGCACTGGAAGGCAGATTCTTAACCATTGGACCACCAGAGAAGTCCCCAAGGGAAGAGCCTTTTAAGCAGAGCAAACAGCCACTGCAAAGATGCTGAATGGAAACATTTCACCCACATGCGCATACACACATGTTCAACTGGTAACAAACCGTTAGGCACTTTGCTTTATTCATCTAATAATAACATCCTGAAGGTATTTCTCAGTACACAAAGAGCTTCTCTCTCAGTACATAAAGAGCTTTCTTGTTGCTTTCACTCACTGTATAATATCTCATGGCATGGATTTCACATAATTGATTTAACCAGCCTCTAGGTGATGGGCGTTTGTGTGGTTTACACTCTTGTTACACACACACACACACACAGAGTGCTGTGAGAAAGTCTTCTACGTGTGTCGTTTGGCACGTGTGTGGCCCCATCTGGAGTGTAAATTCTCAGCAGAGTGATTATAGCGTCTGAGGGCAGGCTTATTTGTGATTTTGGTAGATGTCATCCGATTGCCCTCCTGGGAAGCTGTCACTTTTAAACAGCTTCCTTTCGATTGGCAATGACAGATAAAGCTGCTATAAACATGTATGGACATATCTTCATACAGCCATATGTTTCTCTTTCTCTGGGGTAAATATCAAGGATTGCAACAGCTCCTAAGGGAGGTGTCTCTTTAACATTTTTAAAAGCTGTCAAGTGGTTCTCCTGAGAGGTGGTACCATTTTCTGTCCTCATGGGAAGCTTTTACGCAGGAGAGTGACTAGCTCAGGCTGACATTTCCCAGAGCTGCCTGGGGACATGGGAGGGGGAGGCAGGTGAGTCACAGGGAGCCAGGAAAACTTCAGAGGGCTTCCCTGGTGGGCCGGTGGTTAGGAACCCCCCCGCCAATGCAGGGGACACGGGTTTGATCCCTGGTCCGGGAAGATAGCACATGCTATGGAGCAGGCAAGCCCAGGTGACACAACTATTGAGCCTGCATTCTGAAACTACTGAAGATGGGATAAGGGGTAGCTAGGGAGTTTGGGAGGGACACGTACACACTGCTATGTTTAAAATGCTAATCCTGCAGTTCAGCCCACATGGAACCCATTCCTCTCCCCAGTATATTAGTTCTCTGTGGTGGTGGTTGTTGTTCAGTTGCTCAATCATATCCAACTCCTTGTAACCCTATGGACTGCAGCATGCCAGGCTTCCCTGTCCTTCATCATCTCCCAGAGTTTGCTCCAACTCACATTCATTGAATCAATGATGCCATCCAACCATTTCATCCTCTTTTGCCCCCTTCTCCTCCTGTCCTCAATTTTTCCCATTATCAGGGTATTTTCCAATGAGTCGGCTCTTCACATCAGGTGGTCAATGTATTGGAGCTTCAGCTTCAGCTGAATGAGTATTCAGGGTTGATTTCCTTCAGGTTTGACTGGTTTGATCTCCTTGCTGTCCAAGGTAACAAATCCCCCCCCAAACAATAAAGCTTCAAACAATATTTATGATCTTATTGTTTCTGAGGATCAGAAGTCCAGGACAGACTCATGGGATGATGCTTGTTGGGATTCTCTTATGAGGCTCCAATCAGATTGTTATCAGGACTAAACAAATGGTTGGTGGGAATTGGAGAATGATGCCCTTGCATGACTGTGGATAGGATGCCTCAGTTCTTCACCACGTGGGTCTCTCCAAAGAGCTGCCCAAGCATGAGAGAGCTGAGGCACAGAAAGGATAAGTTCCTGACCTAAAGTCACACAGCTAAGAGGCAGACAAGCCAGAGTTTGAGTCTATATGGTCCAAAGCCTCTGGGTCTAAACACTGACCCATGTTCGAAGCTCTCTTGGTCCACGGCTTCTGTACAAATGTCTTCCATATCTTAAGTGAGTGCAGACATCTTTTCACAGCTTTCCTGTGCCTGCCCTGCTCAGAAATGTTTCAGTGTCCCCAAAGCTTATCCTAACATTCTCAAGTGTGTTACCTTTGTCCTTGGGCTGGTTGTCACCTTGAGAGTCCTTAGCGGCTTCTATGGAGTCCAACAGCCACTGACATCTCTTGGTCTCTTTTTTTTTTTTTTAAACCCTGAAGTCTTCTCTGGATTTGAGGCATTACAGTGTAGTGCTTAAATGCACCAGCTTTAGAGTCACACTGCTTGGTTTCAAATCTCTACCTCTGGTACTTCAGAATTTGGGTTCTTAGGATAGTTCTTGGGTTGTTAGGATACCTAACCAACCTTCCTGGGCTCAGTTTCCCTATCTGTCAAAAGGAGTTGTCATGAGAATTAAATTAGTAAAGTTGTATCAAATGCTTAGAATAGAGGCAATATCCAAGGGCCTTAGAAATAGTCTTAAAAAAAAAAACTGGTATGAGTGGGGTTTTACTGGTGGTCAAATGGCTAAGACTGTGCACTCGCACAGTAGGAGGCCTGGGTTCGATCTCTGGTCAGGGAATTAGATCCCATATGTTGCAACTAAGAGTCTGTATGCCATAACTAAAGATCCGATGTGTTGCAATTAAGACCTGGCCAAAAAAAAAAAAAACTGGTATGAGTGTCTCATTTCTAGAAAACATTTCCCCTTCCCCATCTCCCAAGTCAGCCAAAAATGCTGTTTCCCTAACATTTCCAGTCTACTCCCAGGCAGAATTGCACTTCCCTGTCCCCCCATGAAGTCATATGGGGGCCATGAGATTGCCTTGAGCCAGTTAAATGTGAGCTTAAGTGACATGTGGTGTTGGATAAGACTCTTGAGTGTCCCTTGAATTGCAAGGCGATCCAACCAGTCCATCCTAAGGGAGATCAGTCCTGGGTGTTCATTGGAAGGACTGATGTTAAAGCTGAAACTCCAATACTTTGGCCACCTGATGCAAAGCGCTGACTCACTGGAAAAGACCCTGATGCTGGGAAAGATTGAGGGCAGGAGGAGAAGGGGATGACAGAGGATGAGATAGTTGGATGGCATCACCGACTCAATGGACATGGGTTTGGGTGGACTCCAGGAGTTGGCAATGGACAGGGAGGCCTGGTGTGCTGTGGTTCATGGGGTTGTAAAGAGTCGGACACAACTGAGCGACTGAACTGAACTGAACCAAAGTGACATGAGCCCTTTATTTGTGTGTGTGCTAATTTGTTTCAGTCCTATCTGACTCTTTGGGACACTATGGACTGTAGACTCCTCTGTCCAAGGAATTCTATAGGCAAGAATACTGAAGTGGGTTGCCACGCCTTTCTCTAGGGGATCACCGTGGGGTTGAACCCATATCTCTTATGTTTCCTGCATTGGTAGGCAGATTCTTTACCACTAGCACTACCACAGGGGGTTGCTTTTTCTAGATGGAAAATTTAGTAGCCAGAGCACAATGCATCACATTGTCTCTTTCCTTCAACTAGTGGCCGGTAAAGATTGAGATGGTGGTGACTCCATCAACCTGTGTCCTGAAGAAGTCCATATACAGCCTTCAGCCAAATCCCAATAGAGGGGCTGCCACAAGCAAGAAGTACATCTTGAGGTTTTGAGCCACTGCGATTTGGGAGATGTTTGTTATAGCAGCAAAACCTTAGCCTGCCCTAACTGATACATCCTTGGTTTTTCTGAAATCTCAGTTTCCATCACAGAAACAAGCAGAGACTTTTCATTACCTGATACAATATGTCATGCCATAACTGCTGGTATGGCCATACCTAGGACAATAGAGGCCATTTTTGCATGCCGGGATCCTGGCAATATCAGCTACTGTGTGCTCTTCATCCAGGAATTCAGAGACTAAATCGAGAGCTTAAAAAACAGTCATCATCCACGCCACCATCTCCCCTGATATTTGTCTGTACATCTCTCCATCTTTTCTCAGAGCTGGCCCTTCCCAGACCAATGACATTTTAAGGCTCTATCTCTCAGCTATCTTACTGATGACACATTTGCTATTCCTGTTCTAATAGCAATTTTGCACACAGAGAAATTTCCTCCCATTCCCTCCCACATCTTTCCTTCCCCCCAGCCACAAACAGAAAAAGAGCTTCATCTGGCATCACCATGTGATCCTGGGCAAGCCTTTCTGTCCCGTTTTCCTTGCTGTGGTTCCAGTAACAGTTTTCTGAGGGCTTTTCTGTCTCTGCTATCCCACGTGGCTCCTGCATTTTTGCTCTTTGCTCTGATAGAGCTGGGAACCTGACCTCATGGAAATCATTTTCCTTAAACTAACTCTGTTCCCTTGTGTATAAAACATCCATCCGTGAAGACTTCACCTTCCTGACCACATCAGTTGGGATTCTTTGGGTTTCAAGTCACAGAAAACCCATTTCAAACACGCCTGTTCACCAATGCTGCCCTTCACTCGGCATGTTCCCAGTCCCCTCCCTGGTCACTAGACAGCCACAAGCCTGCTAACACAAAATTGATTTCCCCATGTCCTGCCTTTCAATACCCACCAAAAAAAATGGTACCTGGACTTTCATGCCTCTGTTCACATCATATCACCACCCTGCTTTCCAAGAAATACAGCACAGGTGTGGCAGAAACACAGCCTCGGGTTTCCCTGGTGGCTCAGTAGTAAATAATCCATCTGCCAGGGCAGAAGAAACAGGTTTGATCCCTCATCCAGGAAGATCCCACATACCTCCGAGCAACTAAGCCCATACACCGCAACTGTTGAGCCTGTGTACTCTAGAGCCTGGGAGCCACAACTGCTGAACTGGTGTGCTGGAACTCCTGAAGCCTGAGTGTCCTGGCGCCCACGTTCCACAACAGAGAGAAGCCGCTCCAGGGAGAAGCCTGAACGCTGCAACCAGAGAGCAGCCTCTACTCTCTGAAACTAGAGAAAAGTCCACGCAGCAACGAAGACCCAGCACAGCCAAAAATAAATAAGTAAATAAAACAGAAACACAGCCTCTGTCTGCATCACTATATTCCCTTAACAGAATCTAATGGCCTCCAAAGTTTAGCTGCATAGGATTCTGGGAAATGTAGTTTCTACACTTCCAGACCCAGAAGTAGAAGAGAGACTCCAGGCTTCCAGAAACTTCATGATGCCCCAGACATGTGGATGAGACCATTTCAGAACTTCAGCCCAACTTGTTGCCTTTTGAGTCCAGTTGCATGAACGATCCCAGGCAAGAACCACCCAGCCAGACCACAGAATTATTGAGACATAATAAACTGTTGTAGTTTGAGCCTTTAACTTTTGGGGTGGTTTGTTATAGAGCAATAGATAACTGATAAATTACTGGCCTGTTGTGAGAGTGCCACTGATGGACCTGATGGACCAATTAACTGATCTACCCTTGTAGGCAAGGAAACAAAGGCTCAACAGAGACAACAAAAGCTTGCTTTCTCTCTGCCTCTCTCTTTCTATCTCTATGTGTCTGTTTGTCTTTCTCTCTTTCTCGTCTCTCTCTCTCTGTGTCTCTGCCTCTCTCTCTGTTTCTCTGCTCTGCCTGGCCTCTGTCTCTCTTCCTCTCTTTCACTTTCTCTCTCTGTATCTCCATGTTATCTCCATGTCTCTGCCTCCCTCTGTACCCCAACAGCCACTCAACTCGGGACCCTGGGGTCTAGGGAGGACCTCCACTAAGGCAGGTGGTCAGACAACCTGAAACCCAGGGATTAGCTGCTCTGCCCCTCCCTCTCCTGCCAACCTGAGCAATTTGACACTGCTGACTTGTCCTCTCCGCCTTGATTAAATTTCCTCGTCTTCACCTGTGAAGTCCCGCCTGTTCACCAATGCTGCCCTTCACTCGGCATGTTCCCAGTCCCCTCCCTGGTCACTAGACAGCCACAAGCCTGCTAACACTGGCTGCACCTGCCTGGGGCCAGCCTGAACCTCCCCACCTCTCCCAGCCTCACCAGCATACATGCCTGTATCTCCATCCCCCAACCAGGAGACTTGGGGACATCAACCATGTTCTCAGATAAAACCTCACTTAGAAGAAATCTTTGGTTGGCAGCTTAGGTTTTTTCCATTTTTCTACTGCTTGTTTTGAGGAGACAAGAAAATATGTGAAATTCATGTTTCTTATCTTCAGATTTTAAAAAAAGTTTGTTTTCTAAATCATTATATGCTTTACAGGAAGTTGTAAAAATAGCACAGACATTCTCTTGTACCCCCTCTTCCTCCTCCACCAAGTAGTAACATCTTACATAACTCTAGTACATTCTCAAAATCAGGAACTTGGCATCGGGACCAGTTGTTAGGTAGGATGTGGGTCTTCATTTTTCCAATTATCACTTTAAGGTCCCCTCTGGCACTCATATCTAAACATGTGCAGACACACTTCTAATGTTTCACACACATGCTATACATACACACACCTGAATCCACGGGCATGAGTCACTCACATAGCGTTGCACACACACTTATGTACAAGCCGATTCAGATGCCTTCACAGATGAACATGTGCACACAGTTGATCACACACATGCATGGGAAGGGGCACTCGAACACACATAGGACTCTACACACCTACGTGAGAGCGCATGCTCATGCAGTCACACCCATGCACAACACACACACAGGCACACACCTGCAAGCCACATGCACAACAGTCACACACACAGAGCCCCATCCATGCACGCATGCACACACGCATACGCAGACACACACACACAAGCAAGCATGTTGTCTTGCCCTTACAGTACCCATGCTGGAAAAATCCACACAAGCTCACAGGGATTTTTTATTAATATCATCAGCAGACCCCCAAGTCATTATTCTGGTCACCATGGTTTCAGGAGGACACAGTCTGCACATGCCAGTTTCTCTCCCTCCCTCCACCCCTTTTTCTCTCTCTCTGTTTAAAGAAGACATTTGCTACCTTGGTATAAGTTTTACTGGCTTTGGGGACTTCCCTGGAGGTCCAGTGGCTAAGATTCCATGCTTCCAGTGCAGGCGGCCCAGATTCGATCCCTGGTTGGGGAACTAAGATCCCTCATGCCGTGTGGTACAGCCAAAAAAAATGTTTTTTTAAGTTTTACAGGCTTTGGATTTAACTGACATAGATAAATATTCAAAGTTCTAGGAGAGAGAAAGGAGGCTGTTATAAAGGTCTGCAATTTGAACCCTCACAGACCCTCAACCCATGATCCATCCCCTGTAAACCTGGCCTTCATCCATCCTGACAGGGTCTTGAGAGTCCCCCAACACTTCCACTGTTCCCATCCAAAATTCCACCTCCCCACACCCAGTGAATCTCTGCCAGCATCACAATCAGGACCCTTCCAGCAACACGGGATCCCCCCACACTCTCTGCTCCTCACCAGCCTGGTTGCAGTGCCCCAGATGGTTCATTTTCCCTCGAACCTCAGGGCCTTTGCACATGCTGTGTCCACCACCAGGAACACTCTTTCCTCCCGGGTCTCTTATTTGTGCCAATGCACCCTTCTGTTTCAGCTCATACAATCAGAGAAGCCGGCCCTGGTCACCTGTTATTTATTCACAGTATCCTATACTTTCTCCAATGCTCTGTGTTAGAATGCTTCCTCTTTTAGTGTCCGTCTCCCTGTCTGAGTTGTAACCTCTGTGAAGGCCCGGATCTTTGTCTGTCTCGTTCACTGCTCATCTAGAATAATGTCCGGCACATGGCAGAGGCTCAGTAAATATGTGGTGGATAAATGGATGAATGGATGGGGACATTTTCCCACCCTCAGGTCACAACACTTGAGAAAAATGAGAATCAGATGGGTCTATGCTTTTGAAGTGATTAGGGGATGAAAAGAAGGGATGGAAATGGTCTTACTCATTTTAGGATTTTTTATTGGGGTACAGCTCCTTTACAGTGTCGTGTTAGTTTCTGCTGGACAATGAAGTGAATCAGCTGTAAGTACACATATATCCCGTCTCTACCACTCCCTCATCCCACCCCACCAGCTCATCACAGAGCACTGAGCTGAGCTCCCTGGGCTAAGTAGCAGCCTTCCGCAAGCTAGCTATGTTACACATGGTAGTGTGTACACGCTGATGCTACTCTCAATTCGTCCCACCCTCCCCTTCCCCACCTCTGTCAATGTACCCATTCTCCATGTCTGTGTCTCTATTCTCGCCCTGCAAATACGTTCCTCTTTATCATTTTTCTGGAGCTTGATAGTTAGGAACAGAGCAAGCTCACATCTTATAGGCGTGAAATTGGTGATCATAGGTTTGTGTCCATGTAGAAAAAGCTTTGGGGAGGCGTGCTCCAAACTGGCTAGAGAGATGGTGCTAAGAGTTGGAGCTAATAGAAACATTTCCTTTCCTACTTCGTATCCTTCTTTAATCCTTTTTTTTTTTTTACAAACTGCATTGTAGTGAACAACGAAATTATCAACTACTTGCAGTTATAGGTAGCAGATAAGTTGCCATTTAAAAAATACTTTAAAATGAGCATGTTTGTTAATATGGCAATTCGGCCTCCAACTGCTTATCTTAAGGAAATAGATATGAATCAGTATAAAGAGTTAGTCCCAAAGAGCTTTGTCAGAAAGGCACATTAGCTCTAAACTGTGACCAAATGGGATATCCAATGATGAGGCTCCTACTTAAGTGGCAACTTGGCCATATCAGAAAATAGGATGTAGGAGAGAATTTCAATATGCAAAAGATCAGGACTACCCTGGCCATCCAGCGGTTAAGACTCTGCCTTCCACTACAGAGGCTGCAGGTTCCATCCCTGGTCAAGGAACTAAGATCCCTGCATGCTAAGGGGTGCTGTCAAAAAAATTTTTTTTTAAGATGCAAAAAGATTTTCCCATCTATTACATGAAATAGTGTGCTGAATGATTCAATTTTCGTACATATATGAATGAGAACACAGATATATTAGGGGTGAGGATATTAAAAAATTGCTAGCAGCAATTCCCTCTGCATGGGGTATTTATGGGTGACTTTTATGTTCTTCGTTGTTTTTCTCTAATCTTTAAATTATCTGCAGGCGAGTTGCACTCATGTAATAAGAAGACAACAAGGAAGACTATTTTTGAAAAGATGAGATGATATGAACCCCTTTCCATCTTCACAGATCAGGGTTCCTCCCACTCAGTACTGTTGACATTTGGGGCCAGATGAGTCTTGTTTTTAGGGATGGTCCTGTGCATTGCAGGATGTTTAGAGACATCCCAGGCCTCTACCTATTATATGCCAGCAACACCTCCATCAAAAACATCTCTAGGGCTTCCCTGGTGGCTTAGTGGTAAAGAACCCACCTGCCAACGCAGAAGACATGGGTTCGATCCCAGGGGTAGGAAAGATCCCACATACCGCAAAGCAACTAAGCCCAAGCATCACCCACTACTGACCCTGTGCTCTAGAACTCACATGTCTCAACTGCTGAAGCCTGAGTGCCCTCGAGCCTGTGCTCCACAACAAGAGAACACACTGCGATACGTCCACACATCGCAATGAGAGAGCAGCCTCTGCTCGCCGCAACTGGAGAAAGCATATGCACAGCAACGAAGATCCAGTATAGCCAAAGTTAAATCAATCAATAAATGAAAGCATAAAAAAAATTTTTAAATGTTTCCAGACATTGCCAAATGTCCTCTGGAGGGGGGCAAACCCCCCAAACCAGCTGACTGCCACTGACTGTTTCTATATGCCCACCCACCCACACATGCTCTCCCTGGTTCTCAGACCCCTGAGCTGGCTCTCACAGGTGACCAGGGATACTGCAAGGGACAAGAGTGACACAGGGATTATTTGACTCCTTCCTCGTCAGCAAGGCCTCACTGCCAAGTCCCTCACCTGTCCGGGGCCTCCTAGCAGCTGCTCTTAGCAGAAACCTGAGCTCCTCTTCTTGGCCACGGCTGGCGATAGAGGCTGGGCAGGCAGGTGCATCCAGACCCGTAGGGGCACAGAGCGGATGAGCCAGGGGTAGAGATCTGGGGACCGGGTGGGCTGGGCAAAAAGCAGAGAGTCTGACCACAGCTTGGGAAATCTTACCCTTGTGGAACCAGAGGCCCTTGCATGCTTAGCAGTTGGCTATATTCCTCAGCATCGGTCAGCCCTTGGTTGAGTAGACACGTAGGGCTTGATGCCTTAATCATGGACTGCTTCAATCATTGCGTGTCTGCGTGCTGTCGCTTCAGTCCTGTCTGATTTTTTGCCACCCGGTGGACTGTAGCCTGCCAGGCTCCTCTGTCTATGGAATTCTCCAGGCAAGAATACTGGAGTGGGTTGCCATGCCCTCCTCCAGAGGATCTTCCTGGCCCAGGGATCACACCTGTGTCTCTTAGGTCCCCTGCATTGGCAGGTGGGTTCTTCATCACTAGTGCCACCTGGGAAGCCCACCTGGCACGGTAGATGCTCAGTAAGTGTGTGCTGGATGAATGAAATGAATTAGAGACTCCATCAGACAAATTCCATCTATGAAACAACTTTCAGACTTCCCTGTGGTCCAGTGGTTAAGACTTGGTGCTCCCAATGCAGAGGGCACAGGTTCAAACCCTGGCTGTGGAACTAAGCTCCTACATGCCACACAGTACAACCTTAAAAACACACACACACACACGCAACAAAAATACTTTTCTGCTCTCTTCAAATGTCATGGGAGACAATGACAGCTGGTTGAGACAGGAACACCAAGTGCAATGTGTGATTCTGACTACACCCCAGATCGGAAAAGGAAAGGGCTCTAACAAACACAATGCTGACTGTTGGAGAAAGTTGAATATGGATTACATATATTGGATAATAACATTGACTCGATATTAAATTGCATGAATTTGTTGTATGATTATGGAAGAGGATGGCCTTTCTCTTAGAGGTACCAAATCCCCTGGAGCTTGGTGACAATGTAAGATGTATCTATTAAAATGTGAACAACAGAATGTGAGGTGGAGCAATCGGTACCCAAGAGGTCACGGTACCAGTCTTATAACCTTTGATATTCTTTTCAAAAGAAAAAGTGAAAATTTAATATATGGAACTATTCAGTAGTTACAAGAAACAAATGACTGAGAACACGCAACAACGTGAATAAATCTTCAAAAAATTATATTGAGTAAAGAAAGCCAGTCCCCAAAGCTCACACATTGTATGCATTCCTCTAACTGGCCTTCTTGAAATGACAAAACTGGAGAAACAGGAGATGTATTAGTGCTTGCCAGGGGTTTAGAGGGTGGACTAAGGGGGATCCCATGGCAGCCCAGTGGTTAAGATCCCACACCTCTAATGCAGGGCACACAGGTTTGATCCCTGGTTGGGGAACTAAGATTCCACATCCTGAGCCAAAAAAAAAGATGGATTAGGAGGAAGTTGGGGGTTGCTTTAAAAGATCAACAGGAAGGCCCCCCACAGTGTCAGAAGTGTTGTGTCAATTTTCTGGATATACATCTATAGTTTTGCAAGATGTAATCATTGGGTAGAGGATACCCCAGACCCTGCTGTGTTTCTAGAACTGCATATGAATCTACAATTATCACAAAATTAAAAGTTTCACAAAAGATATGTAATACTATCCAAAAATTTTAGAACTTACCTGGTGGTCCAGTAGCTAAGACTCTGAACTCCCAATGCAGGGGCCTCAAGTTTGATCCCTGGTCAGGAACTAGATCCCACATGTCTCAACTAAAGATCCTGTATGCTGCAACTGGGGGGGGAGGGGGAAAGATTCTTTGTGCTGCAACTAAGATTCTGTGCAGTCAGATAAATAAGTAAATGTTTTCTTAAAAAATAAAAATTTCTGGGCCCTTCCCATGTCCCCAGCACCGGTTAAGCATTTGACACGTGGGTTTAAAAACATATGCACCACAGCCTGTCCAACTCAGTGACTGGACAACAACAAACCTGTTGGTGGGAGGTGGGGGGTTTGTGTCACTGTGTCCATCTCACAGAAGCAGAAATAGTTTCTGAGGCATAATGGGAGTTTTTTGAGCAGAAGGAAAGCATATCAGAATCTCTGGGGGTGTTTGAGGGGGGCGATGTGAAGGCTCGCAAGAGACTTTATAATATCCATCGTAAAGATAATTAACATCACATGCATACGTGCTTAGTGACTCAGTCGTATCCAACTCTTTGGGACCCCATGGACTGTAGTCTGCCAGACTCCTCTGTCCAAGAATACTGGAGTGGGGAGCCATTCCATTCTTCAGGGGATCTTTCTGATGCAGGGATCGAACCTGGGTCTCCTGAACTGGCAGGCGGATTCTTCAGCACTGAGCCACCAGGGAAGCCTTTAATTATCACCGTGGTCGCTTTCATTTCTTAAGTGGTGACTACACGCCTGACCCTGTTTATGCCCACTCCCTATGGTAACTCATTTTATTCTCACTGTATCCTGAGGAGGCTGATTCTATTAAAAAGAACAATAGCTCTGTTTTGCAGATGAGCAAACTGAGGCATGGAATTTATCCTGAGGGCAACAGGGAGCATTGGAAGAACTTACAGCAGGGGAAGAACATGATCAACCTTGTAAGACTATATGACTTCGGTGACTCTGACCACAGACACTTTTCTCCTGGACGTGAGGGTCAGCTCATTCCTCTTTGGTCCAGTACCTGGGTTCCTGGGGCACTGTCTATAGTGAACAGGTGGGATTTTTAGGGCCTCCCTGGTGGCTCAGATGGTAAAGAATCTGCCTCCAAAGAGAGAGACCTGGGTTTGATCCCTGGGTTGGGAAGATCCCCTCAAGAAGGGAATGCAGCCCACTCCAGTATTCTTGCCTGGAGAATTCCATGGACAGAGGAGCCTGGAGGGCTACAGTTCTTGGAGTTGCAAAGAACTGGACACAACTGAGCAACTAATACTTTCATTTTTTCATAGCACCCAGATTTACTGCTGGGGAACACTTCCTTCCCTAGATGCTGGGTCTTGGATAGGCTGTCAATCCACACGTCCCACTCAAGCAGGGGACAGTTCCATGAATCTGAGCCAATTAACAGAAATTTCTCAGAATTCTCCCCCTGAGTGGGAGGAGGTCAGGATGAATAATGCCTTTGCAGCATTGTTCAGTCAACCATGGTGACCGAAGCTCCCTCAAGGGGACATCCACTGACTCCTGCTCCCCAGATCCCCAGCTCCGCTCTGGGTCCTATATTCAGCCAACCCCATGAACAACCCATTCCTTCTGTGGGGCTCACTGGTGTGGCTTCCGTTGCTGGCAACCAGAGCTCCTCCACTGAAACTCCACCTGGAAGGAAGAACTCCTGTGTTTCCTCTCTGGGACTGCTCTTAATACTTCAATTCTGACACCAAAATGTGCAGGTTTTATCACACACAAAATGGTTCTCGGAGACCAGTTGGGTGCCCTGAATTCAACTTAATTCTGACACAAACCCTGAGAGAGCATCAGATCCGGTAGGTTGAGGACCCAATCCCAAAAGACTGCCCCCTGCCTTCAGATGCCAATCGCCAAGTCCTGGCCATCATCGCCTGGGCCTCTGGCTAACCAGCTTATAAATAAGGCTCCCTCAGTGCCTTCCTCAGGTTAGGTAATTTGCTAGAGTGGTTCACAGAACTCAGGGAACTGTTTTGCTTAGTTTACTTTCGGAATGACACAGGTATTACGAAAAAATGCAACAGTCAGATGGAGGAGATGCACAGGGCAAGGTGTGGAGGAGGGGAGGGTCTTCTGCGCCCTCTCTGGGGGGTGCCGCCCGCCCAGCATCTCCAAGGGGTCATCGACCTGCAAGTTCTCCAGACCCATAGAGATTTTTATGGAGGTTTCATTATGTAGGCAAAACTGACAAAATTGTTGGCTATTGGGATAACATCCATTTCACCTTTAGCTGCTCTTACCATTTAGGAAATTCCAAGAGTTTTAGCAGCTCTGTGCCAGGAACAGGGGGAAAGACCAAATATATCTATGTCTGTATCTGTGGCTGTTGTTCAGTCACTCAGTCGTGTCCAACACTTTGTGACCCCAGGGACTGCAGCATGTCAGGCCTCATGGGCCTTCACCATCTCCCGGAGCTTGCTCAAACTCATGTCCATTGAGTTGGTGATGCCATCCAACCATCTCATCCTCTGTCATCCCCTCTCCTCCTGCCCTCAGTCTTTCTCAGCATCAGGATATTTTTCAATGAATCGGCTCTTCGAATCAGGTAGGCAAAGTATTGGAGCTTCAGCTTCGGCTTCAGCATCAGTCCTTCCAATGAATATTCGGGGTAATTTCCTTTAGGATGGACTAGTTGGATCTCCTTGCTGTCCAAGGGACTCTCAAGAGTATTCTCCAAGACCACAGTTCAGAAAACCATAGCTTTGACTATAGGGATCAGTAGATATCCGTATCTATCTTATGATAAACCAGAATACCAGGACTTCTCTGGCTGTCCAGGGGCTAGAACTCAGTGCTACCCCAGTGCAAGGGGAGCAGATCTGATCCTTAGTCAAGGCAGTAAGAGCCCACATGCCAGTGACACAGCCAAAATATATATATATTTTTTTAATTTTTTAAATAAATCACAATATCGTACCACTCCAACAAACTCTTCCAACAGCTTTTGTCTCTGCCTTTTATCCCATAATCATCTTCCACATGACCCCAAAGCTGTGGGGTGAACCTGTAATGCCTATCTTATGACCAACACGTTGATTGATTGAGTCCCCCTGTCCTTAATCACTCTTTGTCCTTCAAGCCTTTCAAACTCACCTGGCAAGACCTTGATGCAAAATGCACCCAACTGCCACCCTCATTAGCATTAAAAAGAAAGAAAGAAAGAAAGGTAAATAGCAAGCAGAGCCTTCCCTGGCTCTTCAGTGGTTAAGACTCTTCACTTCCACTGCAGGGGACACGGGTTTGACACCTGGTTGGGGAATTAAGATCCCTCTGCCACGTGGTACAGCCAAAAAATAAAGTACAAATAAAAAATAAAACTAATCTCCACCCAAAAAAGAAAGAAAATAGCAAGAGTTGGCAAGGATGTGGAGAAGTGGGGGCCCTTGTGCATGGTTGGTGGTAATATAAAATGGTAAAGCCTCTGTGGAAAACTCTATGCAAAGTATGTAGGTTCTTCAGAAATGCTAAAAATAGAATTACCAGATGATTCAGCAGTCCTGCTTCTGGGTATATATCCAAAAGAACTGAAAGCAGAGTCTCAAAGACATATTTTCACATGTTCCTAGCAGCATTATTCACAACAGTCAAAAGGTGGAAGCAACCCAAGTGTGCACTGAGAGATGAATGGATAGACAAAATGTGAACCACCCCTTAAAATGGAATATTATTCAGCTTTTTCAAAGGAAGGAATTCTAACACACACTCCAACAGGGATGAACCTTGAAAACATAATGCTAAGTAAAATAAACCAGACAATAAAGAATAGTATAGGATTCCATTTATTATACATGAGGTTCCTATAATAGTCAAGTTCATAGCAACAGAAAGTAGATTAGAGGTTACAGGGACTGAGGAGAAAGGTGAATGGGGAGCTTTTGCTTCTGTTTGGGGGTGATAAGGAAGTTCTGGAAATGGTGGTGGCTGTACCACATTTTGAATGTACTAAATGCCACTGAAATGTACATTAAACTGGCTAAAAAGGCAAATTTTGTGTTGCATATATTTTACTACAGTAAGGATACACACACATAAAGTAATGGGACGTCATCTCTGTGATTAGGTTATACTATAAAAGACTGACTTCCCGTCTTGCTAGCAGACTGTTTGCTGTCTCCTGGGCTAAAGTGCTTTAATGAAGCAATCGACTGTGATGCAGAGACCTACATGGCAAAGAGCTGACAGCCGCCTGCAGTCCACAGCCCTCTAGGAACGGAGTCTTGCCCAGAACCATGTGAATTAGAAGTGGATCCTTCCCCAGTCAAACCTCAGATGAGACCACAGCCCTGCCCAACACTTTGAATTCAGCGGGAAAGCCTCTAAGGCAGAGAACCCAGCTAAGTCACATGCAAATTTCTGACCCACGGACACTGTGAGATGATACATATTATTGTTCTCAGCCACTAAGTTTTGGGATAATTTGTTACACAACAATGGCTAATACACTATCATAATTACTACTTTTACTGTTATCATTAGCTTAACTTTATAAAGGGAAGAATTATATGGGCTTTAATAGGCACACCCTTGAAAGGTGGAGTCCCTGCCTCCTGGCTAGATGTTTGCCGCATTCGGAGCCTCAGTTTCTTCATCTGTAAAATGGGGTTGATATAGGCAGGTAATGAGGATGAGATGCAGGTGATGTGCTTAGCTGAGGCCCTCCAGGTGGCAGTCGTCAAGTGCCCGGGCTCCTGTGATGAGAATAATGATTGTGGGCACAAAGACCTCTCATTTCTGCCTTGTCTGGTGTCACCCCTCTGAATACAGGCTATGAGGCTGGAGGGCTTTCAGCAACTGTGTGCTGGTTAATGCAGGGTCTGTGCCTCTCCATTCTGCCTATATACCCTGTCTGCGCACGTGGGAGTCTGTGGCAAGGGTTCTGCGCGTCCCCTGGCTCCATCTGCGCGACCTTGAATATGCTGGGTCCATCTTTAGAGACGACGCGTTCCCAGGCGCCTAAGGGCGACTGGGCTGCGGGGAGGTGGGGGTAGGACTGGGCCTGGAGAGAGCTGGGGGAGAGAGGCAGCTCGCCTCGCTCTTCGGATCCCGCCTCCTCGCCTCCTGTGAGTCTCGAGACCCTCAGCACAGCCACTTCTCCCCGGCTCTTGGCAGAGAGGACACGCGGCAGGCGTTGCCTTGGCAACGCCGGGATGCCCAGCAACAAGTCCGTGGCGAGTGCCACGTGCCTGGCGCAGACCAATCTGAGCGTCCGCCGGGAAGCAGGTCAATTTGGGCCAAAGTCCGTCTCCCTCCGTCCTCCCTCCCCCGCCAGCAGCTCGGAGCTAATTACCGTAATTGCTGTGGGAGAGCTCCCGAGTGCGCGGGGGCTGGGGCTGGGGGCTGGGCAGGCCCAGAGAGGTTGAGCATGCAGGGCAGAGAAGCAGGACCTTCTTACTTCAGCAACCTCGCCTTTGCCTCCATAACTGTCATCAAAGCGCTCATTAAGCGCCTACTGTGTACACCTACTGTAATGGAGGAGGGTCAGCTCGCTAGCGGTGGGGGTGGGGAACCCTAGCCTTTTGCTTGGGTACTTCTGGGTTTGGGGGCGCGAATCAGATCAATGGGTCTGATTCCTAAAATTCGTGGTCTCACGGAACTGTTCGATAGCGGTTGGCTGTACTGAATCACACACGAACCCCCACCTCCCACCCACCCTCCGCTGAGTTCGGTTTCCTTCTGTATGAAAAATATGGAAAATACGCTCTTGAAGGGAATGTATACAGACTCAGTTCTGGATAGACAGGTTCGAATCCCATCGCTTCCATTTAGCGTTGTGTGACTCTCCATTAACCACTCTGAGCCTCTGATTCCCCATCAGTTAAAAAGCATGTTGGAAAATCCCAGTATCTATTCATGGGGATTTTAAGTATCATTGAGAGAATGTATAGGAGGCACGTAGTAAGCATTCGGTAAAAGGAAGCTATTCAACATGGTCCCAGCTTTCAGGTATGGTCTGTGAGACCTTCCAAATGTCATCCAATGGCTCTGAACTCAGTTTCTTCCATAGATAAAATGAAGGGATTGGATAAGGGACCTCATGGCGAGTTGGCTGCCACTGAAGTTCATTTATTTGAATAATTCTTTTTAAAAGAGCCCAAATCGGAGGTTTTCAACGTGAAACACTCCTGTGGGCGCTTGAGTTTTCCATTCTTCGACTAACCAGGCTCTTAAGCTCCTTCTAGTTCTTTGCTTTGTTCATTCTTTCATCAACAAGCATTAGTTGAGCCCCTGCTGTGTACTGGGCTCTGCTGCTGGGTTTGAATCCTCAGCCTCACTACAGAGACCAGAGGCTCCACAGACCTACCCTATCGTGGACCACAGCGAATGACCCAGGGTCTCAGTGGACGGGAGGGCATGTATCTGGCCTCTTCTAAGTTTCTCCAGGGCTGGTTTCCGCTCCCGGCCTTTGCACCCTCTGACTGATGAACCCTTGTGTTTTCCCGCATGGAGGGGCCCCCTGAAACATGCTTATCTCTTCTTTGCCTCGCTTTGGTGCACTCCTCTCCACCACTGTGGCAGTCAGGAATTCTGTTCCTGTCCCCTCCTCCACAGCCACTAGGACGCTAGGTCAGGCGGTCAGAGCAAGGACAGTTGTGGGGAGGGCAGTATGGGATATTTTTTCCATACAGTTTCTGAAACATGTCCAAAAGCTGAGACAGGAGAAGACAGCATTAATTCAGGGTCCTTTCAGGACACAGGGCTGAAGGGGAAACCAGGTATTTACTGACTGGGCTATACGGCTCGACTCAGCAGCCCACGAACCCCCCTTCAGAGACTGAGGGCTGGTCCCACTCAGGACGCAAACACCAGACACAGAATGTGGCCATGCATGTGGACTCTGGATTCAATTGGCAGCTCTCCCTTCTCCCCTGCCCTGTGTGCTCCGGCAAGTGTCTCGACCTCTATGTCTGCCTCTGTCTTTGGGAAAAGAGGCTAAGAGCAGAGAGCTTGATAGGTTAACATGAGGATGAGATGAAGCAGAAAGATCCCACAACTAGTAGGTGCTCAGTAAGTAGAAAATTGGTTTTGAAAACAGGAGGATACCAAGAGAGGAACCATTCAAAGGAGTGGCAGGATGACATATGGTGGAGACATCCAGCCCCAGCCTCACCCTTGAGTGTGACCATGAGCTAGCCATCTAGAGGCTCTGTGCTTCCCTCTCCCCTCATCTTTCAGACAGGGACAAAACTCCAAGTTCTGGCCACCTGGAAGGCAAGGGTGTGAGATCGGAGGAGATAACCACCTGAGAAGGGTTCTGGAAAGTTCTGGAAGGCCCACAGCATCCCTCACAAATATCTATCATGGCCCAATGTTTTCCAGCCATTGTACTTAGTGCTAGGACTACAAGGAACTATGGGAGAGCCAAGGGAAAGAGCACCTGAGAGAGGGCTGGGAAAGCTGGATTCTGGTCCTGGCTGGTGTCCCTGACATACTGTGTGAGCTGGAGAAAGTTCCTTTCCCTCTCTGAGCCTCCTCAAAATGAGTCATAGGGGGTCTCTGCAATAGGAAGACTTCCCTTCAGGTCCCTCCTTTGCTCCCTACTTCCTCAGTGTCCTTGGAAGGATCTCTCCACTTCTCTGAGCCTCAGTTTCCACTTCTAAAAAAAAGGGGATTCAGTAATTATGCAGCAGGGTGGCTGAGAGGAATAAATTCAATCATTCATTCAATCATTCACTTAATGGCTATCAATTCTGAACACTGGTAAATACGCACTGAGGAAAAAATGGGCAAGATCAGCTGGTCCAGTGGTTAAGAATCTGCCTTGCAAAGCAGAGGATGCACGTTCAGCCTCTGGTCAGAGAGCTAGGATCCCACATGCAGCGGAGCAGCAGAGCCCACACACTCTGGAACCCGTGTGCCATGACTAGAGAGTCTTTGCTCCATGACAGAAGAGCCCACGTGCTGCAGCTAAAACCCAGTGCAAATAAACATTTTTAAAAGAAAAGAATAACAAATGGGAAAGATCCTTGCCCTTATAAAGCTCTAAGCATATAGTTAATGACAGATAAATGAACACTAGTATCATCGTGATTGGACTTCCCAGATGGCTCAGTTGTAAAGAATCTGCCTGTCAATGCAGGAGATGCCCATTCGATTGCTGGGTTGTTAAGATTCCCTGGAGAAGGAAATGGCAACCCACTCCAGTATTCTCACCTAGGAAATCCCATGGACAGAGGAGCCTGGCAGGTTACAGTCCATGGAGTCACAAAGAGTTGGACACGACTGAGTGACTAAGCACGCGCACACACACACACCATGCATTTATTTCATATAAAGTGTGCAGTGTTTGACACACAATAGATGCTCAGGAAACCCTAGGTAATATTATTGCAGCAGTTTCCAGGACACACACGACAAGCTGTTCCCCTTCGTCACAGGGTCTGAAGTTTAAACTGCCTGACCTTTGGGGTGATTCTCCCTTGAGGGGATGGGGTTGGACCAAGACCTTCATGAGGGATTCCCCAGTGGCCTCAGGTGGGGAGGGCGACCTGTGTGTGGTCCTGTTTGTGCACACTGTCCCTTCTGGATAAAGGCTTCCATTAATCTCCCCCTGCCTGGGCTGCAGGGTCAGGTTTCGGGGCCCCAGGCAGATGTTGTCCAGAGTAGCCCTGTTTCCTTAATCCTTGGGGCTCCAGAGCCTGTCCTTAGAAGAGAGAACAGCGGGCCCTCTGAGGCCACCATCTGTGCAGTCTTGGTTTGTAAATGCTCATGAGGGTGGCAGGAAGGAGGTCTCTATAGTAACGGCTGAGGAAGGGGCTGTGTGTGTGTGTGCCTCTCTGTGCTTGTGTGTGTGAATGAATGTGTGTGTGTGTGTGTGTGTGTGTGTGTGTGTGTGTGTGTGTGTGTAAGGCAGGGGACAGGGAGGAAGAATCATCCCAGACCCTTAACCCTTACTCCTAAACCTTTATTTCTGCCATGATGAGCTATTAATTAATTCTCACTGCTGGCTTATTATCCCCAGAGATAATGAGCTACTACTGTTCCTAACTGGAGTCTCCCGGGGAACATTTTCTAAAGAGATTCATCCATTTCTGCCCACCTGCACCTGCCTGGGACACATGCAAATGGTGAGGATCCTGGGGACCCAGGAGGCTCAGGCGGAACAAAGGGGTCTCAGCTCTGGAAAGCTGAGATTCCCAGCGAGCTGACAAGGGCAGAGCTCCAATGAGCAAGGGCACAGTAAGTGATTTTTAAATGCCAGCTATGATGAATTCTGGAAGGCAGAATGCAGCCTCCTGAGGTGCCAGTGTTTGCAAGGAAAAGTGGCCCCATCTCTTTGAATGGACCTGTCAGACTGAAAGGCAGGTTCAGAGGGCGAAGAGGAGGAACCAGGGGTCCTGACTCCAAATGTGCAGAGTCCATATTCTCCCCTGACCTTTGTACATGCTGTTTCCCCCATCAGGAATGCATTTCCTGCAACTTCACCTAGCTTGCTCCTCCTCAACCTAAGGGTTTAGACAGTGGGGGCAACCTCCAGGAAGCCCTCCTTGATTTACTCCTCCTTCCTTGGCCTGAATGGGAGTAGGTGACTTCTCTGAGTTCCCACAATGCCCAAGTCTCCTCCATCACAGCTTTGTTCATTTGGAGCTGTAAAAGCCTGGGACTGTCTCTCTTAGACGTTTTGTCAAAGATTATGTCTTGTTCTTCCACACATGCTAGTAAGTAAAAAAGAGCATTTTGCAAGGTTTGAATAGAATGCTTCCTTAGATGTTTAAAAAAATAGGAGGAGAAGGGACGTCCTGGTCGTCCAGTGGCTAAGACTCTGAGCTCCCAAAGCAGGGGGCCAGGTTTAATACCTGGTCAGGGAACTAGATCCCACAAGCTGCAACTAAAGATCCCACATGCAACTATGACCTAACACAGCCAATAATTTTTTTTCTTAAAAAAAAGAAGGGAATGTGGAGGGGCAGTGGAGAGGAGCATGAGCTTTGAAACCAAGAGTCAGAACTATATTCAAATTCCAGTGTGTCACTTGCTCACTTGCTTTCTGGGTGGCCTTGCGTTAGCTTCTTAGCCACTCTGAGACTCAGTTTCTTCATCTGTAAATTGGGAACAATAATGGTATCTATCTTATGGGGTTGTCCCAAGGCCTTAGAAATACTTGGCATGTAGAATGTTTGGCACAGAACCCTGCACAAAGTAAAAGCTTGAGGAAGGAGAGGAAGAAGATTCAGGGAGGCTTTTCTGTGTGATCTACTCCTGTCCTGACTGACCAGACCCCTGGACACCTCTCTCTGATTATATCTCCTAATACCACCCTTGGTCATCCTCCAAGACATTCATCAGGACCTGTTTCCCTGCCCCCAGGGCTTTTACAACAACTGTTCCTTCAGTCCCATGTCTATCCTTTAAATTTCTCCACAGCTGCCACTTTATTTTACAAATAAAGTTTTATTGGCACACAGTCCCACTCATCCAGTTATGTATTCTTCAGGGCTGCTTTTGAGTAACAAGAGCAGAGGGGAGTAGCCATGAGGGAGACCGACTGGCTTGCAAAGCTGAAAATATTTTCTTTACTTTCTGGCCCTTTACAGAAAAGTTTGCTCACTGCTGCATTATCACAAACCCCTGATCTGTTTTTTTGTTTTTTTTTTTTCCATAGCAGTCATCACTATGTGAGGTTGTCCTGCTCCTTTATTTCTTTACTTGTTTATTATCTTCTGCACTAAACGGAGGGCAAAAAAAAATCATATTAGCTTGGTTTGCTGTTACATTCCCAGTGCCTAGCACATGTGTGTATGTTACTTGCTCAGTCGTGTCTGACTGTTTGTGACCCCAGGGACTATAGCCCACCAGGCTCCTCTATCCATGGCAAGAATACTGGAGTGGATTGCCATTCCCTTCCCTTCGTCAGAGAATCTTCCTGACCCTTGGATCAAACCTGGGTCTCCTGCATTGCAGGCAGATTCTTTACCATCTAAGCCACCAGAAAAGTAGCTGGTATATAGCAGATATTTTTTTAATTGTTTTTCTGGAGTAGATGAATGTATCAAGTAGGTTTTGGAGGTGAGGTGCAGATCTGGTCACGTCTTCCCAGAATTTTGGAGGAAAGGGGACTTAAGAAATCCTTTAAACAAACCCCTGCTTCCCTGGTGGCTCAGTTGGTAAAGAATCTGTCTGCAATGCAGGAGACCTCGGTTAGATCCCTGGCTTGGGGAGAACCCCTGGGGGAGGGCATGGCAACCCACTCCAGTATTCTTGCCTGGAGGATTCCCATGGACAGAGAAGCCTAGGAGGCTGCAGTCCATGAGGTCACAAAGAGTCGGACACAAGTGAGTGACTAAGCACACAAATGGGGGGGGGGTGGCAGACCCTGCGTACACGGCACACCCTTGTAGGAGACAGCAGTGGGGCCAAGTGTCAGGGTTGAAAGGAAGAGCCTGGAGTCTGACTCATCTTCTTATTACAAAGCCCACCCCTTTGCAAAAGAAATGGAAGATGGGACAATGAAATGCAATGCATGATTCTGATTGGATCCTGGCTTGGGAAGAAATGCCATTAAAGACAGGACTGGCGATAGCTAGCTAGCAGGAAGCTGCTGTATAGCACAGGGAGCTCAGCTCTGTGCTCTGTAATGACTTAGAGGGGTGGGATGGGAAGGGGGGAGGAAGGCTCAAGAGGAAGGGGATATATGTATACGCATGGCTGGCTGATTCACATTGTTGCACAGCAGAAACTAACACAATATTGTAAAGCAATTATATTAATTAAAAAATTAACACACAGGACTGGGATGACTGGTGATACTGGAATGTGGACTTTGGATTAGACAGTGGTGTTGCAACAGCTTTAGCTTTTTGGTTGGGATCATTGCATTAAGTTACATAGTAGACTTGATCTTGGGGAATGTGTGCTCAAGTATTTAGGATGAAGGAGCAGTTGTGTCTGCAGCTTGCATGACTGGAACAGAGGCAAAGAGATCTGTAGAGAAAAAGACAAAGAAAAAATCAGTCAGTCAGTTCAGTCGCTCAGTCGTGTCCAACTCTTTGCGACCCCATGAACAGCAGCACGCCAGGCCTCCCTTTCCATCGCCAACTCCCAGAGTCCACCCAAACCCATGTCCATTGAGTTGATGATCCCATCCAACCATCTCATCCTCTGTTTTCCCCTTCTCTTCATGCCCTCAATCTTTCCCAGCATCAGGGTCTTTTTCAATGAGTCAACTCTTTGCATCAGGTGGCCAAAGTATTGGAGTTTCAGCTTCAACATCAGTCCTCCCAATGAACAACCAGGACTGATCTCCTTTAGGATGGACTGGTTGGATCTCCTTGCAGTCCAAGGGACTCTCAAGAGTCTTTTCCCGCACTGCAGTTCAAAAGCATCAATTCTTCAGTGCTCAGCTTTCTTCACAGTCCAACTCTCACATCCATACATGACCACTGGAAAAACCATAGCTTTGACTAGATGGACTTTTGTTGGCTTTTTAATATATTGTCTANTGTGTGTGTGTGTGTGTGTGTGTGTGTGTGTGTGTGTAAGGCAGGGGACAGGGAGGAAGAATCATCCCAGACCCTTAACCCTTACTCCTAAACCTTTATTTCTGCCATGATGAGCTATTAATTAATTCTCACTGCTGGCTTATTATCCCCAGAGATAATGAGCTACTACTGTTCCTAACTGGAGTCTCCCGGGGAACATTTTCTAAAGAGATTCATCCATTTCTGCCCACCTGCACCTGCCTGGGACACATGCAAATGGTGAGGATCCTGGGGACCCAGGAGGCTCAGGCGGAACAAAGGGGTCTCAGCTCTGGAAAGCTGAGATTCCCAGCGAGCTGACAAGGGCAGAGCTCCAATGAGCAAGGGCACAGTAAGTGATTTTTAAATGCCAGCTATGATGAATTCTGGAAGGCAGAATGCAGCCTCCTGAGGTGCCAGTGTTTGCAAGGAAAAGTGGCCCCATCTCTTTGAATGGACCTGTCAGACTGAAAGGCAGGTTCAGAGGGCGAAGAGGAGGAACCAGGGGTCCTGACTCCAAATGTGCAGAGTCCATATTCTCCCCTGACCTTTGTACATGCTGTTTCCCCCATCAGGAATGCATTTCCTGCAACTTCACCTAGCTTGCTCCTCCTCAACCTAAGGGTTTAGACAGTGGGGGCAACCTCCAGGAAGCCCTCCTTGATTTACTCCTCCTTCCTTGGCCTGAATGGGAGTAGGTGACTTCTCTGAGTTCCCACAATGCCCAAGTCTCCTCCATCACAGCTTTGTTCATTTGGAGCTGTAAAAGCCTGGGACTGTCTCTCTTAGACGTTTTGTCAAAGATTATGTCTTGTTCTTCCACACATGCTAGTAAGTAAAAAAGAGCATTTTGCAAGGTTTGAATAGAATGCTTCCTTAGATGTTTAAAAAAATAGGAGGAGAAGGGACGTCCTGGTCGTCCAGTGGCTAAGACTCTGAGCTCCCAAAGCAGGGGGCCAGGTTTAATACCTGGTCAGGGAACTAGATCCCACAAGCTGCAACTAAAGATCCCACATGCAACTAAGACCTAACACAGCCAATAATTTTTTTTCTTAAAAAAAAGAAGGGAATGTGGAGGGGCAGTGGAGAGGAGCATGAGCTTTGAAACCAAGAGTCAGAACTATATTCAAATTCCAGTGTGTCACTTGCTCACTTGCTTTCTGGGTGGCCTTGCGTTAGCTTCTTAGCCACTCTGAGACTCAGTTTCTTCATCTGTAAATTGGGAACAATAATGGTATCTATCTTATGGGGTTGTCCCAAGGCCTTAGAAATACTTGGCATGTAGAATGTTTGGCACAGAACCCTGCACAAAGTAAAAGCTTGAGGAAGGAGAGGAAGAAGATTCAGGGAGGCTTTTCTGTGTGATCTACTCCTGTCCTGACTGACCAGACCCCTGGACACCTCTCTCTGATTATATCTCCTAATACCACCCTTGGTCATCCTCCAAGACATTCATCAGGACCTGTTTCCCTGCCCCCAGGGCTTTTACAACAACTGTTCCTTCAGTCCCATGTCTATCCTTTAAATTTCTCCACAGCTGCCACTTTATTTTACAAATAAAGTTTTATTGGCACACAGTCCCACTCATCCAGTTATGTATTCTTCAGGGCTGCTTTTGAGTAACAAGAGCAGAGGGGAGTAGCCATGAGGGAGACCGACTGGCTTGCAAAGCTGAAAATATTTTCTTTACTTTCTGGCCCTTTACAGAAAAGTTTGCTCACTGCTGCATTATCACAAACCCCTGATCTGTTTTTTTGTTTTTTTTTTTTCCATAGCAGTCATCACTATGTGAGGTTGTCCTGCTCCTTTATTTCTTTACTTGTTTATTATCTTCTGCACTAAACGGAGGGCAAAAAAAAATCATATTAGCTTGGTTTGCTGTTACATTCCCAGTGCCTAGCACATGTGTGTATGTTACTTGCTCAGTCGTGTCTGACTGTTTGTGACCCCAGGGACTATAGCCCACCAGGCTCCTCTATCCATGGCAAGAATACTGGAGTGGATTGCCATTCCCTTCCCTTCGTCAGAGAATCTTCCTGACCCTTGGATCAAACCTGGGTCTCCTGCATTGCAGGCAGATTCTTTACCATCTAAGCCACCAGAAAAGTAGCTGGTATATAGCAGATATTTTTTTAATTGTTTTTCTGGAGTAGATGAATGTATCAAGTAGGTTTTGGAGGTGAGGTGCAGATCTGGTCACGTCTTCCCAGAATTTTGGAGGAAAGGGGACTTAAGAAATCCTTTAAACAAACCCCTGCTTCCCTGGTGGCTCAGTTGGTAAAGAATCTGTCTGCAATGCAGGAGACCTCGGTTAGATCCCTGGCTTGGGGAGAACCCCTGGGGGAGGGCATGGCAACCCACTCCAGTATTCTTGCCTGGAGGATTCCCATGGACAGAGAAGCCTAGGAGGCTGCAGTCCATGAGGTCACAAAGAGTCGGACACAAGTGAGTGACTAAGCACACAAATGGGGGGGGGGTGGCAGACCCTGCGTACACGGCACACCCTTGTAGGAGACAGCAGTGGGGCCAAGTGTCAGGGTTGAAAGGAAGAGCCTGGAGTCTGACTCATCTTCTTATTACAAAGCCCACCCCTTTGCAAAAGAAATGGAAGATGGGACAATGAAATGCAATGCATGATTCTGATTGGATCCTGGCTTGGGAAGAAATGCCATTAAAGACAGGACTGGCGATAGCTAGCTAGCAGGAAGCTGCTGTATAGCACAGGGAGCTCAGCTCTGTGCTCTGTAATGACTTAGAGGGGTGGGATGGGAAGGGGGGAGGAAGGCTCAAGAGGAAGGGGATATATGTATACGCATGGCTGGCTGATTCACATTGTTGCACAGCAGAAACTAACACAATATTGTAAAGCAATTATATTAATTAAAAAATTAACACACAGGACTGGGATGACTGGTGATACTGGAATGTGGACTTTGGATTAGACAGTGGTGTTGCAACAGCTTTAGCTTTTTGGTTGGGATCATTGCATTAAGTTACATAGTAGACTTGATCTTGGGGAATGTGTGCTCAAGTATTTAGGATGAAGGAGCAGTTGTGTCTGCAGCTTGCATGACTGGAACAGAGGCAAAGAGATCTGTAGAGAAAAAGACAAAGAAAAAATCAGTCAGTCAGTTCAGTCGCTCAGTCGTGTCCAACTCTTTGCGACCCCATGAACAGCAGCACGCCAGGCCTCCCTTTCCATCGCCAACTCCCAGAGTCCACCCAAACCCATGTCCATTGAGTTGATGATCCCATCCAACCATCTCATCCTCTGTTTTCCCCTTCTCTTCATGCCCTCAATCTTTCCCAGCATCAGGGTCTTTTTCAATGAGTCAACTCTTTGCATCAGGTGGCCAAAGTATTGGAGTTTCAGCTTCAACATCAGTCCTCCCAATGAACAACCAGGACTGATCTCCTTTAGGATGGACTGGTTGGATCTCCTTGCAGTCCAAGGGACTCTCAAGAGTCTTTTCCCGCACTGCAGTTCAAAAGCATCAATTCTTCAGTGCTCAGCTTTCTTCACAGTCCAACTCTCACATCCATACATGACCACTGGAAAAACCATAGCTTTGACTAGATGGACTTTTGTTGGCTTTTTAATATATTGTCTAGGTTGGTCATAACTTTCCTTCCAAGGAGTAAGCATCTTTTAATTTCATGGCTGCAATCACCATCTGCAGTGATTTTAGAGCCCAGAAAAATAAAGTCAGCCACTGTTTCCCCATCTATTTGCCATGAAGTGATGGGACCAGATGCCATGAAGTGATGGGACCAGATGCCATGAGAGTAAACGTGGTCAAATGTTAACAATGGGTGGATTAATCCAGGAAAAGATGAGATGAGAGTTCATTGCACTATTCTTGCAACTTTCCTGTGGGTTTGAATTCCTTTTTAAAAAATAAAAAATTTTAAGAGGAGAACAAATAAATGAGGTAGCCACCCCCAGACTTCATTCCTGTTTCTTCCTCTTCCTTTCACGGCAGGCTCCATGCTCCTCCTTTGGAGCTGGGAAGTCAGAGCTGTCCTCCACGTGGGAGGCGGAATGGAAGAATTAAGGCAGAGTGTTTCAGCTGCACTCCCACAAGTCATGTAGCTGACAGTGAACCTGTTGAGTATCTACTATGTGTCAGAATTCCCTTCTGCATCCATCCTTATGTTTTTTGTTTTAATGATTCATTTTTGGCTGTGCTGGATTTTTTGTTGCTGTGTGGGCTTTTCTCGAGCTGTGGTGGGCAGGGGCTACTCTCTAGTTGTGGTGCTTGGGCCTCTCATTGCAGTGGTTTCTCTGGTTGCAGGGCATAGGCTCTAGGGTACTCAGGCTTCAGTAGTTGTGGTGCTCAGGCTCGGTAGTTGCAGCTCCCGGGTTCTAGAGCACAGGCTCAATAGTTGTTGTGCCTGGGCTTAGTTGCTCTGCAGCATGGGGGATCTTCCCAGACCAGGGATCAAACCTGTGTCTCCTGCATTGGCAGGCAGAATTCTTTTACCACTGAGCCACCAGGGGAGCCACATCCCTATGGGTTTGACTGAACTTTTCCCCAGTGCATGGATGGGGCTAACCCTTGGTTTGGCACTTTGTTGACAAACACTAGGTGCCTTATCTGATGCCCCCGAATTTACAGGGGATCTCCAGGTAGCTCATTCGTGAGCTCAGATTCCACACAATGGAACTCCTTCAGGAGATGTTCACACTAGGGACAGCACAAGCCAGGACACAAGTCCCTCTGTTGTCACACGTAGCACTTCTAAGCATAGTTACATCTTCCTGTCTTCCTCCATAAAGGCAGTGTTGGTTGCTGAATTCGTGTATGTGTCCTCATTCTCTAATACAAGAAAAGTCTGTTGAGTCAGTGAGTGAATGGAATGTCTCGGAAAACGATCATACCTACACTATTGGGAAACATATCATGTTCAGACATGATTTCTAGTGCCATGCCAAGCTGCACTGGAGCCTGAGGCAAGAGGAGAAATCAGTAATGCTGATCATGTCTTTACTTAGAGTTAGTATTTTGTTCATTGTGGATTTTTTGCATTAATTTTTATTTCATAAAACACTGGATTACTGAGGGGTTTTTTGTAGCCCCTTAAGTTTTGCATCTGAGGCCACTGGCTCCCTCACCCTAGCCCCAGTCCTGATTATTTATTTCCAACATGAAATCCACAAAAATATCATTAATTCCTCATCTCAATGCTCTGAGAAGGTACTACTATCATCATCATTTTACAACTGAGGAAACTGAAGCATGAAGAGGTTTGATTGTACCGGAATACCCACAGCAAGGAGGAGAAAAATCTGAGTTTGAAGCCAAGTTTGTGTGTGTTTTGGCTCAGAGCCTGCTCAGGAAAGCAAAACAATAAACTAAAGTTATGAGTTTGGTTTTGAATCAAGGAATTAAAAGATCTAGGCTTGCAACTAAGGATCTAGGCCTCAACTAAAGACTCCACATCCCGCACTAAGACCAGGAGCAGCCAAATAAATAAATATATATATTTAAACAATCCTAGCAAGTTATTATTATTATTTTTTAATCTTGGCTTTAATCTCACCTCAGCCCCAGTCTCCTCTGAGCCCTCTAGTCCCACAGACTGCAGTTTCCTTATCTGGAACTGGACTTAAATGCTCTGCACTGTGCACTAGTTTTCTCTCTCCTGATTCAGCAATAGCACAAGCTGGGGATGGGGAGAAGCAGATACAGACCAGGGCTCCTGAGCTGACAGAGAGTTCAGAGACCTAGGAGGGGGTTGGGCCCTGGGGGAAGACCCTGGGGAACACAATGAGTGCCCCTTCCCCCTCCTGAAAACCTCTAACCCAGGTTTTGGGCAGATGCCAGACTCTTATTCTGAAGCCGAGGCCACAACCTATGAGGTAATCTTTGGAGTTGCATTCGAAGCGGAGTCCCATTGGCAGGTTGGCGGAGCCCCGCCTCCAGGTTCCCGGCGCCCCGCCTTCCCTGAAGCTCATAAAAGAGCAGGTCCCCCGCCTAGGCAGCCACTGGACACCTGCAACTGCTTACAGGACTGAAAGCAGGTGAGGCACACAGGGCTGGACGAAGCTGCGTGGGGGGAGGGGGTGGTCTGAGGGACCCGAGTTCCTGTGAATGGGGCTGGTTTGCAGGTCAGGGCATGGACATTTTCCTAATAGGCGACGAAGACTGTGAAGTTTGACGGTCTGGAAAGCAGAGGCCAGTCGCGCTATCTGGGAGGTAAGTTCTGGAAACATGCCACGAGGTGGGGTGCAGGTTTAAGTCCTAGTTAAGACCTCTCCGTGTCTCCCCTACCTAGCGCCGGAAAGCGCGCCTGGAAGAAGAGTGGAGGGGAAACAACTGTACTGGTTCCCAAGAGGGAGAATAGAGGGGATTGGAGTGACCTGGGGAGGAGAGGAAAGCAAATCAAGTTTCTTCAGCACCGAGGCGGGGAACAGCTCTCCGACGACCACGGACGGAAATTGCTATTTATTTCAGCACCAAAACTCCGGACAGCGCCGCTCGGGGTCCAGGAAGCGAGCCACAACCTGCTTCAGCACCAGAGCTCCGGACAGCTCCTGCGGATTTCGGGGCCGACTTCATTTCAGAACCAGAACGCTGGATAGCTTCCCTGGTACCGGGAAGCCCTGGAGCTCACAAGGAGGCGGGATGAATGAAGATGTTTAGAGATTCTTGTACATAAGAGTAAGAGTAGATTTTAAGTTTCTTTTGATCCTATATTATTTAGTGTCAATCTCTGGTCTGATAGGTAGTATTTTTATTGGATATTCACTAGATATTTTAGATACTTTATATCTGGGTCCCTGTTCATTTTAAAGCATTGTTGGAATGAGAGACTGGATAACCTTGACTTAGATAAATTTAAGAAATTCCCTGATAGCTCAGTTAGTAAAGAATACACTTGTAAATGGAGACCCCAGTTTGATTCCTGGGATGGGAAGATCTGCGGGAGAAGAGATAGGCTACCCACTCCAGTATTCTGACCTAGAGAATGCCATGGACTGTATAGTCCTTGGAGTCACAAAGAGTCAGACACGACTGAACGACTTTCACTTTCACTTTGATCCCGAGTCTGTTGTTTCTGAATCTTAATTAGTTACATTTCTCAGTGAATCAGCAGTGGCCCATGGGTTATTAAATGGTAAAATAAATGGTTTGGTGTAACTCCTTTAGGAATATGACAGAGTGTCTACATTTTTCATATTTCATTAGACAACATTATATTCCAGTAATTGCTTAATCTGAAATAATGACATTATGTGCAAATTATGCGCAACTCCATCCATTGATGTTTCTCTGAACACTTAGGCTATTAGGCTTCTTTTAATTATTTTCTCTG
>SJYV01011835.1:55141-137231 GCA_006410875.1 Neotragus pygmaeus
GGGGGGGGGGGGGCAGGCGCCTGTCAACATGGCATTAGTGTCCTCTTTCCAGACTTCTGTGAGAAGCATAGTGCCAAGCATTTTACGTACATTATATCTTGCCTTCTTTGGCCCTGGAATATGAGTTTTTGTTACATTCAGGTGACAGTTGAGGAAACTGAGACCCAAAGAGGGGAAGGGATGTAACAAGCCCAAAAGTGAAGCTGCAAGTCAACCCCACAGCTTTCCAACTCCAAATTCCATGTTTCCAATATAGCTGGCTGGGAGTTGGGCCTTTGGGGATGAGACCCTGCCTCTCTCCAGGAGGACCAGAAATGGATACCAGGAGACAGTGGATAACAGGTGTCATGGCTTAGCTCAGGTGAGGGGAGAGAACTCGGTGAGGATCTAAGACATGGGGCAGACGGTGGCGAAGAAGATGGAGCGGTTGTGGTCTAGTGCTGTGTGGAAGACTAGTGATTTTGTTGTTCTGATGTACTATGACAACAAGTCACAGCTTCCTCATAGCGTGGACTCCCGTCGACCTCCTCCCAAGATGAACAAGGAAGTGTTGGGGGTGGGGACTCAGGGACAGGGACGAATCACTTCCACCCAGGGGTTGGGCTGACTAATACCATGAAACAAGGGGAGGGGAGGGAACAATATAGGGGGCATGCACCCCAAGAACATATGGTGATATATGCTATTGGCCATGTCCCTCAGATGCACCCCACAGGCCTGGAAATGCCAAACACCTGACTCTGAGCTCAGGGCTCTTAACCCTCTCATTACACTTTCCTGGGGGATCAACGAGGGAATGGCATTTGAAGGCCTCCCTAAGTTAGGGTTTTACAGAGACTTCTCAATAAAAGTTCTGAGGAGTGATTTTTTTTTTTCCCCTTCCCAACCCTGCCATCAGTTCCATAGACCAATTACAGGAACATGTACAAACTTGTGTCTGGTAGGGGGTTGTGGCATCACTGAAGCTCATCCCCAGTTCTCTCTGACCCTCCAGTTAAGTCACACTGAACTCAGTTCAGTCTCAGAACAGCCTTCACCTTTGCTCTGCACCTCCCCCGCCACCCAGAGTGCCCCAGGGCTCAGTCTGCCTCTTCAAGCCTCATTTCATCAGGGGAATCTTTCTTTGTTGCCTGACCATTCCTAATGTCCAGTCTACATTTTACATTCTCGCAGACCTGGGGAAGCTCCCACTGGCACTAGGGCTAATTGTTTTCGTGCTAGCTATTTATAGAACTGTCCCCCAATGACACTGCTAGCTCCGTGAGGGCAGAGACTGTGCCTGTATGTTCAGTGCTCTGTCCCTGGTACCCAGTCCTGGGCCTGGTACACAGCAGGTGCTCAATAAACACGTCTGTTGACTCAACAAAGGCATCTGGGAGCAAACCAATACACCCATCAATAAAGGAATTGATGGTTTGGGGACATACATGAAGACCCCACTTCTCTCTGGTCTCCCCTGAAGAGATACCAGAGGGTGATGGTTGCAGCAGGTGTTTATTGGGAAGAATAATTAAATTTGTGGACACTCAAGGGCCAGCCAGCCAACTAATAGCCCCAGGAGAGAGCCAGGCTCGTTTAATTAGCAATTACAAGGCATTGATTCCTCATTAGCTCCGGCAACCTCGTCTCCCTCCTCAGCCCCAGACGAATAAAATCTTTCTCTTTCCCAGGAGTACTGCCTCAGTGGGTCCATTAACAAGCAGAGAAAATAGGATTACAGGATATCTAAATGCCAGAGGCTTTTCATGAATGGGGAGGGGAGAGAGAGTTCAATATCTGGGTTAAGGCTAATTGTGAGAGACTTTCTGATATATTTAGAACTCTTCTCTGGGAATGGGAGAGCTTTCAGATAGGAAAGGCACCCAGAGACTGCCCTTTAGGGACCCCAGTGAAAGAGGAGGTTCTGCCTTTGTATTTCTAAGAACACCTATCCATGGGTGTCTCTCCATCACTCCAAATTAGTAATGTCATGCTGAATGCCCAATCCACCCAACCCCAAACTTGCCCCTCTCTCCAGGCCCCCATCACATAGCAGGCTCTCCACATCCCAGAGATCCACCCTCTCCCATATTCCCCAGGGAAAGTCATTCTCATCATATCTGTCCTCTTCTCTAGCCCCCTACCTCCATCACTACCTGGCCATCTCAGAGTCTCTTCCTTCTCCCCTCAAAACACACACACAGCCACTTTATTCCCCACATACAGTGAGGGGTCTTTCTAGATCGCATATCTGACCATGTCCCACCCTTGCTTTAACTCTTTCAAGACCCCCATCACCTGCAGGATAAGATTCAAATATCCTCACATGACTTGCATGATCTTGTCCCTCCTTGGTGAGAGTAATAGCCTATCATTTCCCACCAGGTATACTCAACAACTAGCCTGCCCACTATCACCTCTTGCTTGAATTCTCCAATTTTAATATGAGGATGATTCCCCTAGGAAACTCATAGAGAATGCACCTTCCCAGGATCCTCTCAGTTTCAGTAAGCCAGGGCTAGGGTAGTTCAAGGAATCTGCATTTTGAGCAGCTTCCCCACTGATTCTTATTTAGGGGAATCCTTCCTTTGATTAAAAAAAAAAAAGCCCCACCAGTCTTGGAACTTCCCTGGTGGGATCCATTGGTTAAGATCCCATGCTTTTACTGCAGGGGATGTGGGTTCAATCCCTGGTCTGGGAAATAAGATTCCATATTCTGTGGAATGGCACAAAAAACAAACAAAAACACATCGACCTTTTATTTCTTCCAATGACCACTGGGTGAGGGGAACCCCAGTTAATCACACCAGTTTCATCTTTGTAGCCCCCTATGCCCAGCTCCGTGCTAGCATCTAATAAGTATTCAGTTGAGATGCTAATGCATGAAACCCTGTCACATTTTATCAGACACAAAAGCATGGGGGCCACACGAACCTACAAAGATGGGCCATCACCCATATGTACCTATAGAGATGCCCGTCCATCACCAGAGGTGCTGTGGACATATGAATGAAGGTACAACCCATGGAGCCATCTTATTATATTTCATCAGTGTCCAGTTAGCTTAATTTGGAAAATCCATGAACGTAGAGCCTGAGACAAGTTTGGTTTATTTGGAAGGGAGTCCCAAGAAAGCAGATGTGAAGAAACCAGAGTGAGGCAAAGAAGGCAGAGACACCAATACATAGGAAGACAGTGGAGTTCTTCTAACAAAACGGAAGCTTATTTTCTTCCCTTTGACTCATCAATGTAATGCCTAGATCTACATAGAAGGAAAAAAAATATTTCCACAGAGCAAATTTCACAAAAACAGTCATGACAGCTTTGTTGGGAATAGCTAAAAACTAACTACTGGCAAATGGATAAACTGGCAGAGCCACACCATGGGATACCTCTCCGGGTGCAGGGGGGAAGGAACAAATTGATGATACAGGCAGCAGCCCAGATGACGAAAAGTCACGCAGAACAAAAGAAGGTGGACACAAAAAGGATACATACTGCATGATTCCATTTATATGATATTTAAGAACTGGCAGGGAATTCCCTGACAGTCCAGTGATTAAGACTCCCTGCTTCCACTGCATGGGACATAGGTTTCATCCTTGGTCAGGGAAGTAGATGCCGCATGCCACAACTAAGAGTTCACATGCTGCAAGGAAGATCGAAGATCCTGAGTGCTGCAACTAGGACCCAGCATGGCCAAATAAATAAATACATAAATTAATATTTTTTAAAAAAAGAGAAAGTGAGTCCTTCCACAGGGTCTTTCAGAAAAAATAATTTATTGCTGATGGGATTAGATGGACTTCCCTGGTGGCTCAGACAGTAAAGAATCCGCCTGCAATGTGGGAAACCTGGGTTTGATCCCTGGGTTGGGAAGATCCCCTGGAGAAGGGTATGGCAACCCACTCCAGTATTCTTGCTGGGAGAATCCCCATGGACAGAGGAGCCTGATGGGCTGCAGTCCTCCACGTGGTCACAAAAAGTTGGACACGATTGAGCAGCCAAGCACACTGATGGGATCAGAAGCCTTTCCAAGGCATGGGGCAGGGCAGTAAAGGATGCTGAGCAGGGACACTGGGCAAGTGCTTTGCCTCTGTCAGCCTCAGTTTCCCTGTCAGTGAAATGGAGTGATTATGGCTTTGTTCTTCAAACTGTTATAAAGATCAAGGAGATAGTGTGTGTAAGTGCATGGCACCATGGACTCAGGAAATAATGATGTTGACAAAAGTATAAAGAGGGACAAACAATGGTTTGATATACAAAAGAAAAGGAGGAAGGAAGGAAGAAAGGAAGGGAGAGAGGGGGAAGGAAGGGAGGGAGGAAAGAAAAGGAAGGGAGAGAGGAAAGATGGAAGGAAAGAAGGAAGAGTGACGGACCCATTTCTCAGGGCCTGGACAGAGACTGATCCAGTCCTTCTTGAGAAACTGCCTAAGTCCACACTTGGATCACACTTCCTGTACCAGCTCTCATACTCAAGGGCCACCGCACATCTGCTCTGACTGCCCCCATTGTCTTGGAACTAGCAGCAACTAGGGACAGCAACTAGGGACGGCCCCACTGCCTTGGCCATGCCACACAGCTTGTAGGATGGGATCTCGGTTCCTTGTCTGGGATTGAACCTGAGCCCTCAGCAGTGAAGACACGAGTCCTAACCTCTGGACCACAGGGAAACTCCCTATTTCAACCATTTTAAAGTGACAATTCAGTGGTACATTCACAAAGATCCAGAGCCAGCACCACTACCTACTTCCAGAACATTCCATAACCCTAAAAGGAACCCCATTCCCATTAAGCAGCCACTCCCCACTTCCCTCTCCCCACAGCCTCTGGCAGCCATCCATCTGTTTTCTGTCCCTGAGGATTCATCTGTTCTGGACATTTCATATAAATGGCATCTTACACCATGTGGTCTGTGGTGTGTGGCTTCTTTCACGGAACATAATTTTTTCAAGGTAGTGTGTATCAGTGCTTCCTTGCTTTTTCACGGCTGAGTAATATTCCACGATATGAATATACTATATTTTATTCATCCAGACACTGTTTTGACAACTTTAACTACATTACCTCCTATGAGGCTTTTGTTGTTCAGTTGCTAAGTCATGTCTGACTCTTTTCAACCCCATGGACTGCAGCGTGTCAGGCTCCTCTGTCCTCCACTACTCCTGGGGGTTTGCTCAAATTCATTGAGTTGGTGATGCTATTTAACCGTCTCATCTTCTGCTGCCCCATTCTCTGTTGCCTTCAATCAGGTACCATTATTATACCCCATTTGAGAGGAGAGAAAACTAGGGCCCAAAGAGGTCAAGCAAGTTGCTCAAGGTTGCACAGCTAGTGGGTGTCAGAGCCAGGAGCTGAACTTGGGCAGTCTGTGACCAGGGTATGCATGTGGAACCACTACCCTATCATAGCATAGTACACAGAGACTGTGGTGACTGTGCTGCGTCCCACTGTCATCTCCATGGGGGAGTTTGCCGAGGTGCCAATAAGGTCACACCACACGTGTTCTCCAGCCAGTGCTGGAAAGGGAGGGTGAGGGCAGAACTCGGATGCTTCATCATCTAGGGGCTGCTGTTCAAAGGGTGGTCGCCTCCCACTAGGGAGGGTGGGGGTCGGCCAGAGAGAGCGCCGATTACATCCTGTACCTTAATGGGTCCTTCAAAAGAGAGTGGCTTCGGTTTCCATGACAACAAGCAGGCAGCATCGCAAGGAGATGGCTGAGTTTCCTCCCCCAATTCACAGCTGGCTCAGGAATCTGTTCCCCCCATCGCTGCCTTTCTGGATCCCAGCTGGTGCCCAGCCCAGCCCAGAGAGGGCAGCTGTGTGGGCGGTCAGCGCTCACACCCACAGGTATGCTCAGAGCTCCCTCTCTCCCACCCAGCCCCAGCGTGGTGAGGGATTGACGCAAACAGCACACACCAGGCACACGTGCAAAGCAAAGCAGAAGGGACAGGCCCGGGGAGGAGGTGGTCCCAGGGGCCTGCACGTCACCCGAGCTTTCCCAGACACGCATTGAGCCAACAGAGGGGCTGGGGAAAGCTTTGGGGTGGAAGTGGTAAACAGGGCTGGGGACAAGGTAAGACTTTTTAACTGACAGGGACCACACAGGTTACAGAATTTGCTCCTCAGGGCAGAGAAAGGATCTCTGACACACCCCAGAGTATAGGTTGGGCTTCTCTGGTGGCTCAGTGGTAGAGAATCTGCCTGCCAATGCAGGCAACACGTGCTTGATCCCTGGGTCAGGAAGAGCCCCTGGAGAAGGAAATGGCTACCACTCCAGTGTTCTTGCCTGGAAAATTCCATGGACAGATGGGCCTGGAGAGTTAGAGTCCATGGGTTCACAAAGAGTGGACTTGACTGCACAGTCTGAGCACAAAAAGTTACAAACAAGGCAAGGTTGGCTTAACACCTGAAAACCAATCAAAATAATTCACTATATGAACAACTAAAAGAAAAACCACATGATTATTTCAGTAAGTGCAGAGGAAGCACTTGACGAAATCTAACATCTATTCTTGATTTTTCTTAAGTTTCAGGAAACTAGTCATAGAGGGGAATTTTCTCAACCCAAGAAAGGACACTTATGAAAACCTGTAGCAAACAGCATCTTCTCTGGAAGGAAGAAGAAAAGCTGCCTTTATTTGTGGAGAACATGATTGTGCATTTTAAATACGTCTAGTTTCTTGTACGCAAACTTGACTTAGTAAAGCCATTTTTAATATTCATTTTTATTTGACTGAAGATCTTTTATCTTTGATCTTTGTTGTGGCATGTGGGACTTAGTTCCCTGACCAGGGATCAAACCCAGCCCCCGCCCTGCTCCCCGCATTGGGAACGTGGAGTCTTAGCCACCAGACCACCAGGGAAGTCCCGGCAAAACTGTTTTTGTTTTTTTTTTTTGTAAACAGAGACGTAGGAAAACCATATGGTGTTGTTTCCAAATGTTAAACACAGAATTACCAGATGATCCCACAATTCCACTCTTTCCTCTATACCCCAAAGAACTAAAACCAGGAATTCAAATTCTTATACACAAGTACTCATTGCAGCACTAGTCACAGGAAACAAAATGTGGAAATGACCCAAATGTCCATCAATGGATGAATGGATAAACACACTGTGGTCCATCTACACCATGGACTATTACTGAGCCATGATGAAAAAGAAAGAAAAAAATGACATTTGCTGTAATGTAGATGCACAGAGTCTCACACGACTGAAACGACCTAGCAGCAGCAGATGAACCTTGAAAACAGGATGCTCAGTGAGATAAGCCAGGCACAGAAGGCCACACAGTGTGTGATTCCATGTATACGAAATATCCAGAACAGCCAAATCCACTGACGCACAGAGTGGGTCAGTGGAAAGAGGGTGCAGAGTGACTGCTAATGGGATGTAGCCGTCTTTGAGGCTGATGAAAATATTTTGAAATGAGATAAAAATGACAGCTGCAGAACACAGTAAACATACCAAATGCATCTGACACACTTTAATTAGTGTTAGGGAATGGTCTTTACAGCTCAGACTTCTGCCATGAAAAAAATAGACATGTCATCCTAGGCAGCTGGGAAAGTAGTATGGATGATGTCGGTTTATTACTCAGAGATGTCTTATCTTGAGAGGAAAATGAGGATTTTGTTGAAATGTGCTTTGGATAGATGTGTTTAACTCTGAGTCTCACTCACTGTGTTACAAAAAGGCCCCATTGTGTGATTAATTCGGGGGCTTTTAAGGAGAAGGGTGTCCCCTCACCTTTGGCAACAAATGTCCCTGAACTTCTATCTTGTGGGTGTGGAGTGACTTTATGAGGCACCGAACGAATGGTTCCTGTGGGCTCAGTAGCTTCAGTTGTGTCCGCTTCTTTGTGGCCCTTTGGACTTCAGCCGCTAGGCTCCTCTGTCCATGGGGATTCTCCCAGCAAGAATACTGGAGTGGGCTCCCATGCCCTCCCACTCCAGTATTCTTGCTGGGAGTGGCTTCTTTGCCACTGATCCACCTGTGAAGCCCCTGTCTCCCTCAATGAGGGCAAGCTTTATCAACTTCCTTCCAGCAAACAGAATGGGGTGGAAGTAATGCTAAGTGACTTCTGAGGCTGCGTGCTTCCTCTATCTGCAAATACAGTCATGTTAGGGGTTAGGGTTTCCCTGGTGACTCAGATGGTAAAGAAATCTGCCTGCAATGCAGAAGACCTGGATTCGATCCCTAGGTACTCTAGTATTCATGTCTGAAGAATTCCATGGACAGAGGAGCTTGACAGGCTATAGTCCACGGGGTCACAAAGAGTCAGACACAACTGAGTGACTAACACTCTCACTTTCACTTTCAGGGGTGAGGGCTTCAGTGTAAGAATTTGGAGAGGACCCATTCAGTCCCCAGCAGACACTAGGCTTGAGGTAGTTTGTTAAGCCAAAATGGACGACTCGAGTGATCTGGAACACTGCTTCATTCAAACTCTCTACCTGAAAAACCCTGTCCATAAGTGAAGCCCCTCCCCACTTCCTCGTTCCCTCTCCAGTCAGCTATAATCTACGGGTCTCCGGGCTCTTGCATCTTGGGCCATAGCCCCTGACTCAAGTTCCCTCCCTCCACCAGATTCCTGGCTCCTGAGAACACTGTGTGTCTTGCTCAATGCAGCATCCCGGCTTCCAGCACCAGGCCCACTGAGCAGTAAGTGCTTAGAATATAAATCAGCATGGCTGAATGAATGAATGAAAGACATAACCCCTCAGGCTGTGAGAGACAACATCAATCTATCTATCCCTTTGGGGGAGAGAGGCACGTTGAGGCTGCCTCTTAGAAACTAAATTGTGGCATCTTAACCGATGAACAGGCAGTGCCCCCAAGAGGGAGCAGACAGTAAACAAACTCTCGGGAGGGAACTCTGTGATCCGCTCAGTAATTAGACAGGCAAATTAAAGCCACAAGCTACATGTAATGCTTTTCCAGTTATTACCACGCATCAAACTATTCCAAAACATACAGGCTTAGAACAGTCATTTGCATATATCTCTCGGATATTTATGTATCTCAGGTCAGGACTCTGGGCAGACTCAGCTTCTGTGGCCTGTGGGTGGGGTCAGGTGGACAGCTGGTCTGGAAGGTCCTAGATGACCTCCTAGATGGGGGACATCCTAAAGGGAAAGGGTTGGAAGGCAGGGATGAGTGGGGACAGCAGCCCACAGGCTCTGCATGTGCCTTCAGCATGATGGTCTAGGGGGTTGACTTCTTTCCTGGCAGCTGAATTCTCAGACTCGGTACCTCAAGAGAACCAGAGGGAGCTGGTGACCTTTTGTGTCCTAGCCACAGAAATCCCAGTGCGGGGACTTTCCTGGTGGTCCAGTGGTTCAGATCCTAAGTTTCCAATGCAGGGGACGTGGGTTCTATTCCTGGTCGGGGAACTAAGATGCCATGTGCACCAGTGGTCATGCCAAAAATTTNAGCCACAGAAATCCCAGTGCGGGGACTTTCCTGGTGGTCCAGTGGTTAAGATCCTAAGTTTCCAATGCAGGGGACATGGGTTCTATTCCTGGTCGGGGAACTAAGATGCCATGTGCACCAGTGGTCATGCCAAAAATTTTAAAAATAAAATAGAGAAACAACAAAGACATACTGTATAGCACAGAGACCTAAAAAAAAAAAAAAGAAAGAAAGAAAGAAAGAAAAGAAAGACAAGGAGAAAAAAAGAAGAAATCCCAGTGCCACTTCTGCTTTCTTTTAGAGGTCGAGGCAGGCATGTGTCCACCTACATTAAAGGGGAGCAGACACTGACCTCACCTTTCGATGGGAGAAGGGTCAGTGACTGTAGGGGTCACATTTAGAAGTGCCACCAACACATACTGAAGTAGCAAGGAAGGAGGAAGGGGAAGGAGTGGGGCTTCAGGAAAAATCAGCCCTCCAACACCTTGACCTTGGACTTCCAGCCTCCGGAAGGTGATACAATAAACAACCTGTTGCTTAAGGCGCCCACTCTGTCTTAGTCAGTTTGGGCTGATAAAATACCACAGACCCCTATTATAAACAATAGAAATGTATTTATCACGGGAAAGCTGTGAAGCCCCAAATCAGGGTGCCAGCACAGTCCAGTGAGGGCTCCCTTCCTGGGTCTTCTCGCTGTCTCCTCACTGGGCAAAGGGGGACGAGCAGTCTCTATTGGCCCCCTTATAAGGGAAATAATGCCACTAGGGGACTTCCCTGGTGACTCGGTGATATAAAACCACCTACCAATGCAGGAGTCTCGGCTTCAATCTCTGGGACGGGAATATCCCCTGGAGAAGGGGGTGGTAACCCACTCCAGTATTCTTGCCTGGGAAATCCCATGGACAGAGGAGCCTGGTGGGCTACAGAATGGGGTCTCAAAGAATCAGAGGTGACTGAGCGAATAAACAACAAAATCCCATTAGGGAGGGCTCCACCCTCACGACCTCACTACCTCCCAGAGACCACACCTCCTAATACTATCACCTTTGGGGGCTAGCATATGAATTTGGGGATGGACGGAGGCACAAAACTCAGCCTGTAACACATGCCTATAAATGAACACAGTTATTTAATTTCATACCAGCCTCTCCCTCCTTGAACCAGATTCCGGAGACAAGGGGGGTTGTCTATTTTTCTCCCAGTTGTGTCTCAGCTCCTAAAACAATGCCAAACCGACTGGTAACCTCATGAAATATTTATGGGATTGAATGAGGACGCCTCATCTTTGGCATTGCTATCTTGGGGGTCTCTCATATTATTTTCCCTATGTTCCTGAACGTTTGAAATCTTTTCTCATTAGAAAGATTTTAAAGCGCCCTATGATGAAAGCCCCCCAGCTGGGGTTTGGCCAGCCCCAGAGGTCCCCGCGGCTTCCTCGCTTCTCCGCGCAGGTGGCCCGGCCGTGGGCCCGCATCTGCTGCCGCGATTAGGCTGCGCGGGAGGGCAAGCGCGCAGCTGCGGGCGCCCGGCGGTGCGCACCTGGCGGCCGCCCGGGATGTGCCGGCGCATGGGGGCCCGGACGTTTGCAGCTGCCCGGGCCGGCGCGGGGACAGGCGCTGGGAGAACAGGCTCCCCAGACGAATAGGGGTGAGAGAAGGGGCCGCCACCTGGGTGGGCCACCGTTGTTGCCAAATAGCGGCCCCCAGTGTACCTCCCTCCCTGGAAGCCTGCTGGGTGGCACAAATAGTGGAGTGGGCCGAACAGCTCGGTTGGGTTCTCTGCCACGTGGTATGGCCACCAGGAACGAACTTTTTGGCCAACCCCAATGTATCAGAAATAGGAGGGGGTTCGTGCCGGGGGCAGAAAACATTAGCAAGGGTGGTGGTTGTTTAGTCCTTAAGTTGTGCCCTTTGCCACCCCATGGACTGCATGTAGCTCTCCAGGTCCTCTTATCCATTGGATTTCCCAAGCAGGAATACTGGGAGTTGCCATTTCCTTCTCCAGGGGATCTTCCCTACCCAGGGATCGAACCAGAGTCTCCTGCATTGGCAGTCAGATTCTTTACCCCTGAGCCACCTGAGAAGCCCTAGGCAGGGTGGAGGTGTGGTTAAAATGGGCTTCCTGGAGTGGCCTCTTTATTCACTGCCACTCATATTTATTGAGCACCTACTGTGTGCTGCCAGAAACTGGGACACAGCAGTGAACACGAACAGCCAACCTCCCTGGCTTGTCTGGGCAGGCACGGTAAGCAGACTGATACACGCCATAAACACGCAAATGACATAGGAACTTAGGTAGCAAGCTGAAACGTGCTGTGGGAAACAAAATAGAGCGAGGTGGGATGCTCCCGGGCCGTCCAGCGGTTGAGACTCTGTGCTTTCAGTGCCGGGCAGGGGGTTGGGGAGGTGGGCACTGGTTCCATTCCTGGTCGGGGAACTAAGATTCCACATAGGGGCCAGAAAATAATAAAAACAGAGCAAGGTCGGGGGCCCTGGGAGGAGGGTTGTTGAGAATGTACATGCTCCTATCAATGGTTGTGAGCTAGCCGATGGAGTCATAGAGTGGAAAACTGGAAAGAGGTGGGCAGGCCCACACCACTGTGTGGTATTTCTGCCACGCAGATTCAGAGCATAAGTCACCTTGAAAGATGGACAACAGCAATACTTAGTGAACAATCAGGAGGTGATGAGCTTTTGAGTGTCACCTTTGTTTTTTACTGGGCTTCCCTTGTGGCTCAGCTGGTAAAGAATCTCCCTACAACTCAGGAGACCTGGGTTCAATCCCTGGGTTGGGAACATCCCCTGGAGAAGGGAAAGGCTACCCACTCCAGTATTCTGGCCTGGGGTTGCAAAGAGTTGGACACAATTGAGCAACTTGCACTTTCACTTTTTTTTTTTCCTTTTTAAGTCACTTTTGTTTTTATATGATTTGTTAAGTGCTAAATCTCCGTGTTTTAATGGTCAATACTGGGTTTAATATCTGGTTGTCAAAAACCCTGACAATTTAACAGTTAGTTCTTTTTTCTTTTCTTTGGCTGTACCAGGTCTTAGTTGGGGCATGCAGGATCTTTGTTGCTGCATGTGCGATCTAGTTCCCTGCGCAGGGATCAAACCTGGGCCCCCTGTATTGGGAGCACAGAGTCTTAATCACTGGACCACCAGCAAGTCCTCGGTGTACTTAGGGATAAAGGGACTGGAGCTTTCTTTCTCTCTCCTCTACATGAGGACACTGTGAGAAGGTGTCTACAAGCCAGGAAGAGAGTGTTTACCAGAAACCTAATCAGGCTGGCATCCTAACCTTCAACTTCTAGCCTCCAAACTGTAAGAAATACATGTTTGTTCTTTAAGCCACTGTGAGGGTTAATTGTATGTGTCGATTGTGTGTGCGTGGTGTTTGTTTGTTTGTTTGTTTGTTTTGGCAGCACTACACAGCATTCAGAACTTCCCCAGCCAGGGACTAAACCCATGCCCCACTGCAGTAGAAGGTAACCACTGGACCACCAGGGAAGTCCGCACGTGTCAACTTGACTGGGCTAAGAGATGCCTAGGAGCAGGTAAAACATTATTTCTGGGTGTGTTTGTGAGGGTGTTTCTGGAAGAGGTTAGTTAGCACTTGATTCACCCAATCCAAGGAGGGGAGGAATAGAACAAGGAAGTGGAGGAAGGGTTAATTCTCTTCCTTCTTGAGCTGGGACATCCATATTTCCTGCCCTCACACCTCAGAGCTCCTGGGTTTCAGGGCTTCGGACTCAGCCTGAGTTACACCATCAGCTTTGCTAGCTCTTCAGCTTACAGATGGAAGATCACAGAACTTCTCAGACTCCATAGCCACACGAGTTCAGGGGCTATATGAGTCAGGAATCTCCAGAGAAACTGGAGAAGGAAGTTCCCAGGGGCCCTGCAGGGCCCTCCCCAAATACAAAGCCCCTTTATGTCCCCTGCCTCTTGTCTGTAGAAGAGCTGAAGTCTCCTGGGCCTCCCTGAGTCACAAAAGAGCAGGCTCAGGCAGTCATAGAGTAGGACATTAGAGGCACAGTCTCAGTGTCCAATGAAAGAATGAGATTAACACTATTGCTCATAATAATCTACATCTTTGTGGGATTAGAATAATTATAGCTTGCTCTGCCCACATATGTAAGCAGGCAACTAAAACTGTTGGCAAATATATGCTACAGACCTCTGTCAACATCTTCCTCTCTGAAAACACAGCACTCTATGTCAGCATGAAGAAGTTACAGGAGATGGACCTCTGCCCCTAATCTCACAGAAGTGGAATGATGTCTGACAAGTAGGGATCTGTAAGCATCTCATTTGCCTCTTTCCTGTTTATCTATTTCTGTTCCCCTTAAACCTTAATCATAAAAATGAGATCACTGGGTAGCATTCCTGACTTTTGCTTTACAGAATGTATACAATTACCTTGCTTAACCTGTTGATTCCTTTCCTGGATTAAAAGGTGTTAAGAATGAAGGATTAAAGAATGACTGGCTCTCTACTCCCAGCTTCCCCATAGCAAATCTGCAGGCGGACCATGCAGGCAACACAGCATCCAAAGAAAGATCAGGAGGGACTTCCCTGATGGTGCAGTGGTTAAGACTTCACACTGCCAAAGCAGGAGGTGCTGATTCAATCCCCGGTCTGGAAACTAAGATCTCAGACACAGGCAGTGTGGCCAAAGGGTTTGGAAAAAAAGACTACATTCTTTTTTTAATTAAAAAAAAAGGAAGATCAGGAGAAGTCAGTGGTATGCACACAGTGGAAAAAGGATGAAGAATCTTAGCTCCTTCCATAATGATTAACTGAGACTCATCTCTTTTTCCCTTTAAAAATTGTCATGGCTGAGCAGAATCTGCAGACTTGGGCTCTAGAGATAAGTTAACCTTTTCCCCAAACTCCTGGCTTTTCTCAATACACCATCTTTCCTTTCTACTGACACTTGCCACTAGATTATTGGCTTTTGAGCGATCAGCAGCCAAATCCTGAGTTTGGTAATGTAATGTGTGTGTATGTGTGTGTGTGTAGATATGAATATGGATATAAGTTATATATAGCCTATTGGGTTTCATTTCTCTGGAAAAGTGAAAGTCACTTAGTCGTGTCCAACTCTCTACAACTGATAGACTGCAGCCCACCAGGCTCCTCTGTCCGTGGAATTCTCCAGGCAAGAATACTGGAGTGGGCTGCCATTTCCTTCTCCAGTTTCTTTGGAGATTCCTAACTAATATAGCTACCCAGCCTGTGGTATTTATTACAACACTCTGAATTGATCAAACTTTAGTGTTTCACTAAGATTCAGGGATCAGAATGCCAATGGTGCCAGGGAGGACACCCACTAAGCCTTAGGTCAAGGAATCATCCAGGAGGACCTGAAGTCTCAGCTGAGACCCGAAGAAGGCCCACGGGGTAGCCAAGTGAAGAAGGCATGGAACAGTATTCCAAGCAGAGGGAACAGCACACACACAAGTCGGGAGGTGTAGAGAACAGCACGCATTTCTCGAACACTCCTGAACATGGCAGTGTTGGAAAAGACTCTTGAGAGTCCCTTGGACTGCAAGGAGATCCAACCAGTCCATCCTAAAGGAGATCAGTGCTGGGTGTTCATTGGAAGGACTGATGCTAAAGCTGAAACTCCAGTACTTTGGCCACCTCATGCAAAGAGTTGACTCATTGGAAAAGATTCTGATGCCGGGAGGGATTGGGGGCAGGAGGAAAGGGGANGGGTGTGTTTGTGAGGGTGTTTCTGGAAGAGGTTAGTTAGCACTTGATTCACCCAATCCAAGGAGGGGAGGAATAGAACAAGGAAGTGGAGGAAGGGTTAATTCTCTTCCTTCTTGAGCTGGGACATCCATATTTCCTGCCCTCACACCTCAGAGCTCCTGGGTTTCAGGGCTTCGGACTCAGCCTGAGTTACACCATCAGCTTTGCTAGCTCTTCAGCTTACAGATGGAAGATCACAGAACTTCTCAGACTCCATAGCCACACGAGTTCAGGGGCTATATGAGTCAGGAATCTCCAGAGAAACTGGAGAAGGAAGTTCCCAGGGGCCCTGCAGGGCCCTCCCCAAATACAAAGCCCCTTTATGTCCCCTGCCTCTTGTCTGTAGAAGAGCTGAAGTCTCCTGGGCCTCCCTGAGTCACAAAAGAGCAGGCTCAGGCAGTCATAGAGTAGGACATTAGAGGCACAGTCTCAGTGTCCAATGAAAGAATGAGATTAACACTATTGCTCATAATAATCTACATCTTTGTGGGATTAGAATAATTATAGCTTGCTCTGCCCACATATGTAAGCAGGCAACTAAAACTGTTGGCAAATATATGCTACAGACCTCTGTCAACATCTTCCTCTCTGAAAACACAGCACTCTATGTCAGCATGAAGAAGTTACAGGAGATGGACCTCTGCCCCTAATCTCACAGAAGTGGAATGATGTCTGACAAGTAGGGATCTGTAAGCATCTCATTTGCCTCTTTCCTGTTTATCTATTTCTGTTCCCCTTAAACCTTAATCATAAAAATGAGATCACTGGGTAGCATTCCTGACTTTTGCTTTACAGAATGTATACAATTACCTTGCTTAACCTGTTGATTCCTTTCCTGGATTAAAAGGTGTTAAGAATGAAGGATTAAAGAATGACTGGCTCTCTACTCCCAGCTTCCCCATAGCAAATCTGCAGGCGGACCATGCAGGCAACACAGCATCCAAAGAAAGATCAGGAGGGACTTCCCTGATGGTGCAGTGGTTAAGACTTCACACTGCCAAAGCAGGAGGTGCTGATTCAATCCCCGGTCTGGAAACTAAAATCTCAGACACAGGCAGTGTGGCCAAAGGGTTTGGAAAAAAAGACTACATTCTTTTTTTAATTAAAAAAAAAGGAAGATCAGGAGAAGTCAGTGGTATGCACACAGTGGAAAAAGGATGAAGAATCTTAGCTCCTTCCATAATGATTAACTGAGACTCATCTCTTTTTCCCTTTAAAAATTGTCATGGCTGAGCAGAATCTGCAGACTTGGGCTCTAGAGATAAGTTAACCTTTTCCCCAAACTCCTGGCTTTTCTCAATACACCATCTTTCCTTTCTACTGACACTTGCCACTAGATTATTGGCTTTTGAGCGATCAGCAGCCAAATCCTGAGTTTGGTAATGTAATGTGTGTGTATGTGTGTGTGTGTAGATATGAATATGGATATAATTTATATATAGCCTATTGGGTTTCATTTCTCTGGAAAAGTGAAAGTCACTTAGTCGTGTCCAACTCTCTACAACTGATAGACTGCAGCCCACCAGGCTCCTCTGTCCGTGGAATTCTCCAGGCAAGAATACTGGAGTGGGCTGCCATTTCCTTCTCCAGTTTCTTTGGAGATTCCTAACTAATATAGCTACCCAGCCTGTGGTATTTATTACAACACTCTGAATTGATCAAACTTTAGTGTTTCACTAAGATTCAGGGATCAGAATGCCAATGGTGCCAGGGAGGACACCCACTAAGCCTTAGGTCAAGGAATCATCCAGGAGGACCTGAAGTCTCAGCTGAGACCCGAAGAAGGCCCACGGGGTAGCCAAGTGAAGAAGGCATGGAACAGTATTCCAAGCAGAGGGAACAGCACACACACAAGTCGGGAGGTGTAGAGAACAGCATGCATTTCTCGAACACTCCTGAACATGGCAGTGTTGGAAAAGACTCTTGAGAGTCCCTTGGACTGCAAGGAGATCCAACCAGTCCATCCTAAAGGAGATCAGTGCTGGGTGTTCATTGGAAGGACTGATGCTAAAGCTGAAACTCCAGTACTTTGGCCACCTCATGCAAAGAGTTGACTCATTGGAAAAGATTCTGATGCCGGGAGGGATTGGGGGCAGGAGGAAAGGGGACGACAGAGGATGAGATGGCTGGATGGCATCACTGACTCGATGGATGCGAGTCTGAGTGAACTCCGGGAGTTGGCGATGGACAGGGAGGCCTGGTGTGCTGCCATTCATGGGGTCCCAAAGAGTCGGACACGACTGAGCGACTCAACTGAACTGAACTGAACATGGCAACTTCCTCATTTTTCCGATTATCCTCAATAACCCTGGGGCAGGCAGCAGCAAAATGAAAGTCAGACAGTGCTGGAGGTAAGGGTCTGTCTTTGAATGTGGGGTTCGGTCTTCACAGGGGTGTCCACGTGAGCAGTCATCTGGGACCCCTCACTCAAAAGGGCCCCATGCTTTGTTTAATGCCTTGCTGTCTTTGCTGGAAAAAATTTAATCACTTTTGGACAAGGGGCTCTACATTTTCCATTTGCACTGGGCCTTGCAAATTATCACCGAGTCAATGTACATGAGTTTGAGCAAACTCTAGGAGACAGTGAGGGACAGAGAAGCTGCTGGCATGCTGCAGTCCACGGCGTCGCAAAGAGTTGGACACGACGGAGCGACCGGACAACAACATTGAGGATGCTGACGGGTGAATGAAGGAAAACTAAATTTTTAATAGGGTATTGAGTGAGTAAATAAATACATAAGTGTGTGAATGAACGAACAAATGAATGAGAAATGAACAAGCGCGCAGGACACGGACCCTTAGGGCCACCTGTACTTTCTGCTCTCCAAAGGTATGCACTGCGACTCACTTTCCTGCCTCTCCTGAGCGCCCCCTGCCAGTGAGAGGTTTGGCCTCGCGAAGCCCAAACCGGACCACTCGCCTGGCTTCGCCTTCGTTCTCGCTTCTGGTTGGCTCCAAGTCGCTCGCCCTGCCTTTTATGGAATGTAGTCCTCTGGCTGGAGTCAGCGTTTCCTGTCAGCTCAGGCACTGACAGCCACCGGAAGAACGTAACCAAGCTTCCCTGGCTCCCACAAGTCATTGCGATAACGTTGGCTGACGGGAGTCGTAGTCCTCGAGCAGCCAGTTTTCGTCACAATTGGCTGGGATTGGAACTGCTATTCCCGCCGTGCATCGTGCTCCCATTTCGCCGCGGCTGGCCCGAAGCATTCTGGGAGTTGTAGTTTTCCCACCTTACAGTTCTTCTTCTATCCCACGGAGTGTGACCGCTCAGAGAACTACATTTCCCTGTACATTTCCATACTTCAACGGAAACAGGCCGCGGCAGCCATTTTGTTCCGCCCCAGAAGCACCTAAGATGGCGGTGGGGGAGACGGTGAAGGTTGCCGCCTGCCCCTCGGGGCGCTAGTCCGCCGTCCCTCGATCCCCTCGTCCCCCGGCGGCCGGCCCATGGCCTGGCGGAGGCCCAGATCATGGACCTCCACACCGCCGTGTACAATGCCGCCCGCGACGGCAAGCTGCAGCTCCTTCAGAAGCTGCTCAGCGGCCGGAGCCGGGAGGAGCTGGAAGAGCTGACGGGCGAGGTGGCCAGCGGGGGTACGCCGCTGCTCATCGCCGCACGTTACGGCCACCTGGACGTAGTCGAGTACCTGGTGGACCGGTGCGGCGCGAGTGTGGAGGCGGGCGGCTCGGTGCACTTTGATGGCGAGATCATCGAGGGCGCGCCGCCGCTGTGGGCCGCCTCGGCCGCCGGCCACTTGGACGTGGTGCGGAGCCTGCTGCGCCGCGGGGCCTCGGTGAACCGCACCACGCGTACCAACTCGACTCCCCTGCGCGCCGCCTGCTTCGACGGGCACCTGGAGGTGGTGCGCTATTTGGTGGGCGAGCACCAGGCGGACCTGGAGGTGGCCAANGGTGCGGAGCCTGCTGCGCCGCGGGGCCTCGGTGAACCGCACCACGCGTACCAACTCGACTCCCCTGCGCGCCGCCTGCTTCGACGGGCACCTGGAGGTGGTGCGCTATTTGGTGGGCGAGCACCAGGCGGACCTGGAGGTGGCCAACCGCCACGGGCACACGTGCCTCATGATCTCCTGTTACAAGGGCCACCGCGAGATCGCCCGCTACCTGCTGGAGCAGGGCGCCCAGGTGAACCGGCGCAGCGCCAAGGGCAACACAGCTCTGCACGACTGCGCCGAGTCTGGCAGCCTGGAGATTCTGCAGCTGCTGCTCGGCTGCAACGCCCGCATGGAGCGTGATGGCTACGGCATGACACCGTTGCTGGCGGCCAGCGTGACGGGCCACACCAACATCGTGGAGTATCTCATCCAGGAGCAGCCTGCTGGGGAGGAGCAGGCGCAGCCCGGGCTGGCCAGGGCGCAGCCCCAGGGCGCCCGCTCGTCCCCCGAGGAGCCCCCGAGCAGTGAATCGTACGAGAGCTGCTGCCCCACCAGCAGGGAAGCCGCCGTGGAAGCCTTGGAGCTGCTGGGAGCCACCTACGTGGATAAGAAGCGGGATCTGCTCGGGGCCCTGAAACACTGGAGACGGGCCATGGAGCTGCGGCACCAGGGGGGCGAGTATCTGCCCAAACCGGAGCCCCCGCAACTGGTCCTGGCCTATGACTACTCGAGAGAGGTGAACACCACCGAGGAACTGGAGGCGCTCATCACTGACCCGGATGAGATGCGCATGCAGGCCCTGCTAATCCGAGAGCGCATCCTAGGTCCTTCCCACCCGGACACGTCCTACTACATCCGCTACCGGGGCGCGGTGTACGCCGACTCGGGCAACTTCGAGCGCTGCATCCGCCTGTGGAAGTACGCCCTGGACATGCAGCAAAACAACCTGGAGCCTCTGAGTCCCATGACGGCCAGCAGTTTCCTGTCCTTCGCCGAACTCTTCTCCTACGTGCTCCAGGACCGCTCGGCCAAGGGCAGCCTAGGCACGCCCATCGGCTTCGCAGACCTCATGGGGGTGCTGTGCAAAGGGGTGCGGGAAGTGGAGCGGGCCCTGCAGCTGCCCAAGGAGCCCGGGGACTCGGCACAGTTTACCAAGGCCCTGGCCATCATCCTCCACCTGCTTTACCTGCTGGAGAAGGTGGAGTGCACGCCTGACCAGGAGCACCTGAAACACCAGACAGTCTACCGGCTGCTCAAGTGCGCCCCCCGCGGCAAGAACGGCTTCACGCCTCTGCACATGGCCGTGGACGCAGAGACCACCAACGTGGGCCGCTACCCGGTGGGCAGGTTCCCCTCCCTGCAGGTGGTCAAGGTGTTGCTGGACTGCGGGGCCGACCCAGACAGCCGGGACTTCGACAACAACACCCCACTGCACATCGCAGCGCAGAACAACTGCCCGGGCATCATGAACGCCCTGATTGAGGCGGGGGCCCACATGGACGCCACCAACGCCTTCAAGAAGACGGCCTACGAGCTGCTGGACGAAAAGCTGCTGGCCAAGAGCACCATCCAGCCCTTCAACTACGTGACCCTGCAGTGCCTTGCGGCCCGCGCCCTGGATAAGAACAAGATCCCCTACAAGGGCTTCATCCCTGAGGAGCTGGAGGCCTTCATCGAGCTGCACTGACCACACTGACCATAGTGGGAGAGGCGAACCCCAGGAGGCGCGGCCCGCACCAGTCCCGCCCTCTCTGGGAGCACTTCCGGTGGCTAGAAACCTGGGAGAGCGACAAAGGGGAGGGGCTCTCCCGCCTCCATGGCTCCCTCCCCTCCGCAGGGAGCGGGGATAGGAGTGAGCGAGCTGTCGGTGCTAGAAGCCTTCTGGGTGACGCGCTCGGAGAATGGACTTTATTGCAGGAGCCTGCGCACCCATCCTTGGCCGAGAGAAGACGCTCAACCTTCCACACGCCCCGTTTGCCTGGGTTAAGGAGGATCTTGCCTTCTGACTCAGAGGCAGATGAGTTGAAGCTATTGCCTTCCTCCCCACCTAGAAACACAGGAGGAAGCTGAGAATTGGTCCGGCCTCCGGGTAGACCTAGACCCCCCCAGTGCAGGGTTAGGACGGCGGCCCCGAGGGGAAGCTGGGAGACCTGCCTTTTCTAGCACATTCGCACCTGCTCCCTCCACCCTGCAGTGGATAAGAGTCTCCACCCGGGGAGGGGCAGCCTGCCCTTTGCGTAGCTTTCCGTGGTTTGGTGTTCTATACTAAGCGGGCAGGTTACAGGTGCGATGCAGGAGTCCTGAAGTTTTGCTGCCATATACTTTTTTTTTCTTTTTCTAAAATTTTTGGTTTGTCAAACTCGCTAAGTTAATTTCATGCAGCAAGGGTTTTGTCGTGCCCGAGGTGGCCCAGCCGGCAGAGGTGAGCTTGATTGTGTTAAGGAAGGGAGGTGCCAGCCCCACGTATCCGTCCCCAGAACGAAGGTGACAGTTCGTTTCTTTCTGATAGTTCACTCTTAGCCTTTCATAGGGGCCAGGCTGCTTCTCGCCCAGCAAAACCTAGCATGGTCGGTTTGGGCTTTGGTTTTTCACAATTTATGAGTTAAAACCGCAGGCCGCTTCCACGTCACAAGTCACGCCTGAGGGCACAGGTGCGTGGCCAGCATCCTGAGTGGCTGTGTCCAGTTTTTAGCTGCTTGGAGACCTGTATGCAGGTGACCCTGAGGCAACGCCAGGTACACTGTTGACCCACTGTGTCAGCTAGATAGACAGTGGGTGTCGAGACGGGTTGCCAATTAAGGTGGAAGGAAATCTCGGCCTCCCATCACTGGGGGCTCCTGGGGAAGGGAATTGTTAGTCCTCCTGCCAGAGAACCCTCCCCAGTGGGATTCTCAGGGCCTATACTCCATGGCCCTGGCCGCCAGCAGGAGAGTGTTCTCGGCCTGTCGGGAGAGCGGAAGGGGACTGGAGCCGGTGCCCCTCCCTCAGCCGTGTCGCGGGGCAGCTACACTGATGGAAGCCTTCCGCAGGCACAGTGGGTCCCCGGATGCCCTGCCCCCACCGAGGGAACCAGGTCTCTTTGGATTTGCAGTGTTAGTTAGGACGTTCTTTATTTCCAGGACCAGGTTTTGCCTTCCATCAAGGCGGGGGCCGCCCTCACTGTCCCTCCTGAAGCCCGGAATAAAGAGGAGGAGTGTCAACTGCAAGTGCAGTGCTGTTNGGATTTAGAATTGGGAGCCACTGATGTATCAGTGGTATGTAAAAACATGGGGCTAAGTGTATGTATCCCAGAGTATGGATAAGAAGGAAGCCAGGGGAGGATCAAAATCCAAGGCCTTCCAGCATGTGGAAGTCAGCAAGTTGCCTTGAGAGTCTAAGGCATGGGCACCCCTGCTGGTAGTATCTAGAGCCCACCCTATTTCATTACTGCTCGTATTGACAAGATTCCCTTTCATGTGTCCTGGCAGTTTCAGTCTCTTGGTTTTGAGCTTAGCTCTATGGCCAAAAATTCTTTGCAATTTACTCTTATCTGGACGTTTTGGAGCAGGAAGCAGGTTCCTCTAAGTCCCATCTGCTGTGTTCTTGTTCTTGACTTGTGGATTTGCTCTGCGTACCTGCAGACAAACGAGGCACGGATAGCTGAATGGGCCTGTCTCCTCTGATTCACAGTTTCATCCTTCCTTCTGCACCCCGGGTCTGCTCAGGACATATGGCTGGAGCAGCCACCGCAGCTGCTCCAGCACTTGCTTTCCCAGACCCAGCTGTCGGGGGCTCACCTGAGCACACCTGTTACCCTTTCCTTTGAAAAGCTGGCCATTGATTTCTGACTTCAAAGCTTCACATCTCGTAGGGGAGACCTTTCAGGTATTTATCTGCCCCCAAGTGTCCACGTTCCAATCGGCCTAAGTCGGGCTGGATTTTCTCTCTCGCATTTGGATGATTTGCAGTTTGGTGACAAGAGCACGCTTGGGAAGCAGGGCTGGGGATCTGGATGCCTGATTCCACTCCCCGCTCACCCCGCTCCCACCATCTGATTCAGTTTATGGAGCTGAAACTAGACCTGAAGAAAACCGTGATGGATGTGGCCTGTGGGGCAGGTGAGAATCAGTCAGGAAGAAAGGAGGAGTGGAGCCTGGGGAACAACGCACGCTCAAATGCGACACGTTGAATGTTGCAAAGGCTACATCAGATTCCGGCTGGCCATTTCTGGAAAATCTTGTCCATTTTCCCGTCGTGGCAAAGATGACCATTTGTCTTGGCCAAGCAAACATACATACGTGCACACACCCCCACTCCAAATCACAGTGTTATCTCCCACCAGGTCTCGGCGGAGACTGACTTCTTATTAAGTGCCTCCGGTTGAGGATGAAAGAGTATACCAGAACAGGAACCTTTTTTTCCCCCCAAACATGAAAGAATTTTGTGTCTATAGAATATGTACCGGCTTGCATTCACACATAAACATCTACCACAACACAATTTCCTCCAGCTCAGAGCTGAGCTGCAATAAAGGCTTGAAATTGAATGAGCAGTGCCTGAAGTTTTATTCCATGACCCAGCAGCATCTCATTCCAGCTCAGTCTTACTCTCTGTCTAAAACAACCTCGATGTTTCTCAAGATTCTCTTGGAAGCAGCACGCTCTGGCAGCTAACTGCCTAATTCCCCTGGTTTTGTTATTAGAGCTGCTTCGGTCCATCTCTTATTCTCCAGCAGGAAGGCTTTCTCCATAAACTGCCATTTTTCCCCCCTTTTAATCTGCCTGTTCCTTCCGCTCTGCGTTTGAGATGTGAAGGTCCGTCATATCTGGATGGCCATAACCTCCTCTCTGTTCCCATCCTTCCCTCCCCACCCTTTCCGTGAACACAGCAGCACCATATTTCTTTTGTCCGCCTTGTGGATTAACGACTGTCAGCTCTTGGNTTTGAGATGTGAAGGTCCGTCATATCTGGATGGCCATAACCTCCTCTCTGTTCCCATCCTTCCCTCCCCACCCTTTCCGTGAACACAGCAGCACCATATTTCTTTTGTCCGCCTTGTGGATTAACGACTGTCAGCTCTTGGCAGTGGACGTGAGCGATCCCCTGACGAGAGGAAATCCAGCCTTGGCTGGAGACCCAGTTGTGACTGGAGATTTATAGTCATTGCCCCTGGGGAGACTCCTTAAGAGGCTGAAAGAGTTATTCCCTTTAGCAGGCACCCCAAACCCTTGTGACTCAGTATCGGTGCCCTTGGCTGTATATTGTTGAGTTGCTCGGTCATGTCCAACTCTGCGACCCCATGGACTGCAGTATGCCAGGCTTCCCTGTCCATCACCAACTCCCAGATTTTGATCAAACTCTTGCCCACTGAGTCAGTAATGCCATCCAACCATCTCATCCTCTGCCGTCCCCTTCTCCTCCTACCTTCAGTCTTTCCCAGCATCAAGGTCTTTTCCAGTGAGTCAGCTCTTCAGATCATGTGGCCAAAGTACTGGAGATTCAACTTCAGCATCAGTCCTTCCAATGAATCTTCAGGGTTGGTTTCCTTTAGGATGGACTGGTTGGATCTCTTTGGGTGTATATTACCCACCACCGACTCTGCAGGGCCGCCAGCGTGGGGGTCCTCCTGTGGCTCCCCTCGATTCTTCTCTTGCACTGCTTATCGCTCATGGGTGCGGTGTCATCTGTTTCCCTAGATCCTCCGTCAGGGCTGGGACTGACTGACCCACTGCTGCATTCTGTAGTCTAGCCCAAGCCCTCAAACATCCAAGCCCTCAGCTTGTCTTTGCTAAGTTCATTCATTCATTTGGTTACTCATTTGCGAAAATCTATTGCCTGCTCTTCCCAGATTTTGTTCTAGGTACTGAACAAATGAGCAAATGAGCAGAAGTGAGTGGAACGGCTGCCGTTCCCCCAGGCTGCTGCCCCTCTGTGGTTCTCTTGCAGTTTATTTTATTTATTTCCCTTGGCTGATTAACAAGCTAATGGACTGTTGCCGAGTACCGCGGTGGCGAGCGCTGAGCACCGGCTTTGTCAGGAGTCCCGAGGCTCTTCTCCCACAGTCCTCCCCTCTGTCTCCATTTCTGTGTCTGCCTTGCTCATCCCTATTCTATTCTTGTTCCTATCTGGCATGTCTGGTGACTTGGCAGGGTAGGAAGGAAAGAGACAGAAACCAAGTTACACAGACACCATGGGGTGGTCTTTGAGAGAACTTGACACGAATTCCACGGCGGGGAGGGCAGGGGTCTGAAGGGAATGAGGTGATCTCTCTGAGCTCCATAGCCCTTGTGATCCTCAGTTCAGCTAAGGGATCTCTTTTGCAGAGTATGATGGGCTGAATGCTTGGGTTCCTCCCAGTTTCGCATATTGACACCTAAACTCACTGTGAAGGTATAAGGAGATGGGGCTTTGGGGGGTGGTCAGGTCATGAGGGTAGGGCCTTCAGGAATGGATCAGTGACCTCACACATATAGAAGAGACCTGAAGAACTCTTATGCCCTTTCCATCACATCAGGACACAGAGAACCAGAAAGCGGGCTGTCATCAGACACTTACTTTGCTCTACCTTCATTTTGGGCTTCTGGCTTCCAGGATCGTGAGGAATAAATTTCTGTTGTTGATTCACCACTTAGCCCTGTGGTACTCCCTTATGGTAACCTGAATGGTCTCAGAAACATGGCAATACATGGGGTGGGGTGGACATTTCCCTTCATCTTCAAGTAGCTTCTAAGCTACTTCTTAGGGGTCAGCTGTTCCTGATCACAAGGACAAGAGGATCCGTGTGTGGGATGCTCATCCATGTGTGGGATGTGGCCCCAGAGTGGAGGAAGAAGCAGTCTGGCTCCTCAGGAGGCTTGAGATCGCTCCTGGGGTCTTCCAGAAACATCTCAGATAGTAGGAAGAGCACATCATAGAGCCATGGGCTCTGGAGCCACACTGGCAGGGGTGAGTGGGGTAGTGGGAATCAATGGTAGTGTGACTGTGACCTCCACACACGCCAGAGCTGGATGGATATGAGAACACCTGTTCCTGGCCTTTCAGATCGATTCCATTTATGCAAGCCCTCACCTCCATAGACAGGCCCAGAGGGGAACCACACACAGGCCAGCATCTCTGGCCTTGACCCGTTCACTCCCCAACTTGCCCATTTCAACCTGCTCTCTCTTCCTTTCATCCTCACTGGCCCCCTGCCTCTCTTCTCTGACTCTCAGTTCTTCCTGGATTTGGTTGCCCATTTGGGAAGGTTGAAAGTGTTAATCATTCAGTCACGTCCAACTCTTTGCCACCCCATGGACCATAGCCCACCAGGCTCTTCTGTCCATGGAATTCTCTAGGCAAGAATACTGGAGGTGGTAGCCATTCCCTTCTCCAGGGGATCTTCCTGACTTAAGGATTGAACACAAGTCTCCTGCATTGCGGGCAGATTCTTTACTATCTAAGCTACCAGGGAAGCATTATTTTATTACTATTGAAAGTCCACCACTGTGGGGATTCTGTTTCCCACATCTGGATCCACACAGCCTGGCGCAGGTGAGAAGCCCTCCTGGGCCACATCTGGGTACCTGGGGACTCCACCGTGCCCTGTCCTAGAGGATGAAAAGCAGTCGCTCCTTCTTTCAATCACTTACAAAGGTACTTTCACCACTGAAAAGAGCAACTGAGTTCACTTGGGCACCTCAGTTCTAGTAGCTGATTTGCCTTAATAAATTATTTCTCTTGGGTGAATTTGCCATTTAAAGGCAAAAAAACAGTATAGGTAAACATCTTATAAATCTCTACAATGACCATACTTGGCAGAAATGACAGATAGGTGAGGGAAAATTTTTTTCAGTTGAGAAAGAGTGTGTAGAGAATGCTTATAATCAATATTAACATGTGTATGAATCTCTGGGAATGATGTTAAAAGTGGAGATTCTTGGGAAGCTGCTGTAGCGCAGGGACCTCCGCTCATTGCTCTGTGATGACCGAGATGGGTGGGAGGGGGAGGGAGGTCCAAGAGGGAGCAGATATATGTCTGTCTCTTATACNNNNGAAAGATTGAGGGCAGGAGGAGAAGGGGACGACAGAGGATGAGATGGTTGGATGGCATCACCAACTCGATGGACATGGGTTTGGGTGGACTCCGGGGGTTGGTGATGGACAGGGAGGCCTGGCATGCTGCCGTTCATGGTGTCACAAAGAGTCGGACACAACTGAGCAACTGAACTGAACTGAAAATAGAAAAGTTGTGCAGTGTGAAAAAAAGAAAAAATTTCACCCTGTTAAACCTAACTTTGTTTCAGTAGGCTCATATTTTACTTAAACTATATACATATATATAAAAAGTTTGAATCGAGCTCTGAAAAAATGCATACCAGAACTTGAAGAATTAGTACAAGAATGGGACTTCCCTGGTGGTCCAGTGGTCACGACTCTGTGCTCCCAAGCCAGGGGGCCCAGGTTTGATACCTGCTGAGGGAACTAATGTCCTAAGACCCAGTGCAGCCAGATAAATAAATAATAAATATTAGGAGGGGGAAGAATTCGTGTGAGAAAAGGTATGTAAGGAGCACAGGTGGACGGGAACCCCGGCTGCCTGAATCTAAACCCACTAACCCTGTGGTCTCCAAAGTGTATCACCAGAGATTCCAGCTTCCATAGACCTGGTTACATGGCCTGAGAAACAGATTTATCTAGTTATAATTAAAATAGCCCGTGCAGTGATCTCACGGCCAGAGTGTCCTGGAGGAAAGCAGAAGACAGACAACTTGCTATAATGCAGGCACAAGTGAGCAGTACGAAAAAGGCAAAGTGTATAATTTCTCCTACCTCTGAATGGAGTTACCATCATCAACAAAATGGGATCAAAAAGGACAACAATCTTACTTTCAGAGGGGCCCACAAGTCAGTCAAAACTTATGGAAACATCCAAATTACTTGCAATTTTGACCCTTGGATCAACTTTCTTTCCATCTCTCAGTGGCTCCTAGAAACAGCTGTGTGTGCAGTAACTTAGAAAGAAAAAAATCACAGGGGACTCTACTCAGTCCTCTGTAATGATATATACAGGGACAGAAGCTTAAAAAAAAAAAGAGTGGCTATATGTATATGTAGAATTGACTCACTTTCCAGTACACCTGAAACTAACACAACATTGTAAATCAACTATACGCGAATAAAAATTAATTTTAAAAAAGATAAAGAAACCAGACACGTGTTGACATGCACCCTCCAATTTTTAACTGATAAAGGGCAACAGCTGATAGAGTGTGAAGGATGGGACGCGAGAGGGGCTGGACATTAAATTCTATTTCATGCAGTGTTCACTCCGAAAATTCAAGTTCAATACTTAGGATCTGTGTCCTATTCTGAATTCAGGTTCTATGTCTATAAAATGTTAAAAGGAGGGACTTCCCTGGTGGCCCAGCGGTTAAGACTTCGCCTTCCAGTGATGGGTGTGTAGGTTCGATCCCCGGCTGGAGAGCTAAGATCTCACATAACCTCATGACCAAAAGACCAAGATGTGAAACAGAAGCCATGTTATAACACATTCAGTAGACTTTTTAAATGGTCCATATTTTAAAAAAAAGATCTTAAAAAATGCTAAAAAGGAAAAATGAAACTTACCAACTCCCGACTTCACCAGCAACAGTGTGAGAAGTCAATCTGAAATAGCTGCCGACATTAAACAGAGGAGATTGTGTGTGAAACTCAGATGTTTTGGTTTCTCTTGGAATTTGGACGGTCAGCAAGACCCTGCAGACTGCACTGGTCTGGGTGCCAAAGGCTATCTCCTTTTATAGATCACCCATCTGAAATGAGTCACCTCCAGGGCAACAGAGAGCAGTCAGAGAGAGCATGCCCTTGGGGTTCAGATCTCAGCTGTACTGCCTCCAGGTTATGACCTTGGGCTGGCCGTATACACGTCAGTGCCTCAGTCTCCTCCTCTGTGGATTGGGTACAAGGATAAGCCCTTCCTATGAGGGCTGCCATAGGTCTAATGAGTTAATCCACGTAGAGATGGCATAGACCAATGCCTGGCACACCCTGACTGCTCCACGAGCCTTCAAGTGCATGATGACTGCCCCGCCCTGGCCCCCCGCCCCGAGCTAGAGGCCCCCACAGCAGAGGCTCAGGGCTGGGTTTGTGCAAAAGCACACAGGGCAGCCAGACTGAGAAGCAGGCAGGCACGACCACTCATGCTTACCCTCCTGGCAAACTGCCTAAGATCACACCCTCTTTCTTCTCCATCTCCCTGTCTGCCAGCCTAAGCCCAGACTCAGTGCGCCCTCCCTAGACACTGTCTCCCCCAGCGTGTTCCCCATCCACTCAATATGCCCTGCCCAGCAGTCACCCCTGCCTTCAGGAAACCTGGCTTTCATTCTGCCCTACTTTCCACGGCCTCCAGGGCAACGTCCACTTCATACCTGACAGTGGGCGCCTGGGCAGCAGGGGAGCAGCCACAAGAGTGGGGAAGCTGGCTCTGCCACCTGCCAGCTTGTAGAAGCCTGCTTTTCAGCCTCACTTTCCTTGTGTGTAAAACCAGCAGGAAAGGGGCCCTTGTCATGTGTGAGGGTTTAGAGTAACAATATAATAAAGCATTCCTTGGTAGTCCAGTGGTTAGGACTACGCACTCNCCTGCCAGCTTGTAGAAGCCTGCTTTTCAGCCTCACTTTCCTTGTGTGTAAAACCAGCAGGAAAGGGGCCCTTGTCATGTGTGAGGGTTTAGAGTAACAATATAATAAAGCATTCCTTGGTAGTCCAGTGGTTAGGACTACGCACTCCCAATGCAGGGAGCCCAGGTTCGATCCCTAGACAGGGAACTAGATTCCACACGCTACAATTAAGATTTTTGCTTGCTGCAACTAAAGATCCTGCATGCTGCAACCAAGACCCAAGATCCCAGCTGCCTCAACTAAGACCTGGTACAGTCAAATAAATAGATATTTTTTTAAAGAAAGAAATTTTGTTTTTAAAGTTCCAAAGAGATACGGAAGTTAAACCATAACCAGACTATCTCTGGAAAATGTGTATGAGACTCAAGGGGCATTTATTCAATAAGTGTTTCTTCAGCACCTGCTATACACCGAGCATTCTGCAAAGCAAAAGCCAACCCTGTGAGTTAGACTACTTCAAAAACTGCCTGTTTACCAGGGGTAAAGGGAGGCCCAGAGAGGCTGAGTGACTTGCCCAGTATCACGCAGGTAGAAAGTAAAGAGGCAGGAATTTAAACCAGACAGCCAGGCTACAGGGTCCGTGCCTTTATTCATTGCGGGCGTTAGTTGCTAAGCCCTATCTGACTCTTTGCGACCCCATGGATGGTAGCCCACCAGACTCCTCTGTCCATGGGATTCTCCAGGCAAGAATACTGGAGTGGGTTGCCATTCCCTTCTCCAGGGGAACTTCCGGATCCAGGGATCGAACCCATATCTCCTGCATTATCAGAATAAAGCCCCCTTTATTCACNGACTCCTCTGTCCATGGGATTCTCCAGGCAAGAATACTGGAGTGGGTTGCCATTCCCTTCTCCAGGGGAACTTCCGGATCCAGGGATCGAACCCATATCTCCTGCATTATCAGAATAAAGCCCCCTTTATTCACTGAGCACCTGCTATGTGCAGTCCCCTCCCCACACCTGGATCTAAGGAATTATCAAGCCTGTCCACTAAAGAAGGGATTAGATACCTGCCCCCTGCACTTAGCACACACACGGGTCACGGTTTCTGCCCACTGTGGTTCCATGAGGACACTATTTGGCCCCTACTGTGTGTCCAATGTACTGAACACTGTCTACTGGCACACAGCAGGTGCTCCATAAATGTTTGTTGAAGGATGAAAGAATGGCCCTAATTCGGAGGAGGACACAGAAGCCCGGGCAGGCTCTGGAGCCTGGGGCTTCCACCAATCTTCCCCCAAACTCTAGAACTCACACCTCAGCCTGCCCAGGTCACTGGGGGCGCCCCTCCCCCAAACCCCTGCTCAGCCACAAGGAGAGGGAAGGAGTGCAGGTGCCTAGAAGAAGGACTGGGGCCAGCCAGGCCCTGAGTGGTGCCAGTAGCCACAACTGAGCAGGCCTGGATCCAACCCTGGGCCAGTACCAACGAATCCCGTACCCCGCGGGGAGGTCTAGGGAATGAGGAGCTGATCATTCCTGGAGACCCATCTGGATGCGATGGCACCCATCTGATGGATGAGGCCCACTGAAAGAAGTGCGCTGCGCCTGGGAAGGGGTCCCCGCAGCCGCTGGAAAAAGTGGGAATTCGGTGCTCTGGAGGAGAGGGCGGTGTGAATGGCGATCCTGGGGCAGGAGGAACCCGAGCTGGGGCAGAGAGAGCGCCGCGTTTGGAGAAGATATCAGAAACGAGGAGGAGGAAAGGGGTATTGGGAGGGAAACAGAGCCTGCTGGGGAGGACTCCGGGTGTTGAGGAAGAGTAGAGGGGAGGAGGACTTGGGCCAGGGAGGGAGCTGCAGCGTTGGGGCGGTGGACCTGAACATGCATCGCCAGGACGTCCAAAGCTCCCAGGGAGGGCGGCTGGCCTTGGCCGTGGCGAGGATGGCCGGGTGCCAGGCCCCCTGCCCCTGCAGGCTTGCGGGGGTCTCCCATCCCCCCAGGCCCTCGCCCCTTCCTCACCTACCTGGGGTCGCGGGGGCGACCGGCCGCACGCCTCGCGTCCTCGGGGCGGAGGTTGGTGGCCGGAAGGCCTGGGGGCGATGCCCGCGGAAGGCAAAGCGCAGAGGGCGCGCTTGTAGCCCCAGACGCACGGCCTCCGCCCGCCCCTTCCGCGTCCGGCGAGGAGGGAGGAACCGGGTGAGATCACGCTTTCCCAGCGGGACAGGGAAAGTCCCTGAGGCGCCCCAGCGACGTCCTCTCTGCCTCCCTGGCTGCCACGTAGACCGTGTTTGGGGACCTCTCGGGGGCCCGGCCGCGGGGACCACCACGGGGCTCCACAGGGACAAAACCCTGTCTGCAGGGACCCACAGTCTAGTGAGAAAGAACCACAGTTTAGTGCATCTCAATGGGTAATTAATGTTTTACAGGAAATGAACAAAAGGGATGGGATAATTGGGAGCAGGGGTGAGGGTGGGAATCCTGGCCACCCTGGAGGGGTTTGGGGACGCTTTTGTGGCTGGAAGAGGGTCAGACAGCATGATGGCATATATATATATTTTTTTGGCCGAGTCACCCAGCGGGATCTTAGTATCCTCAGCAGGGCTTGAACCTGGGCCCTCCTCAATGAAAGGGCAGAGTCGGAATCAGAGGACCGCCAGGGAATTTGCAAGAGGGCATATCTTGAAACCGCAAAGGTGACATTTTAAAATTCACCGGGAGCAGAACTAACTAAAACCTGTAACCAAAAACAAACAAAAAAAAGTAATAAAAAATACACATAAAATTAAATTCACAGGGGTCCTAACCTTTTGGAAGGTCCTAGACCCAGGGCATACATATGTATCTGGCACAGTTAAACCACAGTGTTGAGAGCCCATCGTGCTCAGAGGGACCCGTGAAAATGTTTTAATTTCTTTTAAAATCAGAAATGAAAAAAAATGAATATAATTTAGCTTAGATTACATGTGTCTTTAAACCAACACAGTTGTAAAATGTAATTTTTTCTTTTAATGGAGGAAGGTGCCTACAAAAGCCATAAATAATATCTTCTATTGGGCCCCTTTGTCGCCTGGAATCTCTTATCAAAATACCATGTTATAAAAAACAAACTTCTGGTTACCCAAAGGAAAAGAGGTGTGGGTGAGGTTAATCAGGAATTTAGGATTAAGAGCTTCATGAGCGCTAAGCTGCTTCAGTTGTGTCTGATTGTGCGACCCTATGGACTGCAGCCTGCCAACTCTAGCCCACCAGGCTCTTCTGTCTATGGGATTCTCCAGGCAGAAATACTGAAGTGGGTTGCCTTGCCCTCCTTGAGGGGATCTTCCCAACCAGCTAATATGGTTCTACTGTAGAGCACAGGGAATTACATTCAGTATCCTGTAATAACCTATAATGGAAGAGAATCTGAAAAATATATGTATGTTTTTCAAGTTGCTATACACCTGAAGCTAACACAACATTGTCAATCAAGTATACTTCAATTTGAGTCCCTTGCACAGCAAGGAGATCAAACCAGTCAATCCCAAAGGAAATCAACTCTGAATATGCATTGGAAGGACTGATGCTAAAGCTGAAGCTCCAATACTTTGGCCACCTGAGGCGAAGAGTCAACTCATTGGGAAAGACCCTGATGCTGGGAAAGACGGAGGGCAGGAGGAGAAGAGGGCAGCAGAGGATGAGATGGTTAGATAGCATCACCAACTCAATGGACATGAATTTGAGCAAACTCCAGGAGATAGTGAAGGACAGGGAAGCCTGGTGTGCCTCAATCCTTGGGGTCTCAAAGAGTCACACAACTTAGCGACTGAGCAATAACACTTTTATTTTAAAAGTACCATTTGTTAGATTCATTAAACTCAACACAGTAGGTTACAACAAAGTCCATTATGTTTAAATATATATATTTTTTAACTTTCTATTTTATATGGAGTATAGTTGATTAACGATGTTATGGTAGTTTCAGGTGGACAGCAAAGGGACTCAGTCGTGTATATGAAATATACTTATTAAAATACTTTAAAAAAATACAGCTTAGTGATTCATCCTTGAATGAATGGATAAACGAAATGGAGTCTACCCACACAATGAGGTATTATTCAACCTTAAAAAGGAAGGAAATTCTGACACAGGCTACAATGATGTGAATGAACCTTAAAGATATTGTGCTCAGTGAGATCAACCAGAGAGGGAAGGATGAATATTGTGTGATTCCACTCAGGGCCCCTAGGGGGGTCAGGTTCACAGAAACATAAAGGAGGTGGTAGGCATCACCAGCAGGAAAAGGGGGAGTCGGTATTTCGTGGGGGCAGAGTTTCAGTTTGGGAAGATGAGAAAGTCCAGGAGATGGATGGTGGGGATGGTTTCACAACAAAGTGAAAGTACTTAATGTCACTGAGCTTTGCATTTAAAAATGGTTAAACAGTGGTACTTCCCTGGTGGTCCAGTCGTTTCCACTGGAGGGGGTATGGCTTTGATTCCTGGTCTAGGAACTAAGATCCCACATGTCACATGGTGCCGCCAAAACAAAAAAACCAAAGGGAAAAGAAAAAAGACTAAAAGGTAAGTTTCATGTTTACTATATTTCACCACAATAAAAAATTGCTTTCAAACACTTGCAAGACAATAACTTCAAAAAGACTCCTGAAATAGAGCTATCCCTAAGCAAACAAACAGAACTTAGGGTTCCACCTCTATGTGTATCACCACATTAACAAGACCTCATCCCTCCAGTGATTTTGCAATAGTAACAAGGGCCAACCGTATTTATCCCTAAGCAAACAAACAGAACTTAGGGTTCCACCTCTATGTGTATCACCACATTAACAAGACCTCATCCCTCCAGTGATTTTGCAATAGTAACAAGGGCCAACCGTATTTTGAGCCACCTGAGGCAATGTGACCACTGATATGAAAATGTCTGTGGTTTTCTACTTGAGACAAAGCCACAAGAACTTCATTCATAATTGAGGAAATGATAAATATCAGTTAGAGTCAGTGAGAATAAAGATATGAGGGTTTCCCCCCTCACTGGTACACTGGACACCCTGAATTTTATCATTAGATCTCCCAAGCAGTGCATGGATTCCAGGCCAAAGTTCGCTGAAAGGTTTTTGGGAGAGAGATGAAATGTAAATTATCTAGATGCTAAGTCCCACTCTGTCGGCCTGCCCCCTCCCCCACCACAATGCCTCGCTTATTCCTAGTCTCCTGAGAGGGAGAAATTTTATTGAACCCATACTGTGTGCTAGGCATGTCTAGGCTCTGGGGACACCTTGGGGTCGGGGTGGGGGAAGAAGTAGTCCATGTCCTTGGGGCCTCCTGAGCCGGACAGGGAGAAGACATCCAACCCACCTTCCCACACCTCTCCCCACACCCGCACACCCACTTTCTGGAGCACCCATTACGTGGCTGTATCCACAACAAACACATCTTGGTGGTCGTCTGATCCGTGTCTTAAAACAACCGTTCCTGGTAGGTTTATTGTTCTTGTTCAGTCATGCACTCGTCTTCAACTCACTTTGGTCTGGCTTTGCTGTTTATCCAAATTGGCCAGAAGTCAGCAAAGTTTTTCCTGTGAAGGACAAGAGAGTGAAATACTGTCCAACAATGGAGCATAGTGTCTTTATTACAACTATCTGATGCTGCCATTCCTTGTAACCCTAAAGCAGTCACAGGTCATACGTCAATAAATGAGTGTGGTTGTGTGTCAATAAAACTTTATTTACAAAAGCAGGCAGTGGGCTGGACAGTGGTAGTAGTTTGCTGACCCTGGACATCGATGGTGTCAATATTTAGCTTTATTCTGGGTGACTATGGGCTTCCCAGGTGGAGCTAGTTGAAACAACCCACCTAGGAGAGGCAGGAGAGGCAGGAGACTTGGATTCGATTCCTGGGTCAGGAAGATCCCCTGGAGTAGGAAATGAGAACCCACTCCAGTATTCTTGCCTGGAGGATCTACTGGAGGAGCCTGGCAGGTTATGGTCCACAGGGTTGCAAAGAGTCAGACACAACTGAAGAAACTTAGCACACAGGCACTGGTGATGTCTCCAACACTTTTCTAAGCCAGTATGTGTAAACCAAACTTTTTTATTTGACCAAACCATGCAGCTTGGGGAAACCTAGCTCTCTGACCAGGGATCAAAACCATTCCCCCTCCAGTAGAAGCATGGAGACCTAACCAGTGGACCACAAGGGACATCCCCAGACTTTGTTCTTTTAAAGTGTATTGTGGTCTCATTAAGCATTGCTATGTCACAGTTTGTTGAGTTCTCTGTCATTGTTCAGGGGCTTCCCAGGTGGCTCAGTGGTAAAGATTCTGCCTGCCAATGCAAGAAATGCAGGTTTCATCCTTGGGTAGGGAAGTTCCCTGGAGAAGGAAATGGCAACCCAATATCTAGTCCAGTATCCTTGCCTGGAGAATCTCATGGACAGAGGAGCCTGGGGGGGCTCCAGTCCATGGGGTCGCAAAGAGTCAAACACGACTGAGCACAGCAGCTGTTATTGGACAAGCCGGTTGCTGCCGATGTTCCCCCTCAAACAGGCATGGATGCCTTATACATTAGTGGCTATGAACACAGAGCAGGGGAGTGGTGGGGAAGTCTGAGTGAGTGCTGGGTTCACATCCTTCTTCTGATACTTACCAGCTATGAGCCGGGGCCACGGGCAAGTCCTCTGAGCCTTGCCTCAGTTTCCTTCCCTTGTAACATAGCCATGGTAACAGCACCTGCTTCATGGGACTGATGAAAGGATTAGATGATGGGGCTTCCCTGAGGGTCCAGTGGTTCCATGCTTCCACCACAAGGGGGCACAGGTTTGATCTCTGGTCAAGGCCAAAAGAGTTGAGCCATTTCAAATCCTAAAAGATGATGCTGTGAAAGTGCTGGACTCAATATGCCAGCAAATTTGGAAAACTCAGCAGTAGCCACGGGACTGGAAAAGGTCAGTTTTCATTCCAATCCCAAAGAAAAGCAATGCCAAAGAATGCTCAAACTACCACACAATTGCACTCATCTCACACGCTAGTAAAGTAATGCTCAAAATTCTCCAAGCCAGGCTTCAGCAGTATGTGAACCGTGAACTTCCAGATGTTCAAGCTGGTTTTAGAAAAGGCAGAGGAGCCAGAGATCAAATTGCCAACATCCGCTGGATCATCGAAAAAGCAAGAGAGTTCCAGAAAAATCTCTATTTCTGCTTTTTTGACTATGGCAAAGCGTTCGATTGTGTGGNAGGGGATGACAGAGGATGAGATGGCTGGATGGCATCACCGATTCAATGGACATGAGTTTGGGTAAACTCCGGGAGTTGGTGATGGACAGGGAAGCCTGGCAGTGCTGCAGTCCATGGGGTCGCAAAGAGTCAGACACAACTGAGTGACTGTACTGAACTGAACTGGGGCCAAAAAAAAAAAACTAGGTGACTTCATTGAAAGGGTTTCTAAGAGCTTCTAGGGTAACTGCAAAGAACAGGAACTTCTGGATCTTTTCAGACATGAAAAAGAAACACTCTCACTCTTATTAAACACTGCCAGAGATTTTTTTTTTGTCCAAAAGTGTATCCCTGTTTGCACTCCTCCCCCCCACCCCCGGAAGTGAACTGAAGGGCTTAACTTCCCACATCTCTACCACCATGCTACTTTCTCTTTCTTAATTTGTATCGATGTGTAATTCACAAGCACTGAAGTCTATAAAGCTTAAAGGGACAGCTCAGTGGGTTTTGGGGCATGTACACACTCTTTGCGACCCAGAGATCAAATCTGGGTCTTCTACATTTGCAGCCAGATTCTTTACCGTCTGAGCCACCAGAGAAGCCCTTCATATTTCCCACACTCCTGTAACCAACTTCCTTACCGAGATACATTAGAGGTGATTCCAACCGCTACAAGTCTCGGAGGGCCCCCTCTTTGTCCCTACCCACAGGACAACCGCCCGCCTGGTTTCTCTCATCATAGCTTTAGTTTTGATTTTGAAACTTCATCAAAAGAGAACCAGTGAGTGGGTGTGTTTGCATCTGCCTTCTTTCCCTCAGCATCATGCCTGTGAGTTTCAACCACGTCCTTGTGAATATCAGTAATTCATCCTTGTTCCCATCTTTATGTACTGGGAGAAACAGTTAAGTCTAAGCAGTAAGATGAAATGGGAAGAAAGCCAGTATGGTGGTCTTAAGCAGGTTGGCAAGCTATTCCTGTAAAGGGTTAGATAGTAAGTCTTTTCAGCTGTGCAGGATACAGGAGGTGTCCGTTGTGTAATTCTGCTTTAAAAATGTACTGATTCTTAGCCTGTGAGTCATGCCAACAGACAAATTCTTCGGATAGTATTGGCCCTCGGGCTGGTTTGCAGACTTTTACTCTAAATCATTTTACCACACTGCCTGACACACAGCAAGTATTCATTTCTAAGAGTTGACAGGCAAATTTTCCATGGCATCTAATTTTGAAATTTTTTTATGTGTTCTTTTTCTTACTACTACCCACAAATGTTTAATCTTTTTTTATTTTTGAAAAATAATTGACGTACAATAGGGCATTAAACTTCTGCGTACAACATAACGATTTGATGTATGTATATATTGGGCTTCCCTGGTGGCTCAGATGGTAGAAAATCTGCCTGCAATGCCAGAGACCCGGGTTTGATCCCTGGGTTGGGAAGATTCCCTGGAGAAGGAAATGGCAACCCACTGCAGTATTCTTGCCTGGAGAATTCCATGGACAGAGGAGCCCAGTGGGCTACAGTTGATGGGGTCACAAAGAGTTGGACAAGACTGAGTGGCTAACACACACAANTTCCCTGGAGAAGGAAATGGCAACCCACTGCAGTATTCTTGCCTGGAGAATTCCATGGACAGAGGAGCCCAGTGGGCTACAGTTGATGGGGTCACAAAGAGTTGGACAAGACTGAGTGGCTAACACACACAATATATTGAATATATATATATTATATATATATAATATTTCACAATATTTCACATATTGTGAAAGGACCACAATATGTCTAGGTAACATCTATCACCTCACATAGTTAAACATTTTTCTTTTCTTATGATGAGAACTTTAAGACCTACTCTCAGCAACTTTCAAATACACAATGCAATATTGTTCTATTAATGTACCTTTATTTATCTACTTATTTCTGGCTGCACTGGGTCTCCTTGCTGCTCAGGCTTTTCTCTATTTGTGCTGAGCAGGGGCTACCCTCTACTTGCAGCGCACCAGCTTCTCATTGCAGTAGCTTCTCTTGTTGCAGAGCATGGGCTCTAGGGTGTCTGGGCTTCAGTAGTTGCAGCTCGAGGGCTCCAGAGCACAGGCTCAGTAGTTGTGGCATGTGGAATCTTCCTGGATCAGGGATCAAACCCATGTCTCCTGCATTGGCAGGCAGATTCTTTACCACTGAGTCACCAGAGAAGCCCCTGATGTGAATCCTTTTTAAAAATCTTTATTGAATTTGTTACAACATTGCTTCTGTTTTATGTTTTGGTGGGATCTTAGCTCCTTAACCAGGGATCGAACCTGCACCTCCTGCTTTGCAAGAAGGTCTTAAACACTGGACGACCAGGGAAGTCCTGACCTTAGGATCTTTAAGTACACCACTCTGCAAAATCTTTGCACAGAACTGCACTGAGTTGGTTATCAGTGAAACTGAGGGCTAGAGAGGCAAAAGACCCCACCCAGCCAGGGTCACACAGCAGGGACCAAGGAGCTGGCCAGTGGACCCACGCCCCATCACCAAGCTGGAGTCTAGCACGGCCAGGCCAGCGCAGGACGCCGAGCCCTCGAGAGCACGTCACAAACAGAATCAGCACAAAGTCCTGCCATCACCAACGTGGTTGACGGTAGGCGGAGCCTCCCCCACTGTGTGCTCCATCTGTGAAGCTCAATACCAGGGACTTCCCTGGCGGTCCGGCAGTCAAGATTTCACACTCACAATGCAGGGTGCCCAAGGTCGACCCCAGGCAGGGGAACTAAGGTCCCACATGGCACAGCCTAAAAAAATAATTTAAACGAAATAAAATAAAGCGCAAGACCAAAAAGGTTTGTATGTGAACTGTACGGAACGGCCCTGGGCCAAAGTGGGTGGAGAATTCGGTTGCTGTGCTTTCTCTGTAAGCAAACATTAGCACAGCAGTGGGAACTTGGCCAGTCCCAGAAATGGACAGAAATTTTGGAAACCCCAAACTGGCAACCTTGAACTCCTCAAAGCCAGGACAAGTTCCCCGAGTCTGCTGTAACCAATGGCCACAAACACAGTGGCTGGAAACCGCACACGTTGCCATCTGATGGTTCTAGGCATCAGAAGTCTGAAGTCTTTTTCATATATATATAATTTACATGTATATATATTATATGTGTGTGTACGTGTGTGTGTTAGTTGCTCAGTCGTGTCTGACTCTTTACGACCCCAGGGACTGTAGTCTGCCAGGCTCCTCTGTCCATGAGATTCTCTAGGCAAGAACACTGGAGTGGGTTGCCATGCCCTTCTCCAGGGGCATCTTCCAGACCCAGGGATCACACCCGTGTCCCCTGCATTGGCAGGTGGATTCTTTACCACCCGAGCCACCAGGGAAGCCTGATGATAATGGTATCATTCTCTAAAGACATACTGATACATCTCCAGTCAATAACGTTTAGGTGAAAAAAGACACTAATATGTCTGGTCAGTAATGTGTTAATTGAATCCCATTTGTAAAGTCTCCTTTGCCAGGTGAGAAGTCAGATCATCAGCATCTTTCGGGGGTCACACAGTTCCCCCACATGCCTGGGAAGGCCCAGTACAAGAAAAGCGGTAGGCTTCTCCCTTCCTCTGGCTGCCTGGGATGTGACAACAGGGGCAAGATTCTGGCAGGTGAGTAGGGAGGAGATGAGAGACACCCCCCCAACAGTCCAAGAAGTCCATACAGAGACTCCAGAGTTGTCCAGCTGCTGAAAAATAAAAAAACCACACACACATGTACACATATATATCAGGCCTGTACTTTGCAGGTAAAATTTATTAAGGCAGCACTGAAGCCTCCCACACCCAGGGCTCGCTGGGCAGGCCTGAGCCCCCTCCTGCTCGGGACTGAGCGTCAGCTGCTCTGCCCCCACCTCACCCCTAAGGGGCCCACCTCCCAGAGGTCCAAGTCCACTAGCTTCAGGCTGATATCCAGGGGCCTCAATGTAGAAAAAGGGTGTGGTTTTTAAGGAAGAAGAAAAATTTGGAACCCTCTAGAAAAAAAAATTTTTTTTCCTGGAACTCTTGTCCTAATGACGGATGTGATTCTCAGGACACGCTTCCTCCAAGCATGGAGAGGATGAGGGACAGGTCAGATTTGAGAACCTCAGCTTCCTGAGGTGCATTCCCAGTGAGGGGTCCCCTGTCACTCGCCAGCCCCTCGAGAAGGCCGGAGCCCTCTGAGCCCTCCTCCAGCCTCTCCTATTTCTTCTTTTCTGGGGCTTTCTCAACGACTCCGGGGGCGAAGGGGCCCACCAGCCACGTGATGGGTGTGTTCTGGGCCACATACTCCACCAAGTGGTCCAGGGCCTCTCGGACCCTGGCCACCTGCTCGCGGCTCCGCGTCAGGACGCTGCTGGACAGATCCTGGAAGGAGTGGATGCCAGAGAAGGTGGCTTGGAGGTCCTCTACCTGCTGGCGAGCCTGTAGCGCCTGGTCCTTGATGTGGGCGGGCAGACCCTGGAGGCTGGAGCCCAGCGAGGCACAGGTGGTCTGGAGCTGCTGGGTGATGTCCCGGAACATGGCGAGTGTCTGAGACTCGACCTGCTGAGAAAGGGCGGGTGGGGGCGTGACATCAAGACCCTTTGCTTTGGGGGTAACAGGACTCAAGGAGCTTCCCAGGTGGCTCAGCGGTAAAGAATCCACCTGTCAATGCAGGAGATGTGGGTTCGATCCCTGATTCAGGAAGATCCCCTGGAGAAGGAAATCGCAACCCACTGCAGTATTCTTGCCTGAGAAAATCCCATGGACAGAGGAGCCTGGAAGGCTACAGTCCACAGGGTGGCAAAAAGTCAGACACGACTTTTGACACAACTACATAACAACAGGACCCAAAGACCAGGAAAGAGGAACTGGGGGTGTTGCACCCACCTTGGGGAAAGCCTTTCCCTAGGGCACGGAGGCTCAGAATACCAGCACTTTGAGTTTCAAACTGTGCCAGATAATTGCTGGTCAAATTGAAAAACAGGCACAGAGATATTTTCAAAGAAGATACACAGAACAATAAGCACATGAAAAGATGTTCAGCCTCATTGGACATCAGGGAAGTGTGGCTCAAACCCACGATGAGACACACCTCACTCACATTAGGATGATCTGGGTCAAAAAAGACAGGTATGGGGGCTTCCCTGGTGGTCCAGTGGTTAAGAATCTGCCTGCCAAAGCAGGAGACACTGGTTCGATTTCGATTCCTGGAAGGTTCCCACACGCCTCGGGGCAACCAAGCCCGTGCAGCCCGGAGCCTGCGCTCTGCAACAGAAGCCACCGCAGAAAGAGCCCTGTGCACCAAAGCAAAGAATGGCTCCCACTTGCTGCAGCTGGGGAAAGTCGGTGCGACAAACACCCAGCACAGCCAGAAAACAAAAAAACTGTTTAAAAAAAAGACACATATGGGACTTCCCTGGTGGTCCAGTGGTTAAGACTCCATGCCCCAGCACATGGGGTCCGTGTTCCACTCCTGGTCAGGGAACTAGATCCTGAATGTTGCAACTCAAGATCCTGAAGGCCACAACTAAGGCCTGGAACAGCCAAACAAATTTGAAAAAAAAAAAAAAAAAGATCGAACAGGCACTGGCGAGGATGGGAAGAAATTGGAACCCTCATATATTGGAGCGCAGCAGTCACTTTGGGAGACGGTCTGACAGTTCCTCAAAATGGTAAACTGTAAGCCTAAGTAAGCACTTGACTCAGCAATTCCACCCTCTAGACTTCCGCCCGAGAGAAAAGAAAATGCATGTCTGTGCCAAGACTGGAACACAAATGCTCAAAGGGGGGTTATTCACAGCTGCCGAAAGCGGAAACAACCCAAATGCCCATCTGCTGGCAAACGGGGACACAAAATGTGGTTCATTCATACACCGTGATGTTCTTCCGCCATATAAAGGGATGAAGCCCTGGCACTTGCTGCCACGTGGATGGACCTTAAGGACCTGATGCTCAGTGAGAGAAGCCAGACACAGACGGCCACATGGTGTATGATTCCACTGATATGAAATATCCATAGAGACAAAGTACATTTGCGGTTTCCAGGGCATGGAGGAAGATAGAAACAGGCTCTTATGATACTGGGGAGACAGTCTCCTCTTGGGGTGATGGGAATGCTCTGAATTATTAACACAGTTGATAGTCATACAACCCATGAATATACTAAAAACCACTAAATTGTATACTTCAAATGGGTCAGTTGTACAGTACGCAAATTATATCTCAAAACTTCTTTATTTAATTCTGGTCTCACCGTACAATATGTGGGATCTTAGTTCCCTGAACCAGGGATTGAACCGGGGCCACAGCAGTCAAAGTCCTGAGTCCTTAACACACTGGACCACCAGGGAATTCCCTCAAAACTTTTTTAAAGCACAAGATACTGAATTTTACACCTCAATAAATTTGTTTTTGAAAAAGTGTTTTTTTGTTTTTTTTTAATGAGAAGGTCTGGAAGAACTTTTGAGGGAGAAGATGTAAGCAGTGGGGGAGACCATGGTTGAGATAAGAGTCCTTGAAAATTCCTGAGTCTGGGGAGGAAATCAAAGCAGGTAGCGACCCTAGGCTGCCCTGAGCCTGGTCAGCTGAGGACTCTGGCTTTGAACCCGGCCAGGAGGTGCTGCCAGGATCAGGATCTATTTTCTCTTCAGCAGTTGGGGGGTTGGGGTTGATGGTTTTAAGTGGTTAGGGTCTGAATGCGCAACAGTTTTACAGAGATACTCACAATATCTTTAGAAATATCATTTTTTTAACACTATGTGCCTTATGTGTCAATGTGAGTGTGTGTAAAATAACTCATATACCAGGAAACTCACGCTTTTAAGTGAACAATTCAGTGATTTTTTTTTTTAATATAGTACATTCAACAGGTAGTGCAACCAGCCCTTCGATCTAATTTCAGAACATTCCATCACCCCAAAAGAAACTCAAAAAAAAAAAAAAAGGGAATTCCTTGGCAGTGCAATGGTTAGGACTCTGAGCTCTCACTGCCAGGGGCACGGGTTTGATCCCTGGTCAGGGAACTAAGATCTCAACAGCCTTCTGGCTTGACCGAAAAATAAAAAGCACAGAAAGAAAAAGACACTCCCTCCCCACTTACCCCTCGCCCAGCTCCCAGCAACCACTCATCCACTCTCTGCGTCAACAGATCGGCCTGTTCTGGACGTTTCCCATCAACGAAATCCCTCCCCATGTGTCCTTCTGTGCCTGCTTCTCTCACTGCGCATCCTGTTCTCAGGGTCCATCCACGTGGTAGTGAGTGTCAGGCTTCCCTCCTTTTCACAGCTGAGTGATGCTCCCGTGTGTGGAAGGACCACATTTTGTGATGCATCATCTGCTGGTGGACATCTGGGCTGTTCCACTTTGTGGCTGTTGTGACTCAAACACTGCCATAAACACGTATGTTCATTTCACCTTAATGACCCTGCAGATGGTCCTGCACCCCATTCACAGATGGGGAAACTGAGGCCCAGCGAGGTTAGGCTGAGAACCTGCAGTGCAGGGATATTAAAAGAGTCCCTAACAGAGAGGCTATGGTTCAGAATGAGGCACAAGAATTGTTTAAGGCAGCAACTCAGTGAAAGCCTGGATGAGGGGCACCACAGGTGGCAAAAGTCAGGGCTCGTTCAAGAGACCAGCACTTGCCATGGGCTGGAGGGGCCAGAGCATGCTAGTGAGGAGCTGTTGTGAGGAGCCTGGTGGGCACATATGAAGGATGTCATGGGACGCTGGGACGGGGGAGAGGAGTCACTCACTCGGTTGTGTCTGACTCTGTGACCCTATGGACTGTAGTCGGCCAAGAGCCTCTGTTCATGGGATTTTCCAGGCAAAAATACTGGCGTGGATTGCCCTTTCCTTCTCCAGGGGATCTTCCCGACCCAGGGATTGAACTGGCATCTCCTGCACCTCCTGCATTGGCAGGCAGATTCTTTTATCACTGAGTCACCTGTGAAACCCGAAGAGCCAGGACTCAAGAAAATGGAGCAGGGCTTAGAATTCAGCAGGTGGAGACCCATCCCAATCAAGTGCCTGTGGTTCAGAAGCAACACGTGCACACAAAAGTAGAAATCCAGGCGGGCATCCTGGTGGAGTTGTCATCAGGTCCTGAGGGCAGTTAATGGGAGGAGAGGCTGGGGAAAGCATGTGGAGAGGGCCCCAAGCACCCAGTGCCACCGCAGGTAGGTACCTCTGGCTTGGCCGCGTCCTCCTCCGGGCCCTGCAGCCGCTTCTGGTTCCAGCCAAGCCACATCTGGTGTAGTTTCTCCTGACCCTCCACCAGCTTCTGATCGACGCCCTGCTTGATGGTTTCCATCTGGGGCAGAGGGAGATAGACAGTGGCTGCCTCAGGGCTTGAATGAAGCTAGGAGAGACCCTGGGGATCCACAGGAATGCTGGAAGAGGCAGGAATCCACAGGGAGCCCAGGGGGTTGGAGCCCTGAACCCTAGGACCTTAGGCTGTGACTGCATTTGAAGACAGGTCTTCAAAGAAGTGATTAAGCTAAAATGAGATCATTAGGGTGGACCTAAAAGATGTTTGCTCCTTGGAAGAAAGGCTATGACAAATCTAAACAGCATATTAAAAAGCAGAGACACCACTTTGCCAACAAAGGTATATATAGTCAAGGCCATGGTTTTTCCAGTAGTCATGTATAGATGTGAGAGTTGGACCATAAAAAAGGCTGAGTGCTGAAGAACTGATGCCTTCGAAATGTGTTGCAGAAGACTCTTGAGAGTCCCTTGGACTGCAAGGAGATCAAACCAGTCAATCTTAAAAGAAATCAACCCTGAATATTCATTGGAAGGACTGATGTTGATGCTGAAGCTCCAATACTTTGGCCACCTGATGTGAAGAGCTGACTCAATGGAAAAGACCTTGACACTGGGAAAGGTTGAGGTCACAGAGGATGAGATGGTTGCATGGCATCATCGACTCAATGGACATGAATCTGAGCAAACTCCAAGAGACAGTGAAGGACAGGGAAGCCTGGAGTGCTAGAGTCCAAGGGGTTACAAAGAGTCGGACATGACTTAGCAACTGAACAACAACAACGTTTTTATATGACTGGTGTCCTTAAATAAAAAGGGGCTGTTAGGTGGACTTCCCTGGTGGTGCAGTGATTAAGACTCTGAGGCTCCACTGCAGCAGGCACAGGTTTAATTGCTGGTGGGGGAGGGAACTAAGCTTCTGCATGATGCACAGCATGGCCAAAAAGAAAATAAACGAACAAATTTTTTTTTTTTTAAAGAGGGATGTTAGGACACAGACACATGGAGGGATGAGCAGGTGAGGGCACAGAGAGAAGACAGCATCCACACGCCGAGGAGTGGGGGCTCAGAAAGAACCGACCCTGCTGACATCTGGATCTTGAACTCAGCTCCTAGAACTGTGAGGCAGTGAATGTGTGTTAAGCTGCCCAGCTCGGGGTACTTGCTTACAGCAGCCCCAGCAAATTCAACCAGGACTGCAACTGCATGAGCCGGCCCAAGCAGATACACAGAATGGGGAGGAATAAGCCAGGCTTGGGGCGGGCTCACTGGTGGGTATGCTGCCCTCGCCACCGAACCCTCTCACCATGGACCTCACCAGGATAAGCGTCTGTGACAGCTGGTGCAGGGCCTCCTGTGCCCTCTGCCTGGTGTTCTGCAGTTTGCCCAGAGAGTGTTCATAGGCCCGCTGGCGCAGCCTCTCCGACAGGGAGCCCAGCCGCACGAAGTAGCTCTGCTCCTGGCGCTGCTGGGCCACCGAGGCGATGTCGAAGCCCTCGAGGGACGTGGCAAGGCGGGCTGCGGTGGGGAGGCAGGAGAAGCACGGTGAAGGCAGAGTCTATGCCCCGGTCTGCGAGTGTAAAAGGATCTCCCTGCCCTGGCTTTTTCCTCATCTGTGAAATGGGTACGATGGGGGCCAAATATCCTGGATTAAGAGGCCTTAGACTAATGTGAGGGTCTGAAAACTACAATCCTTGGACTGTATCTGTCCTGCCTCCAGTTTTATATGATCCAGCCCGTGAATACAATTGCGCATGTTTATTATACACTGTCTACACCGGCTTTCAAACTATAGTGGCAGAGTATGTGGCCTCTTAGCCTGCAGAGAATAAAACATTGTCTGGGAATTCCTGGTTGGTCCAGTGGCTAAGACTCTGCGTCCACTGCAGGGGGCCTGGATTCGATCCCTGGTCAGGGAACTAGATCCCACATGTTGCAACCAAGAGTTTGCGTGCCTCAACTAAAGATCTCGTGTGCTGCAACTAAGACACTGTACAACCAAATAAATAAATATTTCTTAAGATATATTCATTATGTGATCCTTTACAAAAAAAGTTGGCCAATGCTGCCTGTACAGGTCCTCAGTTCAGTCGCTCAGTCGTGTCCGACTCTTTGCGACCCCGTGAATCGCAGCACACCAGGCCTCCCTGTCCATCACCACGTCCTAGCGTATATTAATAGTGGTCAATCTTTTACAATGTTCTAGTGCATTCTGTTTTGTCTTTTTTTTTTCCTGGCCATGCTGTGTGGCATTCGGGAATCTCAGTTCCCCGACCAGGAGTCAAACCCGTGCCCCCTACATTGGGAGTCCGGATTATTGACTACTGGACCACCAGGCAAGTTCCTCACATGTATTCTTGTTAAATCTTAACAGTTCTGATAGGGAAGTGCTGTCATCCCATTTTTACAGATGGGGAAACTGGGGCACAGAGAGATTAACTGACTTGCTGAAGGTCACACAGCTGGGGCTCCACAAGTCAAGATCTGACACCAGGCCCCATGTTCTTAACCATGATACTTGACTCTCCATGAGGAGAAGTCTGATCCACAAGAGAACCATCTTCACAGAAGTTAAGGAAAAGTTAGCACTGTCTAGTCCAGAAAATACCTGTAAAGTTACAAGGTAACAGGATGGAAACCCATCTGTCTTGATAAGTTTTTTCCTATCTTATTCTGCTCCCTGTAGACTTTAATATAGTAGCTCTTAAAGTTTGAGTTTTGTAAGAAACCATATCAGGATTTGAAATGCCCTGTAGCAGGGTCTGCAAATAGAGCCCCTGGGCTGAATGCCACCTACTTTTGTCAACAAAATTTTATTGACATGTAGTCATACCCAGTCATTTACCTACTGACTACGCTTCTGTGCTACAGTGACAGAGCTGCATAGTTGGAACAGAGGCTGAATGGCCCAAAAAAGCCCAGATTATTTACCACCTGACCTGTCAAGAAAATGTGGTCCTCTGAAAAAAAGTTATACTTAAAAAGAAAAAAAGGAACCCCCCCTGGTGGTCCAGCAGTCCAGACTCCAAGCTCCCAATGCAGGGAGCCCAGGTTCAATCCCTGGTCAGGGAGCTAGATCCCACATTCCACAACTGAGAGTTCACCTGTTGCAACTAAAGATCCTGCCTGCCATGACAAAAATCTAAGATTTGGTCTGCATTCTGCAACTAAGACCCAGAGCAGCCAAATAAAATAAGTAGATAAATAATTTTTTTAAAAGTAAATAGAAGTAAAAACTAAATGAGAAAGATAACTAACAAGGACCTACTCTATAGCAAAGGGAACTATACTCAATATCCTGTCATATATTCTCTTCCTCTAATGGAAAAGAATCTAAAAAAGAATATATTCATGTATGTATGTAAAATGGAACTACTTTGCTGTATACTTGAAACTACCACAAATTGTAAATCAATTATATTTCAATAAAATTTTTTAAACTTAAAAAAAAGGATTATACAATGTATAAAACAAACAAATAACTGAACAAAAATACTAAACACCCAGGACATTTAAAAGCAACAAAAACAAAAGTTGGCATCTTGGGAAAAACAAACCTGCCCCAGTCTCCTGACCAAAGGCAAGTCTGCAAAGACTAAATCCAAACCAGCAACATTCTGAACCCAGGCTACTGGTCACAACTTCTCCATGGCCCTCTGCGAACCCTGGAGCTCTGCCCTCGGAAGTGAAAGCAGCTTTGTTATTTAGGCCAAGGTTGTCTGGCAAGTGACTCACCGGAAAAGACCAATGAGAAATGACTCATTGGAAAAGACCTGATGTGGGGAAAGATTGAGGGCAGGCAAAGGGGACGACAGAGGATGAGATGGTTGGATGGTATCACCAACTTGATGGACATGAGTTTGAGCAAGCTCTGGGAATTGGTGACCGATGGGGAAGCCTGGCATGCTGCAGGCTACGGGGTCACAGAGGGTCAGACACGACTGAGCAACTGAACTGAACTGAACTGTCTGGCAGAGTCCAGGCATGTGGGAGCAAGCTGGCAGGGCCCCTGGAGGGGGCAGGTGCCCTTGGCAAAGGGGAGACCCAGGAGATGGGGGAAGCAGGGCTGTTCTGGCAGGAGCCCATCAGTAGCGTCCCAGCTATAACACGGCGCCTTAAGTCACAGACTCCCCAGCACCTGAAGCCCTGCTCTGCACAATGATTTCATCCTTAGTTGGTGTTGTTTATTCACTAAGTTGTGTCTGACTTCTCGTGATCCCCTGGACTGTAGCCCGCCAGGTTCTTTTGTCCATGGGATTTCCCAGGCCAGATTAGTGGAGCTGGTTGCCGTTCCTTCCGGACCTTCCCCACCCACGGATCCAACCCACATTTCCTGCATCGGCAAGCGAATTCATTACCACTGAGGCACCAGGGAAGCTGCTCATCCTTAGCAGACAGACACAAAAGAAAGAAAATCAAAGCTGGTCAGATAGATCCGTTCTCTGAAGTGGCTCCCAGGCCTGGCTCACAACCTGCCTCCCTGCAAACTCTGCATCTTCCCCTGCCTTCTGCTGATCAAGACTCACAGCTGCATCTTACTCTGTCTGAGCACTAAGAGGGGCCAGCAGGCACTGAATTTGGTGTGCAAGATGGAAGACATCAGTCGGATCCCTTCCTTCAAGAGATACAGGGTAAAGTTTTGAAAACTCAAAGGCTAAGTGACATGAGACCCTCAACCCAGGAGCTGCAGGGCCTGAGATCATTGGCCCTGCTCCCCCTGGATGGAGCGTGGTGTCTGGGTACACGTGGCCCTCAGGGACCCTTGTTGCCATGGGCATTGGTGTGTGCAATACTGGTACGGCTGGAAGTTCCCATCATGGTGTGCAAAGGATGGCTGTGCCTCGAACACAGGGCCAAGGCCAACTCCACGATCCATAGGTATATGAAACCACGAGTAGGACTGGCTGCTTTGTCTCAACTTTCACCCTTGGTTTATTCCTGCCACCATCTGGTCCAGCCCCATGACAGCTCACCTAGACCAGCAGGGTCACCTGAACCTGTCTCCTTCGCGTCCCACCCCCGGTGTCTTTCCCATAGTAGCCACCAGAGGGCGCCTGTGAACAAAGTCAGGCCCCGCCCCCTCTGCTCACGGTCCTCCAGGGTTCCCATCGCCTAGGGGTAAAAGACCAAGTCCTCCCGTGGCTCACCATCTGCTACCGTACCCTCGCTGCCCTTCCCTCTTCCCTCTCTCTCCCAGGCTCCCTCTGCTCCAGCCACACATGCCTCCTCTCTGCTTCTCCCACACACATCAGGCACCACCCTGTCCCCTGGTGTCTCTGCTCAGACATCAGCACAGCTTCATATACCTCAGGGCAAGGTCACCTTCTCAGAAACATCTCCTTTAATCTAACTTCTGTACCCTTTAGGTTCCATGAGGGCAAAACTTTGTTCACTGACATATCCCTAGAACCTGGAAGCAGGTTTGGCATGTAACCGGTGCTCAGGGTTTGAACAAGTATATGCCTGGGTATGGGTGGAATGATAGAGAAGAGTTTCAGTTATTTTATTCGGGGACTTGAGCACCTCCTGGGCACCAGACAGGGGACACAGCTTCTGCCTTGTGGAACTGATGACTAGAGAAAAATCAGAGCCAAGCCGGGGGAGGTTTCAGGAGACAATATGAACAAGGAATGGTGTGATTTTAGAGGTCTTTGGGTGGGGGTGTGTGGCATGTGAGCACAAAGCTGGAGGTGGAAGGGAACGAGCCGTCTAGATGTCATGTAAGGGTTCCTGGTAGAAGAAAAGGCCAGTGCAAAGGCCCCAGTGTGGGAACATGGTCAACGATGGGCGAGGAGGCCAGTGAGGCTGGAGCAGAATGAATGAGGGCGGGTGGGTAAGTACAAGGGAGCTTCCAGGAGGATTGAGGCTGATACCAACAGGGAGATGGGAGCCCTGGAGGGCGGCGGGGAGAGGCGGGGCCTGACTTGAGTGCTCACAGGCGCCCTCTGGAGGCTGCTTCAGGGAGGACAGATACCATGCACCAGGGCATAGGAACCAAGCTGACTGAGGTGGGCTAAGGCAGATGGGGAGAGGGGGCAGGGACCAGATGACCGCCTGTGAGGGACAGACTCCAGGTGGCTAGGAGGGACCCATATCAGATGGCCGGGGGAGGGGCCCTAGAGTCAAGGCCTGCACTCACCGAGCTCAGCGTCCGTCATGGGCAGGTGGTTGTCCACCCACTCCTCTGACTTGCCCAGCACTGTGTCCACCCCGCTCAGCACCATCTGGCCCACGCGGGAGCCCACGACCGAGTGGACGCCACTGGCCACCATGGACTTGGTCAAGTCCACGCCGCTCTGCACAGCACCCCGGGTGACGTCCACTGCCTCGGTGACTCGGGAGGCCACGGTGTCCTTGGCACTGGACACCGTGCTGGACACAGCCTGTCGGGCCCCTGACACCTTGGACGACACAAGCTCCTTGGTGTCTGCCAGGACCTACAAGAAGGGCCAGCATCAGCATCTCCATTCTCCCCTCGTACCTGGGTGCCCCGACCCCTGCACCCCAACCTCTAGAAGGGCTGGGCTGGAGGGAGGCGCTCCAGCTCCCAGGTGACCCTGAAGGGTGAGAGCAGTTAAGATCACATGCTCTGGGGCTGGATGGCCCAGTTAGAGTCCTGGCTTGATATATTCTAGCTGTGTATCCTCAGGCAAATCACTCAGCCTCTCTGGGCCTCCACTTCTTCTTCCCCTGGTGTTATGGGCTAAAGGGTACGGAAGGCCCCAGGACTTCAGAATGTGACCATATTTAGTGATGAGAACTTTAAGGCAGTAATTAAGGTAAAATGAAGCCATTATAGTGGATCCTAATCCAGTCTGTCTACATGCCTTGGGGCCAGAAAACCAAACTATAAAATAGAAGCAAGACTAACAAATTCAACAAAAGCTTTAAAGACGGTCCACATCAAAAAATCCAAAGAAAGTAGATTAAATAAAAAATAAAATTTTAAATAATTAAAATTAGTAACTGAGTCCCTCAGTCATACTGGCCACCTTCTAAAGGCCCAACACCCACATATGGTTCTTGGTTTCCATATTGGATGATGCAGAGAAAGAATATGTGCAGAGAAAGTTCAGAGACCGGGCAGCCTGGTCCACAGAGAAGGAACGGCATGTGCAAAGGTCCTGAGGCAGCTCTGAGATGGATGTGTTCACTGTCTCTGCTTTCCCCTGCCTCCCCAAGATGAAAGTTCCATGAAGGCAAGGGCTCTGTATCCATCACCCTGTCCCGTACACGTGGGCACTAATGTGACTAAACTGGAGGACGGAGGCCAGCACGGACAGAATGGAGCAACTGAGGTGGGCGTAGAAGGTCAGGAGGCAGTGGAGCCAGACCAGGTGGGACCACCAGAAACACGCTGGCTTTTGCTCCAGGCAAGGTGGAAGACCCAAGGGGGCTTTGGGCATACCTGGCTGGTGTTCAGAAGGTTCCTCCAGCCCAATGGGGAGAGGGTGGGAATAAATGAGGTCACATTTGTCTGCTATGGGTTGAGCTGAGACCACAGACCCCCTACCCAGGTAGGCCCCCAGTCTTAGCGGAGCATTCTCCCCACCGCGCCCCTCATGGAGGGGGTTAGTCACCTTCTCCGGCGGCTGCTGCAGGATGGGCAGATTCTCCTCCAGTTTGTCCAGCCCCCTGTGGGCGTATTCACTGGCCGAGGTGACTGTGGGGGTAGGGGTGGGGGTGGNCACTGATCTCCAGTAGTATATTGGGCACCTACTGACTTGGGGAGTTCCTCTTTCAGTATCTTATCATTTTGCCTTTTCATACTGTTCATGGGGTTCTCAAGGCAAGAATACTGAAGTTGTTTGCCATTCCCTTCTCCAGTGGACCACATTCTGTCAGACCTCTCCATCAATACCCACCTATCTTGGGTGGCCCCACAGGCATGGGTTAGTTTCATTGAGAAGGCATCAGAGGGCAGACACTCTGAAACCATAATCACAGAAAACTAGTCAATCTAATCACACTAGGACCACAGCTTTGTCTAAATATTCACATACTGCTGCATAATAAATTACTCTCAAATTTAGAGGTTTAAAAACAAACAAACATTTCTTATTTCACACTTTCAGTGGATCCGAGTTCTGAGTGTGGCTTAGCCAGAGAATTCTGACTCAAGATCTCCCATGAGTTTACAATCAAGCTGTTGGCCAGGGTTGCAGTATCCTCTGATAGCATGTCTAGAAGATCATGTACTTCCAAGCTCAAGCATATATTTCCTGGCAGCCTTTGGTTCCTCTCTGGCTATCAGCAAAGGACCTGTTTCTTGCTGCATAAGCAAGTCTATAGGTTGTCTGAATGTCCTGAAATAGCTGTCTCCAGTACTAATAATTGCTTAGATAGATGTCATCCAACATGGAAACTGAGTCTTTTATAACTTGTTTTCAGAAATAACATACTGCTACTTCTGTCTTATTCTAATAAGTGTAAGCAAGAGACTAAATGTATCCCACACTGAAAGGGAGAGTAATTAAGCTCTACGTCTTTAAAAGTGTTGCCTGAAAGAAATTATGAGCATATTTTTAAAACCACCAAAACTTAAATACTAAAAATTTGTGCACCTGTGGTGGCTTCATGTCGATGTATGGCAAACCCAATAGAGTATTGTAAAGTTAAATTTAAAAATAAATAAATTAATTAAAAAAAATAAAAAATAAAAAAATANTTTTTAAAACCACCAAAACTTAAATACTAAAAATTTGTGCACCTGTGGTGGCTTCATGTCGATGTATGGCAAACCCAATAGAGTATTGTAAAGTTAAATTTAAAAATAAATAAATTAATTAAAAAAAATAAAAAATAAAAAAATAAAAAATTTTCCCTAAGCACTGCTTTAAATGCACTACATTTCTTATTTTGTGCACTAAAAATTTCTTATTTTGTGTTTTTGTTTTCATTTAGCTCAGTACTTCCACACTTCTTTACTTCAATATATTAGTTCAATACTTTCATTCAGCTTTAACTTCTCTTATGAAGTTAGGACACAGATATTTAGAAATGTGTAATTTAGTTTCCAAATATTTTGGACCATTCTAGGTATTTTCTGTTCTTGATTTCTAATTTAATTTCATTGCTTTCAGAGAACATAACTCATAATATTGAATGTCTATAAATTTTTTCATATTTGTTTAATGATCCAGAATATGTCCTATCTTTAAAATTTTCAATGTGCACTTGAGAAAAAAATGCTTTGTGCTGTTATTGGGTCAATATTTTTATAATGTCAGTTGCAAAAGATTGTTTGATAGTATTTTTCAACTCTTTTTTATCCTTACTGATTTTCTGACTACTTAATCTATCAGTTATTGAGAAAAGAGTGTTAAAACATCTAAATATGACCATGGATTTGTCTACCTTTTCAGTTCTACTAGTTTTTGCTTAATCTATTTTTAAGCTCAGTTATTTAAGAGTATGATCATTTAGGATTATTATGTCTACTTGATAAATTGACCTTTTAATCATTCTCAAATAACCCTCTATTTCTAGCAATATTGTTTGGTCTGAAAAATAATTTTTTGATAATAATATAGCCACTCTAGCTTCTTTCATTAATTTAGCATGTAATATCATTTTTCCTTTTTCTTTTAATCTATGTGACTATATACTGAGGGTGGAATTACTGTATTGGATTTGTACATGGATTTTGATTTTTATCTACACTTAAAATCTCTTGTAAAAGTTGGAATATTTAGAACATTTACATTTAATGTGGTTATGAATATGTTTGAACTGTCTATAGATTACTTTATGTCCATTCCATTAGATTTTTGTCTCCTTTTTCTACTATCTAGTTACCTTTTTAAGGATTAATTTGAAATTTTATGATTGTATTTTATCCTCTTTATTGGAATGATAGCTGTACCTCTTTATTGCTTTTTAAAAGTGAGTGGTGGGCCATTTCCTTCTCCAATGCATGAAAGTGAAAAGTGAAAGTGAAGTCACTCATTCGTGTCTGACTCCTAGCAACCCCATGGACTGCAGCACACCAGGCTTCTCCATCCATGGGATTTTCCAGGCAAGAGTACTGGAGAGGGGTGCCAGAATACAGAAAGGCCACCCCAAACTCAGCAATATAAACAAGATGAAGAGACAGAGAAATACCCAGCAGGTANGGAGGGGAGATGTTTCCTGGGCCAGGCCCTCCCAGCCCAGGGCAGGGTGGGAGGCGGGGTCCACACTGGGCACCCCCAGGCCCAGAATGCAGGGCCAGGGGTCTGGGCAGCAGACCTTTGTCCCCTCCAACCTGGTGGCCCATCCAGCTCGGAGCCGGACATTGGAGGCCCCCTGGCCTTTCTGTGAAGTTCTGCAGCTCAGACTTCCTTGTCAGAAAGTACCGGAAGGACAGAGGCCTAGGGGCTGCTAACCAGGAACCAGATCCCTCGGGGTTGCAGCCACCTGCCCCCCACCGCCTCCACACTGAGTGGCCTTGTGTGGGGTGGCCAGGCCTGGAGGCTCTGGCCAGGCCCTGCGAACGCCAGCTGCCAGGATGTGCCAGTCACGTTGGCGGCGAGAGAACGGGCAGTCCTTGGCTCTCTCGGCTGCCCCTTTGTTCCCCGGTGGAGGTGGGGTGCTGTTGTCCTGGCAACTGGCCCCTTCCCCCTCAAATGGTCCCTTGAGGTGAAGATTGGAGGCACCTTGGGTCCGGGGGCTCTGGCCAGAGAGGGTCCCTTGTCACCCACGGTGGCAGAGAAGTCCCCTCCCCCCAGCTGTCCTGCCTGCTCGGAGCTCTGTGTCCGGACCTTGGGGGAGGACAGGTCACCCCCTTGGGATTGGAATGCCTGAGGTGGCAGCAGACGGGGGGCGGGGGGACATTTCCAGCGAGACAGGCGCTGTGCTGGCAGCTGCTGCTCACCCCCCACCCCTGCGCCGCCTGTCATATGTCCCCTAAGTCGAAGGCTGCAGCTGGTGCGGGTGGCTTCAGTTCCGGCGGGGGGGGGTGTTATTTTGGGGATGGGGGCAAAGGAGCATGATAGGTGCCCCCACCCGGGGCAGGAAGTGAGGCAGCCCCAGCTGCTTCTCCGGTTGGCACACCTGGCCCAGTAGGCACTGGCGGCCACCGCACAGGAAGTGTTCCCAACGCCCGCCCGTGTGGTCCCCTGAATCTGAGGCCCAAAAGGGAGGCGGCCGGCGGGGAGGGTGCAGCCCACCCCCCACCTGCAGTTTTCCAGAAGACCCTCAGCTGGGGTCGCGGTGGTGGTGCCACCGCCACCGGAGTGAGCGCTTACTCAGGCTAATACTGTTTATAGATGTTAATCCCGAGATATCTGGAGGGAGAGGTGGTGGATGAGTCTGAGTTCTATAGATGGGGAAACTGAGGCTCAGAAATAGAAGCAACTCTGGCGAGGCCTCACAGCATAGGAACCCCAGAGCTGGGAGTCTCAGTAGCTTTAAGGGTTTTTTGACCACATCCCATGGCTTGCCGGCTCTGTTCCCCGACCAGGGACTGAACCCGGGCCATGGCAGGGAAAGTTTGGAATGTTAACCACTAGGCAACCAGGCAACTCCCTAATCTTCATTTTAAAGATGAACCTGAAGCCCAGAGAGCCTGTATTTTGGACTCCTGGGCTCCAGGTACCCATTTCTTTTGGCTGGTTCCTTAGCATCCTTTCAAGCTTTGCAGTAAGAAAAGCTGAAGTCCAGAGAGGAAATAAAAGTGGAGACTCGAACCCGCAGCCCAGCGCAGGCCCCTCTGCTCATTTTCACAAAGAAAGCCTGCAATGGCTGTGTGGACTCAGACCCTCCCGGGTCTCTGTTCCAGCTCAGCCCCTCATTGACGCCAGGGTGGCTGGGAATGTCAGCTGCCCTCAGCTCTGTGCCTCTGTGAACCAGGTCCTTAACTTCGAGTTGAAACAGTAACGATAACTGCCGAGGGCAGTATGCAGAGGGGCTAGGGCATCTAATCTTGGCTGCAAGCACTTGGGCAAATCACTGCTCCTCTCTGATCCTCAGTTGTCTTAACTGTAAAATGGGTTGAGGATTGTGGTCCCTAACTCACAGATGATGGAGAGGATTAAATGAGGTAACAGGGAGCTGAGCAGGGTGCCTGGAACACGGGAAGCACCGTAGAAGGGTTGAGTACTTTTTACAAATTTCAACCTGGTAAAATACACATAACATAAAATTCACCATTTAAACCATGTTAAAGTGCACAGCTAAGTGGCAGTAAGTGCAGCCACCCCACCATCCGTCTCCAGAACTTTCTCTCTTTCCCAAATTGAAACTCTGTGCCCATGAAACCCTGACTCCCCATCCCCCAGTCTCTGACCCCCATCATCCTACTTTCGGTCCCATGGTTCTGACTACTTTAGGGACCTCCTATGAGTGGAATCAGACAGTGTTTGTCCATCTGTGTCTGGCTTATTTCGCTGAGCATGATATTCTCAAGGATTATCCTTTTAGTAGCAGATGTCAAAATCTCTTTCCTTTTTTAAAGCTGAATTATATTCCCATATAGATGGACCACACTTGTGTATTTATTCATCCTTTGATGGACACTTGGGTTGCTGAACCAGGATAGTGATAAGGGAAAGGGTAATAAGGTAATTCTCTAGAAGGATTTTTGAAAGTGGATTCAACAGAATTTGCCAAGGAATTGGCTGGGAAATGTGATTTTTAAAACTATGTCCACACATTTTGGACATTGCTTTAAAACGGTGAAACCTGGGACTCCCCTGGTGGTCCAGTGGTTAGGACCCATTTCCACTGCAGGAGACATGAGTTTGATCCCTGGTGGGGGAGCGAAGGTCCTGCATGCCATGTAGAGTGGCCAAAATAAAAAATAGAATAATAATGCCACATCAATTAAAAAAAACTAAAAATATGGAGCTTAATTCTCTTCCCTATGACTATGGGCTGAATTTAGTGACTTATTTCTAACAAAATATGGCAGAACTGATTGTGTCTGATACTTACGAGGCTTCTGAAACCAGATCATAGAAGGCACCGTAGTGTCACTCGCTGCAGGGGAAGCCAGGTGCCGTGTTGTGAGGAGGCCCCATAAGCCCACTTAGCAAGGAACTGATGCCTCCCACCAATAGTCATGTGAGGGAGTTTTCCTGGGAGCAGCTGCCCCAGCCCCAGCTGAGCCTATAACCACAACTACATTTTGCTCTGTTTGTTTATTTTGTCCACCTGGCATTCATGAACCTGTGCCCCTGGCAGTGGAAGGGCAATCCTAACCACTGAACCACTAGAGAAGTCCACAACTGCATTTTGAAAAGCTGTCTCTCTGACTGCTGTGTGGCGAATGGACTGTAGAGGGCAGGAGGGAGAGCAGGGCTCCCTGGGAAGTGGCTACTGCATCAGTCCAGGCAACCAAGCGTGGATGGAGATGAAAAGAATTAGATGGACGGATTTAATAGTTATTCAAGAAGTGAGACAAACAGGACTTGGGAGAAGAAAATGTCAGTGATGACCCTAAGGTGGGGTCTTCATTGAAATGGAAAGCTGAGGGAGGAGCAGGTGGAGGTGGGGATGGGGGAGGATGATGTGGTGAGTTTATTTGCGGCCACATTGAGTCCCTATTCCCAAAATGTTCAAGGGTCTCCCTAAATGTATCTACTTGTATAATAAGCATAGACTGTATGGGTGTGAGAGTTGGACCATAAAGAAGGCTGAGTGCTGAAGAATTGATGCTTTTTAACTGTCATGTTGGGGAAGACTCTTGAGAGTCCCTTGGACTGCAGGGAGATCAAACCAGTCAATCCTAAAGGAAATCAACCCTGAATATTCACTGGAAGGACTGATACTGAAGCTCCAATACTTTGGACACCTTATGCAAAGAGCTGACTCATTAGAAAAGACCTTGATGTTGGGAAAGATTGAAGGCAGGAGAAGAAAGGGATGACAGAGGATGAGATGTTTGGATGGCATCACCAACTCAGTGGACATCAGTTTGAGCAAGCTCCAGGAGATGGTGAAGGACATGGAAGCCTGGCAGTGCGGCAGTCCATGGGGTCGCACAGAGTTAGACATCACTGAGCCAAAACAACAAAAAAAGGCTCTTTATTGGGGGTGATTCAGCCTACCCAGGGACACTTGACAATGTTTGGGGAAATTTCTGTTGTCACAACTGTGGTGGGAGGGGCGCACAGGGGCGGGGGAATGGGGTACTCCTAGCATCTAGTGGGTAAAAGCTGGAGATGCTGCTTAGCATCCTACAATTCACAGGACTGTCGCCTATAAAAAGATTTCATTTCAGTTCAGTTCAGTCGCTCAGTCACGTCTGACTCTTTGCAACCCCATTACCCCCGCAAGCCAGGCCTCCCTGTCCATCACCAACTCCCGGAGTTTACCCAAACTCATGTCCATTGAGTTGGTGATGCCATCCAACCATCTCATCCTCTGTCGTCCCCTTTTCCTCCCGCCTTCAATCTTTTCCAGCATCAGGGTCTTTTCCAATGAGTCAGCTCTTCACATCAGGTGGCCAAAGTATTGGAGTTTCACCTTCAACATTAGTCCTTCCAATGAACACCCAAGACTGATGTCCTTTAAAGATTTATCTGACCTCAAATTTCAGTGGTACCGAATTGGAGAAATTCTTGGGTAAACAAATGGCCAGAATAAGAAAATCCCAACTTCAGCTGAGGTGGGCTCTTCAGCAAAGTTTTATTTCATTTTTTTAAAGTTTTATTTTTTGAATATGCAACAGTCAAGTACAGATCAAGTTTGCTGAGTAGCTCTCTTCCAAATAGCTATCCCCAAACAGCTGGCAACAGAGAAGGCAATGGCACCCCACTCCAGTACTCTTGCCTGGAAAATCCCATGGACGGAGGTGCCTGGTAGGCTGCAGTCCATGGGGTCGCACAGAGTCGGGCACAACTGAGGCGACTTAGTAGCAGCAGCAGCAGCAGCAGCAAACAGCTAGCAAAAGATGAAGCCTGAACAATCCACATGTGGGAAGTTTCTAAAGAATCGGGATGAAAGAGACTTAAGCCACCTCCTCTTATACCCTATTGGCCAGATCAGTCACATGGTCTTGCCTAAGTGCAAGAGATGCTGGGAAATGTAGTCCAGCTGTGTGCCTAGGTGGAAGAAGGAAACAGTCAGATGGAAAAGGAGCCACTTTTTGCCACAGTATTATTATTGTCCTCATTATTTCTGTTATTGTTCAGACCTAGCAGCTTCCTGCAGAGAAGGCGAGGGCACCCCACTCTAGTACTCTTGCCTGGAAAATCCCAAGGATGGAGGAGCCTGGTGGGCTGCAGTCTGTGGGGTCGCACAGAGTCGGGCACAACTGAGGCAACTTCACTTTCACTTTTCACTTTCACGCATTGGAGAAGGAAGTGGCAACCCACTCCAGTGTTCTTGCCTGGAAGATCCCAGGAACAGGGGAGCCTGGTGGGCTGCCGTCTATGGGGTCACAGAGAGTCCTGCACGACTGAAGTGACTTAGCAGCAGCAGCAGCAGCTTCCTGAATGTATTGCTACTCTTGCATTCTTTTTCAGCTCTAGTCCATCAACAGGGTCAGTGGAGTGATTTTTCAAATCTCCTCTCTCAAATCCTGGCTCTCTAGCCCCCTCTAAAGAAAAGTGCTCCAATCAATTCTGTCTCAGCCAGAGGATCAAGTCCAATGCCTTTGGCCTAGTGTTCCAAAGTACAAAATGTTGACCAAGCAGTAGGATATGGGTGCCTGCAGAAATGAGCCCTGAAGGCCATCCATGTTTCAGGACCTGGTAGAGGAGGGTTGAGAGGCACTGGAAGGCTTCCTGGAAGAGGAGAAATGGGTGCTATGACTTTGAAGAAAGCAGAAGCCCCAAATCCAAAATTCGAGAAGCTGGAGGAGGATGAGAAGGGTGTTGAGTCAGGGAAGTCAAGGGGAGAGGATATGTGAGTAAAGAGGAAATGGTCAGCTATAAGAAATGCTGGCGAGAGATTAGAGAGATATCCAGGGTGAGGGAGTGAAATAGGAAAAGTCCCTCTTTGCTACAGTTCAGGTAGCAAATACAGGAGTCTTTTAAAATAATTTTTTAAATTTATTTTTGGTTGCATTGGGTCTTCATTGCTGCGCACAGGCTTTCTCTAGTTGGCGCAAGAAGGGGCTACTCTCTAGTTGACATTCACCGGCTCCTCATTGCGGTGGCTTCTCCTGTTGCAGAGCAAAGGCTCTAGAGAGAAGGCTCAGAAGTTCCGGCTCATGGGTTCGGTTACCCCAAGACATGTGGAATCCTCCGACCAGGGATCAAACCCATGTTCCCTATGTTGGCAGGTGGATTCTCAACCACTGGACCACCAGGGAAATCCTATAGGAGTCCTCGCGATTAGAAAAATTACCATTTTGCAACCATGAGTGTAGCAAATGATTCAAGCTGGGAGCGTCCCCGGATATAAAAAACAATGGGTGAAAACTTATAAGAGGTCAGGTGGTTGCATAATCTAGGATTATCCTTCACGTAGAATGCTTGTCGGTTACAAAGGGGAAAAGGCACCTGTCATGAGTCTCACCAGAAGAAAGTGATCAAGGTTCACATCATCCCCTGTAAGGGGATAGATCGACATTACGTGCTGCTCGATACTTTCTCTGCAGTCTTGCTGCTCAAAATGCACAACCTGAAAAGTTCTTGTTTGCTGTTACTATTGCTTTGGCTGCGATGGGTTTTAGTTGTAGCACATGGGGTCTTCATTGCAGAGTACAGGATATTTATCATGGCATGAGGGTTCTTAGTTGACCCATGTGGGATCTAGTTCCTTGACCAGGGATCAAACCTGAACCCCCCGTGTTGAAAGCATAGAGTTTTAGCCACTGGACCAACAAGGAAGTCGCAGCATTTTTCATAGTAGCTCAAAGATGGAAACAAATGCCCACCAATGGATGAATGGAGAAAAAAAAAGTGAAATACATGGGCGATGGAATATTATTCAGCCTTTTTTAAAAAGAGGGTGATGGGGATGAAAGGAATGGGGAATTGATGGTTCATGGGGACAGACAGAGTTTTAGTTTGGGAAGGTGGCAAAGCTCTGGATGATGGGGATGGTTCTGCAATAATGTGAATGTGCTTAGTGCCACTGAACTGTACATGTGAAAATGATGAGGGGACTTCCCTGGTGGTCCAGCAGCTAAAACTCCATGCTCCCAATTAAGGGGCCCAGTTCCATTCCTGGTCTGGGAACTAGATCCCACATGCCACAACTAAGAGCTCGAATACTGCAACTGAAGATCCCTCATGCCACAGTGAAGACTCAGCACAACCAATTAAATAAATACACCTTTTTAAAGTAAAATAAAAATGATGAAGATTGGTAAAACTACAGGATGAAATGCAAAGTATAGTTACCCAGCACCATGATGCTACAGTTTCCTGCAAAACAATCTGGGAAAGAGGAAACGAGCAAATATAGCCCAAATCAACACCTAGAGGCTGGAGGTGCATGATTCATTGTATCATTCTTTCAAGCCTTTGCCATAGGAATTGGAATTTTTCCAAGTAAAAAGCCTAAGACAGTAAAAGGAGGACCAGGAAGTGAAGTGGCCATTAGTCCAATGACTTGGAGGTCACTGAGACCTGATTGGTGAGCTATTGGAGTTGGAGAAGCCAATGGAAGGGTAATAAATCCTAAAACTCATAACTGACATCCAGCCAGCACTTGCTGTGTTCTAGAAGTTCTCCTAAAGGGGCGCATGTACTGGCCCTTTTAATCTTCTCCAAACTCTAGGGGTGAACACTATTGTTCCTCCCATTTTACAGATGGGGAAACTGAGGCCCAGAGAGGAGCAGTCCCTTGTCCCAAATAGAATGAAGTAAGCATAGTGTGGGCTTCCCAGTTGGCACTAGTGGTAAGTAACCTGACTGCCAATGCAAGAGACGTAAGAGATATGGATTCGATCCTTGGGTTGGGAAGATCCCCTGGAGCAGGGAATAGCAACTGACTCCAGTATTCTTGCCTGGAGAATCTGCATGGACAGTGGAGCCTGGTGGGCTACAGTCCATGGGGTTGCAAAAAACTGGACACAACTGAAGTGACTTAGCACACAGACATGCAAGGATAATACAGTGAGACAGGAAAGAATCTGAGCCCCTGTCCCCCAATTCACTGGCACCCTCCTCCAGTCTGATGAAATCCCAGCTGTGAAGAGCACTCACCAGCTATCTTATGACCCATCTCTGGCCTTCTTAAAACGCTTCATCCCACCATCCAGGATGAGTGGTGTCCCGAAGGCTGTTACTATATATTAACAACCACTTGTTATATATTTAATTACCACTTGGGGATTGGCACAGTGCAGGGGGCCCTGAGGAGGACTCTGCTATGGTACCCCCACCTAATTTCCCCCACACATGGGATGAAGCTGGGCAAAGGCCTTTGCAGTGGTCAGGACCAGTTGGAGGAAGAGACTGCAATGGGGGAACCCAGTGGAGGGCAAGAGGCATGACTGGAAGGCTTCCTGGAGGAGGCATTGGCTCTGCAGGTTTGAAGAACAGTCTTTCTAGACCTAGTTCTGGGGATGTTGGGATGGCCCAGACCTGGCCATCAAGAATCTAGCCTCAAGGATGCTCAGGTCAGGGCCAAGGACACGAAGGCAAGCAAGATCATCCCACTCATCCCTAAAATAAGCCTTTTTGAATTTGGGGAAACCAGCAGCTGGCTGGAAGATGCCACCCCAGACTTGGATCCGTTTATTCAATGCAAAGGGTAGATCACATACCCAAATCAGCAGGGCAGATCAGTAGATCACATCCCCATCCTGACCCAGCAGTGACCGCCCCCTCCAGGGAGCCAGGACTGCCACTCAAGCTCTTTTGGAGACTGCTCATAAAGTGCCTCAAGGGTTCCCTAGTAGTCCAGTGGCTAAGACTCCACGCTCCCAATGCAGGGGTTCCGGGTTCAGTCGCTAGTCAAGGGGAACTAGATCCTACACGCGGTAACTAAGAGTTCACATGCTGCAACTGGGACCTGGAGCAGCCAAACAAGCAAAATTTTTTTTTTAAGTGTATGAAAGTGAGAGCTCTCTCCCATGAAAAAAATTTGCAAAGACAAAATCAGAAAAGAACGAAATCTGTGCATTCTATCTGCACTGCCGCTCCTCAGAAGAGTTAGATCTAAAACAGCATCTCCGAATGAGTTGCCACAGGCCAGCCATTCAAGTGTCTAAGCCTCCTGTCTGCTGACCGAGAGCCTGCGGCAAGGGTGGGGCAGGTGTGGGTATTTCCTAGCCTGTGGGCACTCAGGGAGAAATATTTCAGAGTCCTTAGCCCAGAAGCAGCAGTCTGGCCCATTCCTTCATTCCTGACTGCGCGGGACCTGGCCTATGCTTTGGGGACCCGACAGAGCAGTGCTTGTGCTCAAGCGCTAAGTCATCTCTGACTCTTTTCGAGCCCATGGACTGCAGCCTGACAGGCTCCTGTGTCCGTGGGATTTCCCAGGCAAGGATACTGGAGTGGATTACCATTCCCTCCTCCAAGGGGATCTTCCTGACCCAGGGATCGAACCTGACTTTTACGTCTCTGGAGGGTTCTTTACCATTAGCGCCATCAGACATTTAAAGATTTTCATGGCCTGATTTGTGTGCAGTGTCTTTTAGTTGTTTGGGGAATCCCATCCCAGATGAAATTCAGGATGCTCAGCTAAACTGGCATATCAGATGCACGAAGAGTGATTCACGAATGATTTTTAAAAAGCACCAGGACACCTCAAATATAGTGGGGAACATACTTATGCTAAAACAATTATTCCTCTGAAATGCAAGTTTAATTAACCCAGGTGTCCTGGATTTTTATTCTCAGGAAGAACAGAATGTGAGGGACCAGATTAGGAGTTGCGAGACCCCGGTGCAGGCGGCCCAGGTGAAGGATGAGAGCCAGGTGGAGGCAGAGGGGAGAGAAACAGGGGGTCCCGGGGGTATGGATGTGAGAGTTGGACTGTGAAGAACGCTGAGCACCGAAGAATTGCTGCTTTTGAACTGTGGTGTTGGAGAAGACCCTTGAGAGTCCGTCCCTTGGACTGCAGGGAGATCCAATCAGTCCATCCTAAAGGAGATCGGCCCTGGGATTTCTTTGGAAGGAATGATACTAAAGCTGAAACTTTAGTACTTTGGCCATCTCATGCAGAGTTGACTCATTGGAAAAGACTCTGATGCTGGGAGGGATTGGGGGCAGGAGGAAAAGGGGATGACCGAGGATGAGATGGCTGGATGGCATCACCGACTCGATGGACGTGAGTCTGAGTGAACTCCGGGAGATGGTGATGGACAGGGAGGCCTGGCGTGCTGCGATTCATGGGTTCACAAAGAGTCGGACACGACTGAGCGACTGAACTGAACTGAACAGGGGGCAGGTTGGAGAAGTGCCTCTGTGGTTTGGTGATGGATGAGATGTGGGTGGATGAACCTAGAAGACTTGGGCTTTTACCCTGAGTGATGTGGGGGATCCCCAGGGGAGCAGCTGCGAGGAGGAGGAATGTGACATGGGTAAGAGGCTCACAGACCCAGCCTGTGGACTAAGCAACCCTCTGTCCCCAGGCATGGCCTCAGCCTGGGTTTCTGTCCCATGGCACTGCTGACGTTTGGAGCTGGGTCATCCACTATGGGCTTCCGCGGTGGCTCAGAGGGTAATAAAGAGTCTGCCTGAAAACCTGGGGAGACCCAGGTTTGATCCCTGGGTTGGGAAGATCCTCTGGAGAAGGGAAAGGCAATCCACTCCAGTATTCTTACCTGGAAGATTTCATGGGCAGAGGAGCCTGGCGGGCTACAGTTCATGGGATTGCAAAGAGTTGGACACGACTGAGCGACGACACACATCCTCCATGGGGGCTGTCCTGGGCACCGTGGAGCAGCATCCCTGGCCCCCACCCAAAGGATGCCAGGAGCACACGCTGCTCCTTTCAGTCGGGACAGCCAAAACAACGAGACTTTGCCAGTATCCTCTGGAGGGCAGGGTCACTCCCAGTGGGGGATCCCTTATCTAGGTAGTGAAAGAGTAAGCAAGGAGATGGGCCTGGGGTGCTAACTGGGGCGAGTCCTGGAAGGTTTGTCAGGCCGGAAGGCTTTGGCCTCTCCTGTCATTTACAGATCTTTCTTGGGACGGGAAAATTGGATGCCTGCATGGCTGGAGCTTGGGGAGGTTTGGGTCACATGCTGCCCACAGGCAGACTCATCCAAAGGCCATTTGTGCGAGGTGGAGTAAAGATCTACCCTAGAGTCTGATAAAACTTTTAATATTTAGACGTTTGGACATTTAATTCTGTCGTTCCGGGCTCCCAGGTAACACCGCCCTGGTCCGGCAGCCCGCAGCGGTCTGGTTTGAGTCCACGGGGTTGCTGGTGATAACGATGGGCACCTTGGCCTTGACGCTGGTCAGGGACCAGGGCAGGTGGACGGTGCTGACCAGCTCGTACTGGGTGTTCATGATCTCGCTGTCCTGTGAGCCGCTACCGCTCACGGACAGCACGGGCGGGAGGTAGAAAGTGCTGACGATCTTGGTGGTGTTGAAGGCCGTGATGTGAGTGTTGGCCTCCCGCCTGAGCAGCTCGCTGCTATCCACCCTGGAGCGGCGCTCCGCGTTGGGCGTGAAGCCCTCGTAGTGCACGTGGGCATAGAGGGCGAAGATGACCGTCTTAATGCACTTGCTGGTCTGGTTGTTGATTTCCGTGGTGAAAATGACCCTCTCCCCCGGTGTGAAGATATTCTTTTCCATCTGGATCTGCAGGCAGATGGTGCCCTGGCTGCAGCAGTTGTAAGACACCTTCTTCTCAGCCTCCACCAACAGAGGGTTCTAGAGGAAGTGGGGGCGGGGAGGGACAACTGTGAGGGATTGAGGCCACAGGTCTGTTTGCTCACTTAACAGTCCACCTGGTCTCAAGCCCTTGGGACTCTCCAAAGCCCTTTGAACCTTCCTACACTGTTGGTGGAAATGTTAACTGGTGAAGCCACTATGGGAAAACAGTATGGAGGTTCCTCAGAGAACTAAGAATAGAATATGAACTAGCAATCCCACTCCTGGGACTATACCAGGACAAAACTCTAATTCAAAAAGATACATGCACCTCTGCGTTCATAGCAACACTGTTTACAACAGCCAAAACATGAAAACAACCTAAATGTCCATGGATCGATGAACGGACAAAGATGTGGAACATATACATGGTGGAATATTACTCAGCCACAAAAAAGGATGAAATAAAGGCCATTTGCAGCGATAAGCACGCAATTAGAGATTACCATACTAAGTAAAGGAAGTCAGAAAGAGGAAGACAAGTACCAAGTGATATCACTTATATGTGGAATCTAAAATACAGTACAAATGAACCCATCTACAAAACAGAAACAGACCCATATGTACGGAAAACAGACTTGTGGTTGCCAAGGAGGAGGGGGAGGAATGGATTGGGAGTTTGAGGTTGGTAGATAAAAACTATTAAATTTATAGTGGATAAACAACAAGGTCCTAATGTATAGAACAGGCAATATGTTCAATATCCTGTGATAAACCATAATGGAAAAGAATATTTAAAGAAAGAATGTATGTACGTGTATGGACTTCCCTGGAGGCTCAGTGGTGAAGAATTCACCTACCAATGGAGGAGATGGGGTTTTGATCCCTGGGTCAGGAAGGTCCTCTGGAGAAGGAAATGTGAACCCACTCCAGTATTGTTGCCAGGGAAACAGTCCATGGGGTAGCAAAGAGACACGATTTAATGACTAAACAACAGTGTGTGTGTATAACTGAGTCACTTTGCTGTACAGCGGAAATTGGCACACAATTGTAAATCAACTATACTATACTTCAATTTAGAAAAATAAACGATCAAAGCCCTTTTCCATTCTGAGTGTCAATTTCCTTTTCTGTAACATAAACCTAAGAAATTCATAAGACCTTGGTTTTATCTCTATATCCATAACTCACTTGCTGTGTGACCTTGAACCAGTACCTTGACTTTTCTGAACCCTAGTTTTCTGGAAGACAGGGAATATCTTATAGTCAATAGCCCAAGACCTAGGGCTTACCCAAGTAGTTCAGACTTAAGGAAAAAATATTATGGGCTCTGTAATGAAAACTGTAGAACTGAAGTTATGTAGCATGTTTAAATAAAAGCATCAAAATGCTGTCTTTATAGCAACTGGTTAGCTGCTAGATTGCAAATAAATTCATATATACATTATATTTAATGTGTGGCTTGGGTAACATTTTACTCTTTTTTAGGGCTTCCCTGGTGGCTCAGATGGTAAAGAATCCAGCTACAAGAGACCAAGTTTCAATCCTTGGGTTGGGAAGATCCCGTGGAGGAGAAAACAGCAACTCACTCCAGTACTCTTGCCTGGAGAATTCTATGGACAGAGGAGCCTGGTGGGCTACACAGTTCATGGGGTCAAAAAGAGTGGAACATGACTGAGCAGATGAACACTTTGGGTAACACTTTATTTTTTATCAGTGGATACTACTTAGAAAGATTTGAGGGAATTCCCTGGCAGTCCAATGGCTAGGACTCAGGGCTTTTACTGCCAGGGCCCAGGTTCCATCCCTGGTCAGGGAACTAAGATCTTGCAAGCCTTGCAGTGTGACAAAAATTTTTTTAATTAAAAATAAATTAAATTAAAAAGATTTGATGTGATGTGGGGTATGCTTACAATGAGTTCCTCTCCAGTTTTGCTGGCTTCCTGTGTCTTCTTCTGGACGAACTTGATACTTTTATAAATATGTGTGTATGCATGTGCGTTTGTGTGTCTGTGTGGCATTTGTTATTCTCATGCAGATGTTTGCATTGTTTAGAAGTATATTTATTTGTGGTTGAATTGTACAAGATTGTTTTACACACTGGAATGCTTTGTATAAATCAATCCTCATATATTTTCCAGCAACTTGCCTTCCTAGCTTAACATTCTGTGGTTTGAAAGGCATTCACGTTGGTGGCTGTCATTCTGATTCTTTCATTTTCACGATGGCGATGAAGTGTGCTGCAAAATAGCTTATTCACCCACCCCCCGCTCCATGGTGGACATTTATATTGTTGTTACGTCTTTGATATCATAAAAGAGCTAGAAGGAGCATGGTGAAGACCCTTCTTGGGCTTACATACCAGAAAGAGCTGCTCTGTGCTGTGTTTAGTTGCTCACTTGTTCAACTCTTGGCAACCCCTTGGACTGCGGCCCTCCAGGCTCCTCTGTCCATGGGATTCTCCAGGCAGGAACACTGGAGTGGGTTGCCATGCCCTCCTCTAGGGAATCTTCCAAAACCAGGGATCAAACTCAGATCTTCCACATTGCAGGTGGATTTTTTACCGTCTGAGCCAGCAGGGAAGCCCAAGAATACCTGAGAAGATAGCCTATCCCTTCTCCAGGGAATCTCCCTGACCCAGGAGTTGAGATGATATGCAGATGGCCAACAGACACAGGAAAAAATGCTCAATGTTGCTGATCATCAGAGAAATGCAAATCACAGTCAAAGTCAGATACCACTTCACACCCAGCAGAATGGCCATCATCAAAAAGTCTACAAATAACACACATTGATGGAGATGTGGAGAAAAGGAACCCTTGTACATTGTTGGTGGGAAAGTAAGTTGGTGCAGCCACTGTAGAGAACAGTATGGAGGTTCCTCAAAAAAACTAACAATAGACCTACCAGATGATCCAGTCATTTCCACTCCTGGGTATATATCCAGAGTGAACAAAAATCCCCTGGTGGTGCAACAGTTGAGATTCTGTGCTTTCACTGCAGGGGATGTGGATTCGATCCCTGGCCAGGGAACTAAGGTCTCACACGGCGCATGGTGCAGCTGAAAAAAACGTTGATTGGACCCTCTGAACTGATTTTTTTTGTAATCTCTCGTCTAATTATGTTATGCTATTGTTTTATTTTATATAAAACAAAAATGTTATAAGCCATCAAATTAATTTTTTCTGGTACATTCTATCCTATTTTACTTATACTGTTATTTTCAGTCCTACACATTGATTTTATAAAAACAAAGTTTGTTGCAACCCAGCAAATTTTATATTTTCTTACGTCTTCTGTTCTTTCATTTTAAAAAATAAATGGCAGCCCAACAAATGGATTTTTTCTGATATTTTCTATTCTACTTATTTATTGTATTGTTTTCTAATGTATTGTTTTCTTTTTTTAATATTTTTTTTCATTATAGGACAACCGCTTTACAATTTTGTGATGATTTTTGTCATACATCAACATGAATCAGCATTAGCTGTACATATGTCCACCTCCTCTTGAACTCTGCTCCCACCTCCCTCCCCATCTCCCCACTCTGGGTTGTCACAGAGTCCTGACTTTGGGCTCCCTGCCTCATACATTAAACCTCACAATGGCTATCTATTTTCCATATGGTAATGTATTTTGGAAGAGGGTGTTTGCTATGACCAGTGTGTTCTCTTGGCAAAATCTATTAGCCTTTGCCCTGCTCAAGAATCGGACACAACTGAGTGACTGAACTGAACTGAACGTATTTTGTGGGTTGCAAATGTTGTTGTTTTAATATAAAATAGGAAAATAGTATCTTTTAGTACTGTTTTCAGAAAATAACATTTGCAACCTACAAAGTTGATATTTTTTAAAAAACATATTTTTTATTCTTGGCTTGCCTGCTCTTTCATTTTGTAGAAACATGCCCTGCAACTTGCTAAATGGATTTCATACCCCACTAAAGGATCACGACCAAAGGACCGTGTTCTAGATCCAATACCCTTTATCTCAGAGACCTCAGGCTGACCCCTGACCCCTTCAGCCTCACCTCCTGCCCTCTGCCTCTGGCCCCTGCCTATCTTCCGACTTCCCATGCTTTCTCTCCTCTTGGAAGGCTAATTGCAGGCCATTTCATGCTAAGCTCCTCCAGTCTTATTCGAAAATTCGTTGCATGCGTTAGGACCCTACAGGCGTGAAAGGACTGGCTGCCCTAACTCAAGTCAGCAGTTCTGTCCTGGTCCTGAAGGAGGTGCCAAGAGACATCAGTGGTGGCCAAGGGGAGGTTCCCATGCCAGGCCAGGTGGGGTGGCCCAAGAGCCCAGAGTTCCAAGAATGTTAGGTTACAAACTCAGCATTGATCCTCCAAACCTGGGAGTTTTTTTCCAATCTCCCTCTTTCTTTGGCATATGTGAAACTTTCAGGGGATTCATGCATTCAGGCAGTATCATTTTATCAACTTGGTGCCAAGTTCAAGGAAAACCCACAGCAGTGAAGACCAATCCAGTCCCTGCTCTGATTGGAAAGATGGATATAAACATGGCACACTTTTATTTTAATGGTACATTTTTTAGGTTCTTTTTTTTTTTAATGTGGACCATTTTTAGAGGTTTATTGAATTTGTTACAGTACTGCTTCTGTTTAATGTCCCTGCCCCCCACCCGGCTGCAAGACGTGTGGGATCTTAGCTTCCTCACCAGGGATCGAACCTTCACCCCTTACTTTGGAAGGCGAAGTCTCAACCACTAGACTGCCAGGGAAGTCCTTTAATGATTTAGGTTTCTGATTAAGATAAGTTATGAGGCTATGGCAAGGGGCTAAGGTAAAGGGAGACTCCCTCAGACTTGATGGTTAGGAGAGAGATGTCTTGGGGACAAGTGCTATACCCAACGGGACTGCCTATTCCAAGACAATGGGTCATGTCTTTCAAAATTCTAAAGGCACTCAGAGAGGGTGTAGAAAAATCAAAACCCTTGTACATGGCTGGTGGGAATGTAAAATGGAGCGGCCACTGTGGAAGAGTCTGATTGCTCCTCAAAATCTAAGATGTAGAATTACCATATGCCCCAGCAATTCCACTCCTAGATGGATACCTGAGAGAAATGAAAATACATCCACGTAAAAACGTGGACACCTATGTTAGCAGTAGCATGGTCCCTAATAGCCAAGACATGGAAAAAACCCAATGTCCATCAAGTGATGAAGAGATATATAGAAGGTGGTCCATCCATGCCACAGAAAGATGATTCATCCTTAAAAAGGAAGAAAGCACCAACACACACACACTACAATGTGGGTGAACTTAAAAAAAGAAAAATTTCAGCTGTACCCCATGGCAGGTGGGAGTTTAGTTCCCTGACCAAGGATTGAACCCATATTCCCTGCATTGGAAGGTGGCATCGTGACCACTAGATCCCCAGGGAAGTCCCTGGATGAACCTTGAAAATACTATGTTCAAATAAGCCAGACACAAAAAGGCCACATAGTGTCTGATTCCATTTGTTAAAACAGGAAGTGTCCAGAACAGATAAATCCCCGGAGACAGAGAGTGAATGTAGTGGTGGGAGAGAGTGAATGTAGTGGTGGCCTAGAGAGGGGAAAGGGAGGTTTGAGGGGAACAGGTAAGGGATGCAAGACTGCCTTGATTGTTGTTCAGTCCCTTAGTCGTGTCTGACTCTTTGCAACGCCATAGACTGCTGCACACCAGGCTTCCCTACGCTTCACTATCTTCCAGATCTTGCTCAAACTCATGTCCATTGAGTCAGTGATGCCATACAACCATCTCATCCTCTATCGACCCCTTCTCCTCCTGCCTTCAGTCTTTCCCAGCATCAGGGTGTTTTCCAGAGTCAGCTCTTCGCATCAGGTGACCCAAGTATAGGAGCTTCAGCTTCAACATCAGTCTTTCCAACGAATATTCAGGGTTGGTTTCCTTTAGGATTGACTGGTTTGATCTCCTTGCTGTCCAGGAGCCTTTCCATTCTTCTCCAGCACCACAGTTTGAAAGCATCAGTTTTAGTGGTCAGCCTTCTTTTTTATGGTGGGGGAGGGGAGGCATTAAAGTGTTCTAACACTGACAGTGGTGATGGCTGTACAATTCTGTGAATGCATGAAAAGCCATGGATTTGGACATTTTAAAGGGAAGAATAATAAGGTATGTGTATTGTATCTCAATCAAGATGTTAAAAAAAAAGTGGAAGGAGAAAAATTTTGCTTCTCTCCACCCCCCCACCCCNACTGTAGTTGTAGGCTTCCCTGGTAAAGAATCCACCTGCAATGCAAGAGACCCTGGTTTAATTCCTGGATCGGGAAGATCCACTGGAGAAGGGATAGGCTACCCACTCCAGTATTCTGGGGTTTCCCTGGTGTGTTACCTGCTAAAGAATACACCTGCAGTGTGGGAGACCTGGGTTCAGTCCCTGGGTTGGGATGATCCCCTGGAGAAGAGAAGGGCCACCCACTCCAATATTCTGGCCTTGAGAATTCCATGGACTGTGTAGTCCACAGGGTCGCAAAGAGTCTGACATGACTAGCAACTTTCACTTTTCACAACTTTGGTTTTATTTCTACAGGAATAGAATTTCAGCTTGAGCTTTTTCAGGTATTTCCTTTGATTGGGCCTGACAAATGTTTTGCTGTCTGGTAGAGTTAGTCTTTGAGCGACTTCAGTTTCACTTTTCACTTTCATGCATTCGAGAAGGAAATGGCAACCCACTCCAGTGTTCTTGCCTGGAGAATTCCAGGGACAGGGAGCCTGGTGGGCTGCCATCTATGGGGTCACACAGACTCGGACACAACTGAAGCGACTTAGCAGCAGCGGCAGAGTTAATCTTCCTACCACCTAATTGCTTATGTAATTAAAAGCAATGTTGGGGATATAGAGATGGACAAAACCAAGGCCTAGTTCTTACTTGCTCAAACCTAATGACGTGATGGAAATGAGACTCTAACACAGTTTTATGTCTGACTCAAAAAAAGCCCATGATTTACCAATGAAAACCATAAAATGTTAGAGCACTCACAAATGGTAGGAAGTCCCTTAAAATGATCTATTTCATACTTTTTCTGGTAAGTAAAATTATGATTGGAATATTTAAATTTTTACTAACTTTTTAAAATAGTGGATAAAAAAATATATCCTAGAACCACTAAATCTGAAAAGGAAAACCTAGTTGAAAATATAGAAAGTTAAGAACTGGTATTAAAATAATGCTCAGTTCACTGTTAAGGCATTCATTTTTACTTTATAATTTTATAACAATGAAGAAATTACATATTATAGCATAGTATTTATTTATTTAGAGGTAACAGATTATTCTCTTAATGAAGCAGCTAAAGCAGTAAGCATTTATTGTCTCAGTTGCTATGGATCTGGAATCCAGGAGCAGCTTAGCCGGGTGACCCTTAGCTGACTCAGGGCCTCTCATGAGGCTGCACTCAGGATGGACTTGAAGATCTATCTTCAGGATGTCTCACTCACATGGTCATGGTCATTACACTGGTTTCTAGCAGGAGCGTGTACTTGTTGTTAATATTTGTAAGACATGTCACAGGACATAGCACAGCCTCTTCCACTTATCAGCAGATAGGCTGTAGAGAATCCACATTTGTCTGGGTAGTAACTTCTCCTGTTTTTCCCTCTAACAGATGGAGGTTTATTGTTCTGATTTTCATGCTGAAAGAGCAGCAAGAGAGAAGATTCATGAAGAAAAGGAGCAGCTGGCATTGCAGCTGGCAGTTCTACTGAAAGAAAACAATGCTTTCGAAGATGGAGGCAGGTAAATGAGGGAAAGACTCGGAGCACAGATCACCCAGGTTGTGGGAGAGGGACCCACAGTGTTTTAGCTGTTTGAGCTACAAGACTCGCTTTGAGTACACCTGGCCTGATGGTGTTCCTGACACTTGGTTTGCTTTAAAAGGCTTGGCAGTATCTTGTGGGAACCTGATTGAGTTTCTGCTTCTAGATGAATTGTAAAAGCATGATAATATGGGTTCCAGTCATATCCTGCCATTGTCATGGATGAAATAGTTCTAATACTTTAAGTAATTTTGTAATATGTTTTACAAGAAAATACTGCTAAAATTACTTCTATCTTTAAAAATTTCCTTTTGAGAACAAAATATAGACGAATAAGAAACAGAAAAATACAGAGAATAAAATAACACACACCAATGTGTGTGTGTTAGGTGCTCAGTCATGTTTGACTCTTTGCAACCCCAAGGACTGTAGCCCACCAGGCTCCTCTGTCCATGGAATTCTCCAGGTAGGAATACTGGAGTGGGTTGCCATTTCCTTCTTGAGAGGATCTTCCTGAAGGGATTGAACCCGGGTCTCCTGCATTGCAGGTGGATTCTTTTTTTTTTTTTTAGTTTTATTTATTTATTTTACTTTACAGTATTGTATTGGTTTTGCCATACATTGACATGAATCAGACATGGGTGTACATGTGTTCCCCATTCTGAACCCCCCTCCCACCTCCTTCCCCATCCCATCCTTCTGGGTCATCCCAGTGCATGCACCAGCCCTGAGCACCCTGTATCATGCATCGAACCTGGACTGGCAATTCATTTCACATGTGATATTTTGCCTGGGAAATCCCACCTAGAAAATCCCATGGATGGAGGAGCCTGGTAGGCTGTAGTCCATGGGGTCACTAAGAGACTGAACGACTTCACTTTTACTTTTCACTTTCATGCATTGGAGAAGGAAATGGCAACCCACTCCAGTATTCTTGCCTGGAGAATCCCAGGGACAGAGGAACCTGGTGGGCTGCCGTCTGTGGGGTCGCACAGAGTTGGACACGACTGAAGCGACTTAGCAATTTACATGTTTTAATGCCATTCTCCCATATCATCCCGCCCTTGCTCTCTCCTACAGAGTCCAAAAGACTATTCTATACATCTGGGTCTCTTTTGCTGTCTCGCATACAGAGTTATCGTTACCATCTTTCTAAATTCCATATATATGCGTTAGTATACTGTATTGGTGTTTTTCTTTCTGGCTTACTTCACTCTGTATAATTGGCTCCAGTTTCATCTACCTCATGAGAACTGATTCAAATGTATTCTTTTTAATGGCTGAGGATGAGATGGCTGGATGGCATCACGGACTCGATGGACATGAGTCTGAGTGAACTCCGAGAGATGGTGATGAACAGGGAGGCCTGGCATGCTGCAATTCATGGGGTCGCAAAGAGTTGGACACGACTGAGCAACTGAACCGAATACTCCATTGTGTATATGTACCAGTTTTCTTATCCATTCGTATGCTGATGGACATCTAAGTTGCTTCCATGTCCTGGCTATTATAAACAATGCTGTGATGAACAGTGGGGTACACATGTCTCTTTCAATTCTGGTTTCCTCAGTGTGTATGCCCAGCAGTGAGATTACTGGGTCTTATGGCAGTTCTATTTCCAGTTTTTTAAGGAATCTCCACACTGTTCTCCATAGTGGCTGTACTAGTTTGCATTCCCACCAACAGTGTAAGAGNCCTGTGATGGGCCCGGGGAGTTCCCGTCTGTGAACACGGAGGCGCTTTGAGTTGGCTTGGTGGCCATAACCACATGCTGTAGGCTGGGTGACTTCAGCATCAGGCCTGTATCTTCTCACAGTTCTGGAGGCTGCAAGTCCGAGCTCAGTGTGCTGGCAGGGTCAGCTCCTGGTGAGGGCTCTCCTCCTGGCTTGGACACAGCAATCTTCTCACTGCATCCTCACGTGGCCTTTCCTTTGAGTTGGGGGAGAGAGAGTGAGCTCTGGTGTCTTCTCTCATAAGGACACCAGTCCTATTAGATTAGAGCCCTGTCCTTATGAGCTCGTTTAACTCTGATTACAGCCTAGGCTTCCCTGGTGGCTCAGATGGTAAAGAATCTGCCTACAATGCAGAGAGCTGGGTTTGATCCCTGGGTTGGGAAGATCCCCTAGAGAAGGGAATGGCAATCCACTCCAGTATTCTTGCCTGGAGAATCCTGTGGACAGAGGAGCCTGGCGGCCTAGAGTCCCTGGGGTCACAAAGAATTGGACACAACTTAGTGACTAAACAGTAACAACCTCTAAGGGCCCTGTCTGCAGATACAGTCACAGTGGATGTTAGGGCTTCAGAATGTGTATGTGGGGGATGCAGTTTGTAACACAGGGCAAGCCTCCCTGCCTGTAGAGAGCTCATGTTGTATGAGGGCGCTAGGGCTTCATCTGTTTCCCTGCAGAGTCTCTTACTGCCCACACCAGTTTCTGGCACATTCTACGCTTAGTTCTAAACATTACTAGAGTAATTGGATGAGCGAAAGGCAGTAGGTGCCAGATTCCCATCCTCTTGGTCAGGGTTCACAAGCTTCCACCCTCAGGCCAGACCTGGCCCACATCCTGTTTTTGACGATAAAGCTTTATTTAAACACACCAGCACCCACTGTTTACATCTTGTCTGTGCCTGCTCTCGTGGTAATAGCTGAGTTCAGTGTTCACAGTAGACACCTTGCAGCTCACTAAGCTGTAAGTATTGACTGTCTGGCCCTTGGCAACCCTTGCTGTGCATGCTAAGTTGCTTCAGCCCTGTCCAGCCCTTTGCAACCCTGTGGACTGCAGCTCTCCAGGCTCCTCTGTCCATGGGATTTCCCCAGACAAAAGTACTAGAGTGGGTTGCCATTTCCTTCTCCAGGGGATTTTCCCCACCCAGGGGTCGAACCCATGTCTCTTATGTCTCTTGCATTGGCAGGTAGGTTGCTTACCACTAGCACCACTTGGACAACCCTTGTTCTTGGCGCTTTATTAGCAAAAATAATGAACACCAGGCTAACCAGCTCATCACAGTAGGGTTTGGATCGTCCCCGCTCTAGGCTGAGGCTAAACTTTGTTGCTAATAGGATATGCTTTTATTTATTTATTTTTTAAAATTTATTTTAAAATAGCTTTTACTAGAGTATAGTTGCTTTACAGTGTTAGGTTTTTAAATTTTTTTTTTAACTTATTTATCTTTTGTTAATTTTTATTGGCGTTTGGTTGCTTTACAGTGTTGTGTTACTTAGAATACACTGCTGCTGCTGAGTTGCTTCAGTCGTGTCTGACTCTGTGTGACTCCATAGATGGCAGCCCACCAGGCTCCCCTGTCCCTGGGATTCTCCAGGCAAGAACACTGGAGTGGGTTGCCATCTCCTCCTCCAATGCATGAAAGTGAAGTCGCTCAGTCGTGTCCGACCCCCTGTGACCCCATGGACTGTAGCCCACCAGGCTCCCCCAGTTGTCTTATGCCTTTTTGGGGGGCCACTTGGAATTCCTGTATATCCAGAACAATGACTTCCTATCTTTTAAAAATATAATGTCTATCCCTCTACAAAAGTCACCATCAACACCCAGGTATGGAAAAAAGTTTTCCGTCCCCTCATTTCCTTCTGTGTTAGTTTCCTATGGCTGCTCTATACAGCATTGCTGCTGTTGCTGGAGTAGCCTATTGTCTGATGACAAGGCTGAGACCCTCCTGGAACCTGGAGGGGGGAACCCTTTGCACCTCTGCCAGCGGGATTGGCTGTCCTGGCTCGTGGCTGTGTTCCTCCCTCCTGCCTCTGCCTCCTCTTCCTGCATTGCTCTCCTCTGTCTGCCTCTCATCCATCAGTCACTAGGTTTAGGACCATTCTTCTCTATCAGGACCTGATCTTAACTTCTCCTGTCTGCAACAATCCTATTTCCAGATTGAGCAGTGTCCCTAAATGAGCAGGGAGCGTGGCATGCTAAGCCACTTCAGTTATGTCCGACTCTCTACAACCCCATGGACTGCAGCCCACCAGGCTCCTCTGTCCATGGGATTCTGCAGGCAAGAATACTGGAGTGGGTTCCCAGTTCCTTCTCCAGGGGGTCTTCCTGATCCAGGGATTGAACCTTCATCTCTTATGTCTCCTGCATTGGCAGGCGGGGTCTTTACTGCTAGTGTCGCCATCTTGGAAGCCCCTATTTCCAGATTAGGTGCCAATAAGCACCGCTTGTGAGGGTGCCAGGGGTTAGGGTCCCAGTGTAGCTTTTTAGAGCTGGGTCCTCAACCCCCTGGCTCTAATGCCTGATGAGCTGAGGTGGAGCTGCTTTAATAAGAGTAGAAATAAAGTGCACAGTAAATGTAATGCATTTGAATCATCCTCGAATCATCCTCAAACCATCCATACCTTCCTGGTCCATGAAAAAACTGTCTTCCACGAAACCAGTCCCTGGTGCTGCAAAGGCTGGTGGCCGCTGTGACACATTGGAACGTGTCACTGTGCCTGTGTGTTATTAACACCAACCGATGAGCTCTCGGGGAGGGGCCTTTCTGGACTGCTGTGATGAGCGTAACTCAGACCCGCACACCAGGCGGCCCTCTCTGCCCGGCTTTTCTCTCCCGGTGATGGAGTGAGGCCTGCTGGCGCCTGAGGTCTGAGCTCAGGGCTCTCCCCTGCAGCTACCCAGAGAACGGAGTGGTCCAGATGACCTCACAGAACGTCCGGGCTCGGGCCCGACACACCATCAAGTGGGAGGACCTGCAGGTGGGCCAAGTGGTCATGGTCAACTACAACCCAGACCTCCCCAAGGACCGCGGCTTCTGGTACGATGCCGAGATCCTGCGGAAGCGCGAGACCAGGACGGTGCGGGAGCTGCACGCCAACGTCAGGATCGGGTGAGTCTACCCGGCCTCCACCTTCTCCCCGGGCCCTCTATGCCCAACCTGCAGAACTGTCTCTGGGGCCCTGGCAGAGATTTCAAGCTTCCTTGTTCTTGTATACGTGTCATTTTGAATTTGGCAAACAGGTGAGAAAATGTGGCCACGTCCGGAAAGTACTGAAGGCCACACTTAATAGTCTCCCTTCTCCTGTCTGGAGACATGGCTGGTCCCAGCACCTTCCCGGGTCACGTGTGCGTGCACAGACAGGCAAGAACAAACATAGCCAGAACCACACACTCCTGCCCATGTGTGGGGCAGGGGTCAACAGGCTGTTGGCCACAGGCCAGAGCTGGCCCCCAGCTCTGGCAGGCAAATAAAGTTTTATTGGCACCGAGCCTCGCCCATCTGTTCACTACTTCACTGTGGCTGCTCCATGTTAGGAGGGTGCCCAGAAGAGAGCTGGGTGGCTGCCCACAAAGCTGAAAATACTTACTGCCAGGCCCTTTGCAGAACATATTTGCTGAACCCTGTCTACCAGGCTTCTCTGTGTGTGTGTGTGTGTGTAGAAAGCTTAACATCTTTACCATTTTAATATCTTTCTTGACTTATGTGGCCTCACTGGGTCTCTGTTGCTGTGTGTGGGCTTTCTCTGTTGCGGCGAGTGCTGGGGGGTGGGGGCGTTGCATTGCGTGGGCTTCTCATTGCAGTGGCCCCTCTCGTTGTGGAGCACAGGCTCTAGAGTGTGCACGCTCCCGGGAGTTGTGGCGCACAGACTTAGCTGTCCCGCAGCATGTGGGATCTTTCCCAACCAGGGATCAAACCCACGTCCCCTACATTGACAGGTGGATTCTTAACCACTGGACCACCAGGAAAGTACTTACCACCTTAACCATCTTAAAGTGCACAGCTCAGTGGCATTAAGCATATTCATATTGTTGGGGCAGCCATCCCCACCCCCACCAACATCCATTTCCAGAACTTTCTCATCTTCCCAAACTGAAACTCTGTCCCCTTGAAACACTGAACTCCCCAGCCCCTCCCCTACCACTAGCCCCCACCACCTACTTTCAGTATCTGTGAATCTGACTCCTAGGGACCTCATGTAAGTGGAACCATATACTATGTGTCTTTCTGTGTGTGGCTTTTTTCTCAAGGTCCATACATGTTGCACGATGAACCTTTTGTGGTGGCTGAAAAATACTCCACTTTATATGTTGTATACAAGACATGAGTAGGGGCAAGTGTCTTGAGCACAGGCACAGCAAGTACAGAGACCCTGGGGCAGGGCCATTCTTGGTGTCCTTCTGGCCTCTTGAGGAGGCCAGTGGACTAGAGGGGAGAGAGGGAGGAGGAAGCGCTTAGGACATGACTGGGAGGGGTGCAGAGCTGCTGTGCATTCTCTGCTGCTGGCAGCTCCTGGAGCTGAGAGCACGGAGTAAGTGTTAAGTGTCAGTCGCTCAGTTGTGTCCGGCTCTGCGACCCCATGGACCATAACCTGCCAGGCTCTTCTGTCCATGAAATTCTGCAGGCAGAAATACTGGAGTGGCTTGCCATTCCCTTGTCCAGGGGATCTTCTCAACCCAGCAATCGAACCCAGGTCTCCTTCATTGCAGGCGAACTCTTTACTATCTGAGCCACCACAGAAGAGTGTAGATGCCACCTGTAATTAGAGTCATCACTCAGGCAACTGAGCTGGGACTTGACTGCAGGGGGCAGCGTGGCAGCAGGAAGACCAGGGGGGAGGCTGATGGGGGCAAGGTCCAGGCCTCAGCCCTGGCGCAGTGATGAGATTGTTAAAAAAGAAATAACCTGCTTTTTGTTTCCTTGTTTAGAATGTTGTTTTCTTGTCTTCTATTTCTTTGACGTCTGCTTTCATCTTAAAAAGTATATATTTAGTTGGTTAGTCATGGCTGAGATAGGCGACATATTGGTTCCCTGACCAGAGATTGAATCTGTGCCCCCTGCAGTGGAAGCCTGAAGTCTTAACCCCTCCCAGGGAATTCCCTGCTGTCATCTTTATCATTTTCTCCTTTTTTTGAGTTGATTTTGCTCTTCTTTTTCTAGTCTTTTTGAGGTAGCACCTTAGATGATTAAAAGTCTAACGCAAGCATTTTAGTGCAGCAGATTTCCCTCTCAGCGCTGCCTTACCTGCTTTCCACATATTTTGCTGTGTTGTTTTTCTTTTTATTCAGTTACCTCTGTTTTTACAATTTCCTTTGACACTTCCTCTTTGGCTCCTGGCTGATTGAGAAATAAGGAGTTTAACTCTCAAGTGTTTAGAGATTTTTTGCATTGTCTTTCTGTTGTTGATTTCCAGTTTGACTCTGGTTACGGTCAAGGAACATACACTATATGATTCCAGTCCTTGTCGAGGTTTGTTTTATGGTTCAAAGTGGGGTCTGTCTTGGTGAATATTGCACAGGTCTTTAAAAAAAAAAAGGGGTATTCTGTTGTTGGGGCAAATGTTCTGTTTATGTCAGTTGGACTGTGTCGGCTGGCTGTGTTGTTCGCATCTTCTAACTCCTGCTGATGTTCAGTCTAATACTTCTGTCATGTGCCGAGGGGGCTGTCCCGGGGTTCACCTGTAGCTGCGTTTGTCTGTTTCTCGTCAGCTTCAGAATCATGAGGATCTGTTGTTTGATGTGGACATACTCATGTGTGCTATCTTTCTGTTCCTTATGTAATGTCTGTCTTTGTCTCCAGTAATTTCCTTTGCTCTGAAGTCTACTTTACCTGAGATATGTATATGTGAATTGACACACTTAAAAAAAAAAAAAA